>VCCN01002613.1:5222-27279 GCA_006491835.1 Architeuthis dux
AAGATTTGCTAAGTATTCCTCATATTTTCATAATCACTTGTTAACTGCATTCTTCAAGTGCTGTAGCCAAAGCATCCATATCAACCTGCTCAATATCTATGGTGGTGTCAGTGTCTGATTCTATTTTGTGCCTCTGTTGGCCATGTCCATGCTCATGGCAGCTGTAAAATGAACGAACAGCAGCTTGACCAAAACAAATGTCTTTTGGTACTCTGAAAATACAAAGTCAAAAGAGTTTATGTTCTTTCTTGAGAAGAAAAATTCAAAAGTACAGTTTTTTTATGAAGAGGAAAAAAACACTGTTTCAATATCTCTTAAAGTGATTAGTTTGGTACATTATCAACTAAGAAAGTGATATATAATCTGAGGAATGTTTTTTTGTATGGGATATTTGACTATTTCAATCAAATACTTAACCAGTCACCATTCTTGAGGAAACCTTTATAATTTCATAGACTCAATGTAATCGGGCAGTGCTCTGCCCTTAATATGATTAAGTTGAATTTTTACACAAACTGACGACAATTTTTGTAATAACTTTTGCAAAACTCAACCAATTATAATAACATCTATGTCATCTTGTTGAGACTCACTTTTTTATTACACTGAGTCACAAAAGTTGCTCTGCAAAACGCTAGATACAAAGTTTTAGGGAAATTTTACTTCAAATTTCAAAGCCTAAACTGCCAAACTGAATTACACAAAACCTTTCAGACACATTTAACCTCACCCTGCGAAGGCTTTTTGCGACCCCCCCCCCCCTTAAAAAAAAAACAAGGATTCTCCAATTTGTAAACATAAGGGTTTCAGCATAGGAAATGAAAAAGATTTTAAAAGTCAGGCATATGTGATTTATAATTAGAAATAAATTGGCTACCCAATACACAGTGGCTTATGAAAAGTTTGGTAGAGTTCTACATCCGTTAACCACATAAAAAAAAAATTTTTTAAAAAAGATACAATTTTTTTTTTTTACAGTAATTGTTTATGCTTTTAATCTGTTAGACCCTAACAATCTTCCTAGAAGTTGGTTTTTAGAAAAAATGTTTTTTACGGAAAGTAACAGTCCAGTTTACCATACAGTTACATTGTAAATAGAACCGCCTTGTAAAATATTAAAAACATTTTTTCTAAAAACTAACAACTTCTAGGAAGATTGTTAGGGTCTAATGGATTAAAAGCGCAAAAAAATATTGGTGAAAAAAATTGTTTCTTTTTTTTGCGACTTTGTTAATGGATGTAGATCTTTACCAAAAGGTTTTAGCCAGGGAAAAAAACACAACTGCCATTAAACTTTTAATAGCTCCAACAATAATTGAGTAAATCGAGTGAAATTTTATGTCACTATTTTGTAGGCCCTCCTTTAGCTAATTTGACGGTTTTGATAGATTTGAATAGATTATCAATGGCTGATTGATCCATGTTTTTCCATTCTTCTAACAATATTGTTCTCAGGTATGTAATTGATGCAGATCTTTTTGATATTGCATGCAACCTTCTGTCAAGAAACTCCATCCATGCTCAATAGAATTGGGATCAAGGCTTTGAGCCACCCATTGCAGAGTCTTGTTACCAGGGAACGGTGAAACATGGAAATGGAGGAGTTTTTGTATGATGTGCAGTTTGGACAAAAGGCAGATTAGAGCTAACTTTGTTGAAAACCGCTTAAATGGCCCTAAAGATTGTGAAATGCTACAAAAAGGTCTAATGCCTATTTATTCCAATGAATTGACAAGAATACCACTCTTTTTCAATACCAGCATTGTCTTGCAAAGGTGAAAAAAAAACATTCATGGCATCTAGACTTTGCGATTGGTGGCTCAAAGCCCTGATCTTGATCATAGATGGAAATATCTTGACAGAAGGTTGTGTGCAAGATAAAAAAAAAAGAAAAAAAAAAGAAAGAAAAAAAGAAAAAACTAATTCGACTGTGAAAAATATTATTTGAAGAATGGAAAAACATGGATCAATCAATTATCGATAATCTATTCAAATCTATGCAAAATTGTGTCAAAGCAGACAAATTAGCTTGGTGAAGCTTAGTGAAATTAAACTGCCATTAAACTTTTAATAACTTTAATAAATAGCAAATTGAGTGAAATTTTATCTCAATATTTTGTGCTTTAATATTTCTTTGTCTATTTTATATTAAAATATTCTTGTTCAGTGTTCTTTAATTTTTTACAATTATATTAACACATTGTGCAGATACATATTTTTCCTACTGGTGTAGTAAATTAATGCAACTAAAGCTTTTAAAGTTTCATCAGGATAGTTTTGTTTTACTTTCAAACAATACCTAATTCCACACATATTCAGTTTTTATGCAATCACATCATTGTTTTGTTTCATTAAATGATAAAAGAAGATAATCAGCAATAATTGTCAACAAGGTAGAGAAATTTAGCTTACTTGTAGGAAAATTGAGTTTTTTTATTATTTTCTGAAGAAAATGATTTGGTTATGTCCCTGATATCATCAGATGTTGCAGATTTCCTGAAAATAGAAGAGATATAAAGTTTAAGAAATGTGAAATACTATTGTATTTTCAGATAATGCTCATAAATTGTAACAGTGTTTGAACATTGTTATTTTACAGTAATAAAAAAAAAAAAAAAAGAACTTTAAACCAAACAATCTGGTCCTCTAATATATCAATAAATGTATTTTGTCAATACGCTTTGATCACGAATTTGGTCATTTAAGAGAATCAACATCAGGCTAAATATTTAGCAGATCAACCATATAATCTGATAGGATGAACCAAGATGGTGGAATAAATTCTATTCTGTGCACTAATGATTACTTAATTCAATTTACAATAAAATAACTTCCTTTTACACATTTTTTCAGTTTTAATACACAAATCTCTGAAAAAATAAATGCTCCTAAGCACCATTCAATATTTTAATTTAACTGAAAACAAGCTCTGTCACACAAACAAAATATGACAGCTATTGATTAAGAGATATATAATATAAAAAGTTGATAAAAGCTATACTAGTGATATAAGTAAATAAATAAAAAATTTTAAATTTTAAAAAAATGCATGAAAGAAATCCAAGATAAAGTTCTCTCCCCTCAATAAACATTTATTGTTGCTTTTCTCAACTTACTTTAGCTTCTTCCGTTTATCAAACCGGAAATTAGCTGGGTATTTATGCTCATCAATCATATGTTCTTTTCTCTCTAGGCAGTTCTGGAACTTCTGTCCACATGATTCAAGCAAGCAACAATACTGTGAGAAAAGAGAAAGGTGTTTAGTTGATAGATAAAAATCAATATAGAAGCATGTTTGCTTCTATGAATAATGCAAACACACCTTGAAAATTGTGTGGCATAGCTTAAAAACAAAAGCAATTTAAGTTTTTTTAACAATAAATATTCAAATTAAAACTTAAGAATTTGTTTAATAAACTATTCTAAGAATACACAAACAAAGT
Source organism: Architeuthis dux (assembly GCA_006491835.1). Taxonomy (NCBI): domain Eukaryota; kingdom Metazoa; phylum Mollusca; class Cephalopoda; order Oegopsida; family Architeuthidae; genus Architeuthis; species Architeuthis dux. Next base: position 8,666 of record VCCN01002613.1, read on the forward strand.
TGGTTCTCATAATTTGCATCCAAGTGTAATAAGTGTTTGATGGGTCATGAAATGGTTAGTCACAGCACCAATTGTAATATACAAAATTGTAATAAAATAGGTTGACAGCACTAATGTAAAATAATTCTTCATATTGCAAGATTGGTGATCTTCTGTCTAAGTGGTAGGAATGTTGAAAAATTACAACTTAGACTTCTGTTATTGTGATTGAGAGTTTGCTTTATTGTAACAATACAAAGATGTCTAATAAGATCTAGAGAGAGTACAAATACAGATTCAACTTCTGAAACCCGAGTCAACAAACTTTTGATATATGACAAATTTATACAGGTTTTCATTAAAAAGGTACTTTAATGTACCAGAGTTGGTCGAGTTGCATAACTCAAAACAACTGCTGAGCTACTTTTTTTTTTTTAAAGATGTGTCCAACACACCTCTATAATATGCTTTTCGGTAGGTCTGTTCCGATTATGTTAAACCACAGAAAGAGGAAGGAACGCAGGATTTATTTACCAGCTGCATGTGATGTCATTAAGAGAACATTTATTTAAGCAATTCTCAAAATAAAAAAATAGATGACGTATCAATCGTTTGTTTTTTTACAGAGTTGCCAAGTATCGGTTGTTATTAATAGTTAAAACTGTCTTTAAAAAAGGCTAAAATCGGCCTAACTTTTCAATTTCCAGCTAACTTTATAGCTAAAAATGTTATATATACTTATTTAAAGCCCACACTAAGTCTCCAGAACAAATTATTTATAAAAATTGTACACTTACTTTAATTTAAACTTATTAATAGCCAGATTTTCGGGTAAACTATTCTCATGTTCCTCCTAATGCTATACTACTACTACTACACACTATACTACTACGTCGTTTAGAATCCCTTTGAAATCAGATATGGATGTAAGGATGGTGGATGCATCGTTGAAATTATGGTTCTTGTTTTTAAATTATCTAGATCAATTTTGATGCATTATTTACAAAGGAAGATTTATCATTATTTTTTTTTTACTCAAACACTAACTTTTTGAAATTAATTAATTATGCCAAAACATTAAAATGATATAGGCCACATTGTTTAGTTTTCAAATACCAAGATATATCTTCTAACTTTGTTAGTGGAAAATTTACTTATGTGTATTTAGGATTTCAAAACCACAACTGTTACAGACAAAGCCTCTTTGCTCCAATACGAAATCAATATAAAAATCCACATTGACTTATTTTTTCTAGTGTAGAGTAGAGTGTCATAGCGTGATGGTTAGCGAGCTCATCTGACAAACAATAGCAAGTGTAGTGAGTTTGATGGTCACTGGGTGAACCACTATTGTACACTTGTACAAACCTAAGTTAAGCTAGTGAATATATATATATATAAAATCCGAAACGCATACAGAAAACAGTATTAAAAAATTCTCATGCTTTAAAACACTATATTGTACATGGCCTCCATGAAAATGTATGTTATTTTAAAGTGGACAGAGTACACAATATTTTTTTTCTTACACACACACAATCTTGCTGCATTATTTAGAACAAGAATTATGACATTTAAAAATCATGAGGAATATGGTGTTTTTCATTTTTTAGCGTTTTCTGATGATACAGATAAACAAAAAAGTTATTAAAAATCTAATTGTTGAGTGTAATTTTTGCAAATTTATCCTGAATCATTAAATTCATGAGGACAGTATTTTTATAACTAGTTACTTTTTTCATTTTGCTATATTTAAAAATAATGAAAAGTACCATGCATTGTGAGTACTGTGTAAATTCAAATTTAAATTCTGCAAGAATAATTTTCACCTTTTGTTTTCTGATTATACTCAATTTTTCATTGGAAAAAAAAAAGCTTGAGATAAGAAACTATCATTTTGATTGATATTTTTTTGTTTTATATGATAATTTACAAGGTACTTGAACAATGTATAGATAAAAACATTTCTTTAATGACATCTGGATTTTTAAAACATGAATCAGTTTTATATCATCACAAATTAGACACTTTTAAAGATATGAACAAAATAAACATACCAGATAAATCTTTTCTTCAGATGAATACATTTTTTAATGTCTAGCCAGAAGAAATAAAAACAAGATTTGATGCAAATGGACAAGAATATATTTTCTAAGATATTTTATATTGCAGTTGGATTGCAAAACTTATAGAAGCACTACAATTTTTTTTTAAATAGTAGGTAATAAAAACCAAATTAAAATGCCTGCAATAGAAATGTACCAGTTTTGAAAAAAGCATCCATAAAAATGTTTGCCATTAGAGGCTAGTGTGATGCATCTAAATTAAAGGAATTTTAAGTGTGCACTGAAACATTTACATTCTCTTGAATTTATTGAAGTGTTGCATAAAAAAAAATGTTGCAATTTTTCAACAACTTATGAGGGACATGTAAAAAAAAAAAAAAAAAAGAAAAAAGAAAAAATGTTGAAAACTTCGTTTGTGGTGGTGGAAAATTTATACAAACTTTTATTCCAAAAATATTTCCATGATATTTTAAGATATATATTGATGTGGAAAATATTTGCCCCAATTGTTTCTAACTTGAGCTAAGCTCAAATTAATAAATCCAGCATTAAAATGCAAATCAAAATATGCAATGTAAACAAATTGTATAACTTCTATAATTAATTTAGTGTTTCCTCAATCTTCCTACTCAAAAAAGAAAGAAAAAAAGCTATATTTTAATGAGATCAGTATATTTTTACATTCAGTACAATCTGTTTTCTAAGGAGTTGGTTTATTACCTAATCTAATACTATAAAGTCTGTAATAATAAATATAGGAAGTGTTTTGCAACATGAGTAGATAGTATGAATTCAGACTGAATGCTTTTTTGTTGAAACTTTAAACTTCCCCAAAAAGCCTATGTGTAATTGTTGAAATTTCTATGGATAAAAATTCATCTTAGATATATTCTTCACAAAATCAGATTTAGTTCATGTCACCAGATCAGTAATTACAAAGATTTAAATTTGGAAGAATGCTTAGAATGAGAGTTTGTATACATTTATGATGGGTGGCAGAAGTTGGTTTTACTGAATATTGATAGGTCACTTTTTTTCAGAGTTTATTCTTTACCAAAAACACTGATTAATTTATTTTTTCTAAAATTACTGCAATGGGGGTATGTAATGTTTACAATTTATGAAAACAACAGCATCTATTATAAATCTGGTATTTATTTATGATAAGATTTAGTACTTGTAACATATATCATGTATAAGATTTATGAAGAAAAAAAAAGAATTTTATTTACGATCATATGTGTCTGTACATTATTTATGAAAAGAAAAAAGGATTTCTGAGTTCGGTATTTCTGAGATGAGGTGTTAGTATTACTGATACTATTGTTCAGACTGAGATCGGCCGAAACGTTGTGGAAATGACAACCAAGATGAGGATCTCAGTCCGAACAATAGTATCAGTAAAAAAGGATTTATTGTTGTTGATGGAGTATTTACAATAAAAGGAATTTTATTTTCATTTTGTTTCAGGTATTATTTGGATTAACATAGGTAATTGTATAGTTCAGCTATGTAGAATCATTGACAGCGTACATTATTTTAACATATTTTGGCAAAAATTTATTAAATCTTTAACATCGAGTGGCAGCAGGTGTGACAAAAAACAAAACAAAAAACATTACTGAAAGCACAAACAATTACTTTGTTTTCTTCAAACATGGACTTGCTGTATATATAAGATACTTTTATGGAGATAAAGAATCATATAGAAACTATGCATCCTACTTCAACTGATCAAAAGTTATTCTTCAAAACTGGTGTAAAATCCCCTACTGTACAAGGTCTAAAGTCTTGGTTGAGGTTTTTTCAGTAAACTCATCTAACCTTTGCCCCAGTGCTAGTGTTGCAACATGCCTACTTATATAAATTACCAAAGTCTAGCTTATCATGTAACCATAGTTATAGATCATATTTCCAGTTTTAGATGTCTTTGTGGCTTGCTGATGTGCTTCCATATTGTTATTATATGACATGCCTCATATTTCCAGAGATCATGTAAAATGCTTTGTGTTTGTATTAATTGCATCATACCTGGGATACACATTTCTTTTAGCAAGTTAACTGATGATGTTTTTATCATTTCAGATACTCAGACAATACATATGATTGCATAGTAGATATTTTAAGATGAACACTCCTGGTCTTAGAGTGGAGCTGTGTCATGAGGTTGAAGAAGAAACACAATTTCAGCTGTACAAATGCATTATATGTCAGCACTCAACAAAGTGCTCTGTAACTTCAACAGAAAATGTAAGGAGAAAGATCATGGAAGCTGCTTCTGTAAGAAATACATTGTACACAAAAGGCTTGTGCTGGTAGAGGGGAAATTTGTGTATCACATGAGTAATGACTACTATCAGAAATACAGGGAAGGCCCAATCCAGCGCTGCCCATCCTGCTACGCCGTTTAAGCACTATGATGGGTTCATCATGGCTGTTCCAGCACCACCGCTTCAGTGCCCCTACCAAATCTAATAATATTTTTATATTAGTTACTCCCGCTAAATTAAGTGTCTATCTTTTTAAAAGTCTTTGGTTACTACTTCCCTTGTTACACTGATGCAAGATTTTTAATTAATTATTTTGATTTGGTTACAGTTATTATATTATATGTATTTTAAGTCTTTCGACATTGATTTTCCCTAATTTTTACCAGAGAGAACGTTTGGTTTTAAAAAAAAAAAAAAAAAAAAAAAAAAAAAAAAAAAAATCTGTTTACAGTTATTTTATAATCCTTATACAGTTAACTTCAAATTATATTTGAATGAGCAAATAGTATTAAGTAAGCGAGGAAGATAGACAATTTGAGTCGTAGCTTTTTAGCACAAGAATTGACAAAATTGATATGTATGGACATGGGTGAGTAACAAAATCCACACTTCTATTTGCCTGCTCTAAAGTGAAAAAAAAAAAATTAATCAAAGAAATTTAACACAGAACTAATAAATAAAAAATAAGATGGAAGACATCTTACTTATATTAAATGAAAAACAATAAGTTTTCATTTTTAAAGTTAATTTATGATTACTTGGGATTAGTGAGGTTTTTTTAAGTAAAAAATTCCTTTGTTCAGATACTTTTTTTAAATGATTTAATTGTGCCCGAGCAGGGAGAGTCTGGACCCCTGGAACCACGCCCGTAAATTTTAGGACAATTTTGTATAGATTTAATATTCAAATGAATAAATCAATCTTTTTTAAATGCTCCTCTTCAATACTGTTTTTATAGATATACACTGCCGTCAATCGTGGAACGATTTATTTTTTTAATACTATTGATGAACATTCCAAAGTTCTAATTATCAATTGTATACAACAAATTTCAAGCTTACAATCCAGCCTCATTATGTACTCACTAATTTGTTCTTGTTATTTATTATATAAAATGTTATTACACTGTTTTCACAATAATCCATGTCAATATTCTTCTTAATGCCTTTGAAATAAACAACCACTCTAGTCTTTTCACCTTCGTTTTACTAATATGTATGGACATGGGTGAGTAACAAAATCCACACTTCTATTTGCCTGCTCTAAAGACTAATACTATTGATACTACTATTTCATTCATTCATAAACAAAACAAAATTCACTTACGATAATTTATGTTATTGATTTTTAAATAATGTTATGCTATAGGAATTAAACTGGTAAATTTTTTATAGCTGAATTTTAGGACAATTTGTCTTTTCAATTTAATTTTATAATAGATTTTTAATTTTTTTAAATCAAAGTTTTAGAATACTACAGAAATTAAATTTTTATAGCAAAATTTTAGGACAATGTTGTATATGTTAAATATTCAAATGAATAAATCAATCTTTTTTTTCTTTTTTAAATGATTCTTAATTTATTTAAAACCAATTTTATAGATATGATGAGTTAAATAGTTTGTTTTTTTAGCTTAATTTTGCTTGAAAGAAGTTTTAGTAATGTTGTAAGTTGAAGTCGATTCTGTTTTAGATTTGTCTTTTCTATTTAATTTTGAATCTTACAGTGATGTTTTTTTTTAATCAAATTTCAAAGATTTTTAGAATACTTTTAGAATAAATTTTTATAGCTAAATTTCAGGACAATGTTGTATATGTTTTTAAAATTCAAATGAAATAAATAACATTCTTTTCCTTATAAATATTTTTGAAAATATTTCTATTTTAAAAAATGTTTTTCTATCGATTCTGTTAATTAAAAAAATATTAGCAAAAAACTCTGCATTTAGCACGAATTGCTCACACCATCATGATGTTTCCAGTCATAGTTTTTTTCAATTTGGAAAGGCTTTAGCAGAAAATTCAAGGTGAAAAATGCTAAAATTACTGATCAGTTGTATTTTCCTGTAAGAACTTTTACTACTGCTAATATGTGGGTTGTATGGTTCCAAAGCGAAAAAACAAAGTTTTCAAATATGGTTTGTTGCAAACATTTGAATATACATTGAGCAGTTTCGATGTTTCTTTTCTGTATAGTAATTTTATTTCTTGATGGAATATCCGCTTGCACAAGACAGCAAACTTTTACATTTACAGTGCCTTCATTCCTTATAAGTCCTCCATTGTGCCTCGCACAGAACAATTGAGCAGCCAGCACCTCTACAAGAAAAAATGTGTGGTTTGTGATCAAAGCCAGCAAACAGGGACAAGAGTGAGTCTCGAATTTGTGAGAGTTCACAAGCCAATTTTAGAAAGCTACTTTGTACTTCATGGATGCCACATACACACGTGTTGCAGATTTGGAAGGTGAAAGAAGTGTTTTTGGAGCAGATTATTTTATCATAAAAAGTGCTTGGAACGCTTCCTTCTAAAACGTGACTGTTCTGCAATGAAAAAAGCGACTTTTGTTCCAAGAAGAACTTTTGGCTATTGAAGAATAGATAAATCGTGGTATTGGTGTTTCACTTTCAGAAATAATGGATATTATCAATGAGAAACATGGTTAAGAGAATATATCAAACAAGGAGGTAAAAACTGTTCATGATTGAGCACTTTCAAGACGATGTGCAGTTCTCTGAATTTGAACAGTGCAACGAATCTCTTCTGGTATTCTCTGCAAGACTAAGTGTACAAGATGTTGTTCAGAAACAGCGCTCTCTAAATATAATTGAAATCAGCTGCTGACTTGATGTCACTACTTCAGTGTTTGGCCATAAGTCGGATGCAATTATTTAAAGTTTTGCAGGCAGCCTGGAAGAGTGCTAGAAATATCTGTAGTTTCAAAGAATTGACAGTTACACATATAAATCATTAAAAGAAGGTGAGCAACATCGGCAATCTTCAAGCAAACCTTTGGAACTTATGAACCTCTCCAAAGACTCGAAAATTCCCATTCAGCTACAAACAGGGAATTGCTGCAAACCCTTTGTAGAAAGTTTCTCTGCGTCTCAAGAGAAAGCTAGTTTGTTTCTCAGTGGTAGTGTTGACAATTCATGTAAGATTGTTGACTGTGTTGAAGCGACTTCTGATGGCATGCATAAAGTTTTAAATGAACTCAACTCTCCTATTGAAGAGCAGACCAGTAAATTATTGCTCATGTACATCATGAGATAACCAATGGCACAAAGAAAATTGTTGTTTTGTTAAACGATACAGATGTGGTAGTTTTACTACATGCCAAAATTCTTTTCACTAGAGCTCTTACAACTGTAGGTGAAATATGGTACTGGAAAAATTAAAGATTCCTACCCTTGCATACAATGAGCAGTAGAATTGGTTATAGTATGTACAAAGTAATTCTGAAGGTGCATATTCTCACTGAATGTGATATGACCAGCAAACTTGGCACTAAGGTACAAGCTTTGAAAGCTAGTCCAGAGATGTACTTGTCTAGGTTTGGCAAGGACCATCAGTTATGGGAGGAAGTTGCTGCGAAAGCTGAGCAGTATCAGCCAAACTCATCGAGCAAAACATTCAACCAACTGAGATGTGATTATTACATGAACAAAACAACTGCTCTCCCAGATTTGCCTCCCACATATCATCCACTGCAGTCGTACCTTCTCCGTAGTCATTTTGCTGTTCGGTCAAATGTGGATGCAATGGTACTGGTCGATGCAAATGCTGCAAAAAATGACAGTGCGCACAGTTTTGTTGTTGTCAACAAATGTGCAGCAATATTATGTAGTTATGTAGTACATTTATGCTATATATTTGCATGTTTGATTTGTTCAAATTTTATTGAAGAAGCCAATATTCTCACATTGAAAAATTATGGGTTTTGTGGAAAGACTCCCTGAAAAGGCCATTTTCCTTAAAAATTAAATGCACCAATTTGAATCAACAAGAACTTTCCATAGGTAATATCTAAGTTGCTATTTACCCTTGATTTCTGAACTTTTAGAATACTAAGTATAAAATCCTGCTCCTTACAAAATTTATCACATCAATCCTTAAAGCCTATATTATGAGAGAGAGAAAAGGAAAAGAAAACATCTATTTGGAGCATAAGTGTCATTACTTATTCTTGAAAATGACTAACATAGGGCATGATCTCAATATTTTAAATCCTTTCCAAGCTTTATTAAAATCCGTCATGACTATTGCAAAATGTTCAGGTGGTTTTATGAGTCAACTTTATAAAAATCCACATTAAAAGCAGTTAGCATGTCACATGATGTGTGCTTTTATATACAATTTGTATACTGTCACACTAAAATAAATATTAAATGTTAATAGATTTAACTTACCATAGGTTTTTTATCACACATCACTTCAAACATAGTATCATGCCACTCTTGAATGTGAAGACCCAAGAGGTAGGATGATGGAAATACACGATGGCAAGTGGCACACAAGTTTCGGTGGAGACTATTATAGTGGCATTCATAGCTAAGAGAAGAAAAGAGAAGAGAAGAAATGATTCTAAAGACAAATAGTTGGTAAAGAGTTAAGTTTTAAAATTTACTTAATCTAATCCACTGTAAGCATAAATTTCAAATACTTTCATACTAGTTATATTTTTGTGCATGTTGAGCTGAAAATGACTGAAATCATGTCTGCTTTAGAAATTGGTGAATCAAAAATGCATCAATTAAATCATAACCCCACTAAATCACTTTAAGTGATATGTCAGGAATATTTAAGTTGAGCATAATTTGGGAGATTGGACAATAGATCAAGGATACTATCTTGAAAATATTATTAAATATGCAAAATGCATTTGATATTCATAGTGTAATTGAGAGTTAAAATCAAAGTCAAGTTATAACTGATGCATGCAAAATCAAGTTCATGATATTTTGTATAAAAATAAACTGGAAAAAAAAAGAAAAAAAAACAACAACTTGATTAATTAAATGTTTTCATTTAATATTTATTAGTATTTAAAGTTTTATTATTATTTAAATAATAATATGTACCTGAGCAAATTGTTAAATAGCTTCTTGCAACCGGCCAATCCACACGTAAACTCAGGGATTCTTGTTTAAAGGGGAAAAGAAAAAAGATCTGAAGATTTATATATTTCTGGGAATGAAAAATATTTTTATACAATGAAATATAGAAAATTAGTTTATACACAATGAGCTTTAGTAAGCTTTCAAATTAAGTTGGTTAATGGTTTAAAACAAAAATTGGATATTATCTCTGCCAACAATTCAAATGTATAAAATTTGTTTAGGAGTATAAGAATTAAATTGTGTACTCACACAAGTTCTGGTCAACCAACTGTTGCAATGCAGAAATGAATGCAATCTTTCCTTTTTTTCACAGATAGGAGATGAGAAAAATAATAAGTTTTACTTTTTTTTACCTCCAATAATATAATCTGTTTACAGGCCTTATGGAACAGACCATTTTTGCATAGGGTTGTTTGGAGCTCTGACCAATGAGATTAAGACTGAATTTGCATACAAACAAATTTGCGTCTTTAAGAACACGCTGGAGAAAGATGTTATGTGTTAGCAGAAAGCAGTTGTGTGTTAGCACAAAGGTACTTGTATGTTAGTAAAGATATTGTATGTTACAAGAAATGGTCTGTTACATTGTGTTAATAACAGGAAGAAAGGAACCACGCGTGTTAGACAAGGACCAGTTTATGCATTGCATCGGCCATTTGCAGATTACTTGTTAGAATTATGAGGAATGAGAAAGACTTATGGAAAGCAGTCTGAACGGTTTCTCGACTTGTTCGGATTGGATGCCACACTTACAAGGCATAATTTGCACTTTTAGAAGTTGCACACCGATTCCCCACCCACCCATGTTGTCCAGATTTGTTGTCGATAGACGTCTCAAGGAAGAAAGGTAAAGTTGCATTTTAGTTATTTTTGTGTGCTGTTGATCGACCAGTAAGTGTTGTTTTCCCCCATTTTCAATATACAATGAAGCACACATGCTCCTTGTTGTTCCCTTCCCCCTTTGCCATTTATTGTGGTAGTAGTGTCCTTATTGACACGGGAGAGGCAGTTTTTGTTAAAAGACTGCTACAGTAGTTCAATGTCAAAAGAGATTCATTTAATCATTGGATGTTTCAATTTTTAAAAAAACAAACAAACTAAAAAAAAAAAAACCCCAAAATACTTCCCTTCCTCAGGCCTATTCATTATACTTTATCTAATCCTACAGAAATCCTACTGCTCTGGATTCTAAAGATTTCATAGCCTTCGCTGGGAATAGACTAATAAACTTTGTGGTCCCAATTTCAAGACTGTAATCTTAGAGCTGCTCAAAAACAATTAAAATAAGCAAAGAGCACGGTATATTGATACAAGTTCCAATCTGATCATCATAGGAATAAGTGAAGATTTAAAAAGAATGGTAATAAATATAAACAGCATTTTTTTTCAATAGTTTTGAGATGGGTCATTAACATTCAAATAGTTCTTTGGATGATTGAACTCCTTGTTTGTGTTAACATAACGTTTCGACTGATTCATTCTTTGGCCTTCTTCAGGTGTAATATCTGAATATGATGGTGGTAAATAGAAGTTTTTACTCCAATGGAGGCAACGCTTAAAATGTAGGATTTGGGTGTAATATCCTAATCCTACTTTTTAAGCGTTGCCTCCATTGGAGTAAAAACTTCTTTACATCTTCTGTGGAAATAGGGAAATTTCTTGCTCTAACATGCAACAATCAAGTTATCCCCGGATGTCATAATCCATTGTGGATGTCAGCGAGTGTGGAGGTAGTAACAGCTGAACAAGTGTATGCTCAAGAAAATGTGTCAGGGACCACATCTCCTTACCAGGTCGATACTTCATTGTATAGCTAAATGCTGCCATTTCCAGTCTCCATTCCTGAATTTTTGCATTCTTGATTTTGGCACACCTATTAAACATAAATGCTGCTGACCTCTGGTCAGTAATCAAGGTCAAGTGGTGCCGTGCCAAATAGTGGCTCCATTTACACACTGCCTCAATAATAGCAGTCACCTCCTTCACTACAATGTGGTAGTTTAGCTCACTGCCCTGTAGCGTCCTTGACATGAATGCCACAGGACGTCCTCCTTGGTTGAGGATGGCAGAAATAGCAACATCGGACGTGTCACATTCTACCTCAAAAGGGTAAATTTTCATTAGTGGTCGAATTTGGTCAGAACTCATGGATCCATTTATTCAGCTGGAGGAAGATCTTTCAATGGGCGAATCCTCTCGGTATCAGGCTTAATGATGCCATTCCCAACACAGTATCCCAGCATGTTGATAGTGCACTGACTCCACAGTTTTTGATAGGTTAAGTGTCAGTTTTCTCTGACCGATGGCCTCCAGGAATTCCTTCAGATTTTGGTCATGCTCTTCCTGCAATAGTTATATTGTCAAGATACGGGAAAGCGCTGTGCAGCTTTTCTTCTCTTACTATTTCATCCATAGCCCACTGGAAGGCAGCTACCATGTTCATGACTCTCAAACGGAATCCTGCAGAACTGATACAAACGGCCATTGGCTTCAAAGACAGTGTACCTTTTATCAGACTCCTTTAGCAACACCTGGTGGTAGCCACTTAAAGTCAAATGTGGAGAATACTCTGTATTTTGAAAAGTCGCTCACCATCTCATCTATTCTTGGCAAGGCGTAAGCGTCCAGTTCCATATATTGATTGACTGTCTGTGAGTAATCTACACATATCCGCTTCCTATGTCGGTGGGTAGGGTCCTTCACTACCACTACTTGGGCTCGCCATGGTGATATACTTGCTTCAATTATGCCTTGAGAGTAAATGATGAATTTCCTTTGCAATGAAGGCCTGATCATCCTTGCTAAAACGCCTTGATTTGACAGCAATTGGTTTACAGCTCAGAGATAATTTTGGAAAAAGGGACGGCTCTGTTTTCAAACTTTACTCTTCGATGTTGGCGCAGGAAATCCTGGCCGATCCCTCAAAATGCCAGGTCGTATGGCAACATGACTGGATATTAAGGTCAAGGTTAGGTTCACAACAACATAGCTGTTGGAACTAGTATTTAAGGTTCTCTGAGCCATAGTAATATCTTTACTGGAAAGGTGAACCTTTAATTTTAGTTCCTGCACAACCCTTCTGCTAAGGTAACTATCAGTGCTGCAAGAATCCAGAAGTGCATCTAACCATTTTCCATTCACTTACATGGGTTGCAGCATGAACAAGTCCGTGGTACATTGGTAAATGTGGTCAGTATGTGAGAGCTAACCACTGTTGCCATTGAACTTGAGGACTTAGACTTGCATACGTAGGCATAATTTCTCTTCTTGGAACATTTATTGCGAGTAGCCTCACGAGCTGGACAGCTATCTCATGAATGGTAAAAGAAACTACAGAAGATACATTTATGTCTCATGTTGGCAGTCACAACTGGTTCATTAAGAGCAACTGGAGGATTAAATGAATCCTTTTCACATACCTGTGGTGGTCCAGGATTCGTTACTGCAGCCACATGGGACTATATATTGTTATTGCGCTGAGCTATGTTTGCCGTTTGTATGCCAGCAATGAACGTGTCACACATTGCCTTGTTACCATACTCCACCACACTATGGTCCCGGAAGTTGCAGTTTCTCTTCAACTCCCTGAAAAGTTTGTCCAGGGATTCTCTTGGTTTCTGCTGCCTGGTAGCCATTAGATGCCTTGCAAAAACCTCATTGGGGGTTTTAATAAATAAGCTTTCTAATTTCAAGATGGTAGTGTTGAAATTAGCACATCCTTCAATATATTCGAAAACACCTGAGCTCACGCAGCTTAACAGGGCCTGGTATTTGCTCGTTAGTTCAGGAGGATGGTCCGCCAATGTCAGTAATCCTTGGTGGCTGTTTGTAAACTGGAGGTCAATGTCCAAGCACTTTGGTCTCCATGCTTGAATTTTATATTTAGTTAAATAAACTGTAATAAAACGAATACTGTATGAACTTGGAGGCTGCAAACCAAGCTTTATTTAACTAAAAGAATCAGCTACAATATGACATTGTATATCATAAGCTTTTATAATATGGTCACCCAGACCACTTCCAGTTGTAAGTATGGAAACCCATACACATGTATTACTCTTACTTCATACTAACAGTACACAACACAAACAATCCGAAGAACTATTTGAATTGAAAAAAAAAAAAAAAAAAAAAGTGAGAAAAGAATCCTAATGTCTGCTCAATATGAGGAGAGGATAAAAAAAAAAAATATACTTACTGGCTGACAAATTCATCCTGGTTTTCAAGTGGGATTTGTTTTGATAAAAGGTTGCAGTAGATGTCACCTTCCTCAAATAAACTATCACCAGGGTGTAAATGACGTTTTGTTGGATTCCACTGCCATGACACTGATGATTTGCTTTCTAACTGCATGGTTGTTTTTTGTTTTTTTTGGGGGGGGGGGTTAATTGCTCAATAATAGTTTGCTCTCTTAGACAAATCGGAATGGTTTCTGTTCCATTCTATCTATGACTCTCATGATTGAAATAAAAATGAACACTTGAATTCCAACATCCAAAAGGAAATAATACATTTCATAACGGTTCATTTTGTGAAACTAAATTTTCTTTTGTTTTTTCCTCCCAACCAATTATATTTTGTAAATACTTTGGATAATTTCTTTAAGATCTTAAATAATGGTCATAGATATGGAATTAATTTTATTTTTGGAGCAATAATCTGTTTTAAAATCCTCGATAGATATAGAAACTATTAATAATTGCAACAAAATTGTGCATGGACTAAAAATGGAAATGAAAAATAAATTACAACAAGGAGTTTCCCTAAGAAAATTTGGTTTTCTGGATACAGAAAAACAAAAATTACCAATTAGAACTTTAGAATTGTTTTTCCGATTTTTTCTTCATTTAATTTAATATCAGTAAAGAAAAAAAGAATTAATCATTTAAACAAGTTTTGCAGAATTTGCTTAGGAAACAAACAAGACTGCAAAACTACAGATGATGAATGTTACAAAAAGACTGAAAAGAAAGAAAAAAAGAAAAAGAAAAAAAAAAGGGGAAGAACAGTGGTTTAAGGAGACCACATGGGTATCATCCTGATTACTCAGTGAGTGGATAAGTAAGCCGATTCATAAGGTCATTAATTTGTGTTTTCAGAGTCTCAACAATGTCAGCAGATATGAACAAGTGTGTATCATCAAGATCATTGATGACAAATTTCTTCCCCAAAGTATTTTTGTCATCAAGTTGAAGGAGAAATTGTTTCATGGCTGAATCACATTCCACTAAAATTCCCTTTATCACATTGACCATGATGAGAGCTCCGAAGAGATTATCAACAATAAAGATATTAACCAACAACCAACTAGTAAACAAGTTTATTTCACAAGAACTCCAAAAGCAAGAGTTTTTGAGTTTTCTCTGAAGAGCAGCAGCTTTAAGATTGCTTACAACTGGTAGGGGAAAAAAATCTGAAAATAAAGAAAGAAATACAATGTATGACGCAGTAGTAAATATATCAGCTAAAAATCTTACAGTTCTCATGAGAATTTTACATGTGCTTTTAAGATGAAATTTAAAAAAAAAAAAATTAAATTAAACATTGGCTTTAAAACAGCCCAATTCTACATTATAATGAAAATCTGTTATTCTTTTTTTAGACAAAAAGGCAGAAGTTGAGAATTAAAACTTCGAAAACATATGTTAATGTTATTATTCAGATGGAAACCCAGTTGAAGCCCTTAAAAAAAATAAGTTGTTGAGGTTTTTACATTTTTGGCATCCTTAAGACCTCTAGTCAACATTTCTGGATGATAATATCCAAAATAGATGGTGCCAATGTGTGCTCAATAACATACTAGAAGTCTATCAGTCTGACCACTGGAAAGGTATAATTTTCAAGATGGCCACCAAATCCTTATAAAGCCCATTACTTGTTCATTATTTACCCTATGTTTTTTTGTAGTATCAAGTGCACTTGATAACATCAAAAGTCTACCAGTCTAACCACTGAATTTTCAAGATGGCATCCAAATTGACTGCGAGATTAGTTGGCTGCATTTATGAAATAACCCCCCCCCCAAAAAAAAAAATCACAAGATTTCTCAATGTTTTTTTTTTTTTTTGTAGTATCAGGTGTGCTCAATGACATACTAAAACTCTATCACATGTTTTCATACAGCAGTACACACTATATACACACATTCATTCAGTAGGGTGGGTTTATTTCATAATTTGGCAGTCAACTTGGACACCATCTTGAAAATTATACCTTTCCAGTGGTCAGACTGTGGTAGACTTTTGATGTTATCAAACATACCTGATACCAGAACTAAAAAAAAAAAGTTGAGAAACCTTTTTTTTCATAAATGAGTCAGATGCATTAAATATTCGACCACTAAAATATGTTTGGCAACAGTATCCTTCTGTGCCCGGGCGTTGGAATTTCATGGCCCGATCCGTCCCAGACAGGTTCGCGTATCCGCTTGGCAGGTTCGCACACACTCCAGTCAGGACTGGATTGGATTGGATTCGAGTGGTTACGTTCGGCCATGGTTTTTAGACTAGACAGGCCCGCGTAACCCCAAGAAAGGTTACCACACACTCCTTGTCAGGACTCAGGTATCGGGTCCGATTGCCATTGGTTACGTTCATGCATCTTTTAGTAATCACCGCAATAAGGTTTTTAGGGTCCGGACAGGCCTGCATAACCGCAGGGAAGGTTCTCCCATACAGCACACCCCTTGTCAGTCAGGACTGGTATTGATCGGACACGTTTAGGCATCTTTTAGAGTCACCCGTTTTAGACGGCTTATTTTCAAAATGCATTCCAATCAATGGATTCAATAATTACGGTGAAAAAAAGCTTTGACGTGCGTACTACTAACGCCAAAAGTGAAACTTCATATGTCTGTTTTGTTATGAATTTATTTATTTTGTGAATTCTCTTAATTACGTTGATTAGAATCATAATGAATTGCTGTGAAAAATGGGAAGTGTTAAATTCGCTGGATCCAAATTTGCTTGACTTGTATGAATAATATAATTGGAATGCCAATGGGAATAGTTAAAAGTGTCGGATTACAAATCGATTTGTTTCTTCAAGTGTTTAATTATTGCCGGGTAGTTTAAATTTTAGAATATTTTTATTTTTAAAACGTCGTTCGAAAAAAAAACCCCAAAAAAAACCAAGATTATTTTTTTAAAATTTTTAAAAGGATGTTTTAAAAAAAAAAAGAAAAGAAGAATTCATAACAAGGAGGGGAAGAGAATTGAGGCGCTCACTTTTTAAGACGTTTACGCACTTCAAAGCGGACCATCGTATTAAAAGTTATGCCAAGAGAAGAGAAGATTGTAATTCATAGTAATTAAGCGAAAAAGTTTATTCATTTATTTTCTAACAGTTTTCGCAAGAATAGAAATATAATAAAAAAAACGTAACAAATAAAAAGACTTTTTGGTAAGAACAAATGTTGAAATGTAGAAACTTAGATTCAAAATAGATGCGAAAAAAGAAAGAATTCGCGTTTAGTGGATTTCGTTTAATAATAATAATAATAGCCAAGGTTAGAGTTACACTATTATCGACATTATTTTGTGAGGTAAGAATTTTGAAGAATTAATTATTTCCCAAAACACAAACAGCATCCTACTGTTTAGGGCAGTTGCAGCTAGAAAAATAAAACAAACAAAACATTGAGAAAGTAAAATAATTCCGAACACATGGCTATCCTGTCAGGAAATCAGGGATCACTTTAGATAAATAAATTGATTGTAAATTAAACCCCCATTTATTGGCATGATGAACAAACTCTTAAGGCTATTTAAGCTTAATTGTTGAGAACATATTCAATTAGGAGTGACTAAAATCTAAATGTGGAGTAATTTTATGTTGAATCTGAAATTTTTTTACCTTAAATCAAATATTTCCTGTTTTTTTTTCTCCTCCAGTCAAATGAACGGAGTCTTGATGTTGTCATCATTTCACATTACTTTCCAGAGTAGAAGCAACACAGACATAAATAGCCAAATTTTCGTACAAAAAATGTAATCATTTCATTGTTTTTAATGGAAGTTTTACAACGCAAATTTTACTCTGAAAATACTATTCAGAAAGAATGATGATTATGGAAAGAAATTATTAAAAGAAAAAATTACAGTGGTTTATTTTCTTGATCCCCCCCAGTTTTGCACATGCACTTATTCCCGGAAATTCCCTTAACTAACAATAACATGTGTTAATTAATTATCTGAACCCAAACTGGTCATAATCCATTTATTTTGCAGATTTGAAACACGCTGTACCATATAATTCAATTATTCAACACAAAAGATGAAAGAAAGTTGAAGAAAGTACTCTTTCTGTGCATTTACACATACAACACCTGCTGTGTGCTGTTCTCCAATTCAACAGATAACAGTTACACGTGGTAATTGATTTCTGAGTACAGAATTTGATGTGAATGTGGTCTTGGTCTATGTGTTGTCTTTAAGAGCTTGACTTTAAAATTACAATGAAAATATGTTAACTGATGAGAGGATACTTTATACCCTTAATGACAATTAGGGAAAATGCAATTTCCTTTTATTTTTTCTTTCAATTGTGTTTTTACTGCATTTGAATGGAGTTTGGTGTGAACATGCAAAATATGATGCTGTACGATTTTTTAGAGATCGGCTGTAAAATTAAGTATATCAAGTTTTGCAAACTTTAATCACCTTTTATTAGACACGTAACCTTTTAAAATAACGACACCCTATTTTAAAACGTAATTAAAATTTTAAACATTTTAATTAAATCCAAAAAAGCTTAAATAACATTACTTGAGAAAATAAAGATTTTTCGATTTAATCAAATTCTGGCAAACATGGAGATTATTTTGTCTAAATATGGAATTATTCAGTCATGAATTCTCATTTGTTTTTATTTGTGCGCCATTTTAAACAATGGGAGTGCGCGGGTGTTGAAATTTTCCACAGAAAACGGTTTAAAAAAAGATTTATACTAATATTTAAGCTTTCTATTTGTTGCAAATGCAATCAACTCGCTTTTGTTTTTAGCCTATTTTGTGGGTTTGTGGTTCACTGGTTGTTGTCAAAAAGTCAGTTGTACTAGTCTACACCTATTAAAAAAAAAAATGTCTATTTTTTATCAAACCGTAACGTAAAACATTTTATTTAAATAAAAAAAATAAAAATTTAAATAACTTTACTTGAGAAAAAAAAACTAGCTATAAAA
>VCCN01002613.1:35602-46384 GCA_006491835.1 Architeuthis dux
ATATAGGCTCTCACTAATAAGTGTCATTATAATTATCAACTAATATATATATAGCACATAATATATATACACATAACACACCACATAACATAACAGATATACACAATATACATAACACATAAATATAATATAAATCAAGAATTAATTCCACAATTTATAGAATGTGGACTGTAAAATTAGAATTTCCCTGTAAAACGATAAGTACCTTGCAGCCTGTTTTGAGTTGTAACTCAAATTGATACAAATTGAGAACAGACAATGTTGGAAAGCTGATAAAATTCTCCTTATAACGATGTCTATACACCTCCTTCATGAATTAAATCTATAACTTGGCCTATAAAGTATACTTGAAATTTCATTGTGAAATCCTGAAATACCTATAAATTAATTGTAGGCCCTGCTGGTCCCAGACTATTATCTTTTCTTAATCTCAGAAAATAAATACTACTATCCCACAAAGCTCCTACTTGGTTGACATCTGTAAATATCATAAGGGAAGATTTGTCGAAACAAAAGAAATACCAAATGCAATATATACCCAAAGAAGGCTGTAAAGACATGTTAAAAATGTATTAAATAAGAAATGAAGATATTAGTTCAAACAATGCATAGACTGAATAGTTATGTTTTTCATAGCCATACAGTTTATATTCTCAACAGCCCAAACTTACTTCATAACAGCAGCAATAACCATATTGTCTGGCAGAGTGGTCGGAAGATCTTTCAAAGAATGTACAATGAAATCAATTTCTTTATTATCAAGACAATCTTCCAGTTCTTTGGTGAAGAGATTCTTGGAAGGAATCTGCAATGAGAAAGGAAAAGTTTCTGATGGACACCGAAAATGGCACAGAAAGAAAAAGATGTTAAGATAGAGGTTTTTGGAATATATTCTTACTCTTAGAGTATCTTTAAGATGCTAAAAAAAGCATCAAAGCAATTCTATCATTTTGACAGATCTTCAACTATTTTGCTCCCATCAGGCAGTCAAGGCGCTCCACCATGTATAATTTTCAGTCAGTCTGGTGGTGTCATTCTACCATCTGTCGCCAGCTCATCTTTGGCCTATTGGCATCCATTTGCTGGCTTGATTCATAGGTCTTGTGGGTAGCCTCAAGACATGCCCCCAGTTCTTCCATTTGATGCCCATTATTTTATGTAGGCATCTAGTGTCAAAGTGTTATATAGCGGGGTGTCCTGGGCTTGGATAGAAAGGAAACCCAGAAGACTTGCTTGTAAAAATATCTGGACATATTTTTATTACATATAACATACATCTTTGTCGGCCGGATAGTGAAGAGTGGAAGAGAGAAGACAAAGAGAACCGCCAGGCTGTCCCCTGAGCAGGGACAGCGGTTTCGTGCCTTTCGGCTCCGCTGATGTCTGTCTTCTTTGAGTGTCAAGGTTTCGGTCCGCTTCCCAGGCTTGGATGATTTCTTCTGCATCTGCTTTATAGATCTCCCCAATGCATACGTGGTGTCTCACGCTGTCAATGACCAACAACCATTTCCTGTTTACAACAATGATGCAATACATCCATCTCCCAAGGTGATCGAGGTCACTTACATTTCCGCCACAGGTGGCCGGATACACCAAATCATAACAAAAGGACTCCAATTTCTTCTTCTGGGTGTTCTTAAGTTGCCAGATTTTGCAGCCATAGAGCATTGAGGATACCACTTTCGAATTATAGAATCTCAATTTTGTTCCCGTTCCATACTCTTGGCACTTGATGTTCACTGCTCAACAGGTTTTTAGTCGTTTTGGCATTGATAAGACCAATGCTTCCTGCATAGCTGCTGATATTATCCACAAGCAACTCAAGATCTTCAGTGATACTAGCCATAGCAGCTGTGTCATCAGCAAAGTCTAAATCAGAAAGTTTCTATATCTGGTTGCATAGTCAACACATGCAAGTTACAATACAGTCCCCTCCATCCTTGAGCATCTCTGCTATTATGCCGTCAAATACAGAATTGTTGTTCTTCAGCACCTTCAGCTTTTCTAATCTCATCCTCAGTGAAGTCATCGATGCTGATAGGGAATAAGTGGACGGGTTTTCTATCTTAGCTGGGGTAGGCGGCTCGGGTCTGTTGAGGACATCTTTAAGAGGAAACACCAGTTTTAAATACACTAAAAAATGTTTTATGTCAGTATCAAAATCACATTTCTCCAAACCATTCATAGGTGTATGCCCAAAATGAAAAAAGTTCAAAATCAGAGATTTTGGAAGTCTAAGATTGTTCTTCATAGTATTAGGACTATGTCTTTGTTAGTTCACAGGTTTCAGAAGATACATCTGAAGAAGCCAAAGACTGCATGTTGTATTTGGTCTTTAGAATTCACTTAGTATTTTTGTCAAACTGCAATCCAAGTCTGGAGTTGACTTAGTTTTTTCTACCGTAACAACAATCCTCACCAAATTTAGGGGAGTAAACTCACTGTTTGTGCCATCATAAGTTAAACCGAACCGATATGTAAAATTAACATATGACCAAGTGATTGGTAGCCAGCTCTCTTACTGAGTCAAACTGACAAGTCTTACATATCTACAAATTTATTATATACACAATACAAAAGTTGCAGTAATCATCTTCAGTGGTAATAGAAGTAGGAGTGGAGTTTGACCCTGCAGCAACCAGGCTTGTTTTTCTTCTTCCTCCTTTTCATCTTTTAAATTACAATATAGCAGCCAATAGAATCACATGACTTGGTGTTAAAACTCCTCAATATTTACATTCGGCAAGCGATCGTTTCATGGAACGTTTTTTGTTTTTGTTTTTTTTAGTTCATCTTTTTTAGCAATTTTTATCATTTAAAAACAAAAAGACTCGTTTATTTTCAATAATATTTAATAAATTATTATCTATAAACTGCTTAGCGTGATCAGGTAATTTTGTAGCTGGTACAGGAATATCCGTAAAATCATCAATGTTTATAATCTGCAAGCGAGTGATCGCTACTTCCATTGTTTAAAAGATCGTAATTTTCGACCTCGGAGTCGTTCGAATCTTCATCAAAATTATTCTATCAACATCAGAGATGTTGATAGAATCTTGTTGTAAAATATTTCTTTGAGCAATTTGTAGAGTTTCATAAGAAAATCACTCAAATTCCGAATCACTGAAGTCACTAGAATCCATTTTAGAATACCACGTGTAGCGATAGAGATTTGAAATTTCCGTCGTTTTTGTTTATCATTAATAGATAAAAGAAGACAGAACTACGTTAAAGGTGTC
This sequence comes from Architeuthis dux, assembly GCA_006491835.1. NCBI lineage: Eukaryota > Metazoa > Mollusca > Cephalopoda > Oegopsida > Architeuthidae > Architeuthis > Architeuthis dux. Next base: position 38,842 of record VCCN01002613.1, read on the forward strand.
CCCATATGGATTCATAAACTTCAGTTTAATTGTTTGAGATTCTAAGGGATCCTCTAGAGATCATTAATATGACTAATTAGAGCAGATTTAACAAACGCTATTTAAAACGCTTACAGTCTTTGTCAGGGAACTAGAACATATTTTTCGTCACGCTTGTAGACGGGTTCAGGCTGTTAGAACATTTTTTTTATCACGCCTGTACTCGTTTTCAGGGAGGAAAGGGTTAAGGTCATCTGTTAGTAGTGAGAAAGATACTAAAACAAATGGTCCTGCCCTGACAGATTCTGACCTCATTTCCTGTTGTAGGAAATGTTGATGGGTTCCAATACTATGTATCACATTGACTAGGTGTTAAAGTCTCATGTTTCTACTAGATATAGCTGACAATTTTTAAATGGCTTTGTGATGACTCCTGCTATGTGATATTTTATTTTCTTATCAGCGCTACTCTCCATATGGTATTGCTTATGCATTCATTTTTTTTTTTACAAACTAATGTGTGTTGCTGCTTTAACATTAGAGTCTTTTCCTTATTGTTCTTAATATCATCTTGCAAAACATTGCCATGACTATTCTTCATGTTGAGACGAACAAAGAAAAGATAAAGATTGGCCACTTACTTTAAACAAGGCACTGGTCAGCTGTTTATCTCCTTGTGTATCTTTGTAGACTTAAAAATAAGAAATGAAAATCGTTTAGTGTCACCTTAAATATAAATTGTTAATCAAGGTCTATGGGAAAAGAAATTTGTTCAAGCATTTTTAAATTAAGATATCAGCTGAAAGATAGTCAGTATGGACATGAAAACATCACTGGATGTAAGTGACCTCATTAAAATTTAACCTTTTTTTTTTTTTCAAAGGATGATTGAGGAACTGATGAAAAAGTAATTAGTTCCATTAATTACCTCTTGTAGCAATATGACCCCTATAGATAAAGTTTAAATGCGTATATTCAAAATCATGCAGTGTGTATATAAAATGTGTTATACCAGAAATTAGGATGAGGGCTATATTGACAAATGGTAAACAAAATGAATTGTTTTATTTGGTTGAAATTGAAAAGTAAGGAATGTTATTAAAATGAAGGTTTTGTTTTGTTAAAATAACAAACAAAAAGAATTACAGATGGATTCCTGATTTGGAATGCTTGTACAAGAATTTAGAATAACAATAAAACGTTGGCTGATTTGGCTAAAGAATTTACTGACCCAAACAAAAAGAAATAATGTAATGTTTTAACGTCACAAAAAGATCACATGTTAAAAATGGGCATACCAATAAATAGGGGTGAAAACCCAGGGAAGGGGGAAGACCAGGACTAGCTGTCCAAGGCTAGGACTTATGTCCGCGGCCCCACTCCACAGGGGAGAATGGTCAGTGTTTCTAGAGCTGACCAGCTTTTTAACGTGAAGTGTAAAAATATGAGATACATGCAACTTACAAAGGGTTTAAAAGAGAAACACAGTAGCAGCTTTACTTTGTTGACATTGTTTAACAACTCAAAATTCAACAATATTCTGAATGAGAACTTTAAACAAAGAGTGTTGATAGTAGAGCTTGTAGTATCACATATCTTACAGTGCAGATTCCCAGAGCGTCGCTACGAGTAAAGTCAAATAAAATGTACATAATATTTTAAATCAGACTTTGTTTTTCTTAATGAACCAGTCGACTTTCATGTCAGTTCCTTTCAGCAAAAGCCACGGCACACACAAGAATGAACATCAAACGATATCCAACCAGTTCCAACTATACATACCAGTACAACAGACAAGTCGTTTGCATATATTGGGTATCATCAAACCCATAACGTAACACTGTCAACAAAGTTGTAAAGAGGTTTTGTATTTGGTCGCATCTGTTCAGATGTTGGTTTATTTAGTAGTTGGTTTAATTTTTTTCCTGTCTGCAAAGTTGTAAAGTTCCAATGAATTTCAATCAGATTTCCTGAAAGGGTGGAAAATAGGCTAGAGAAGAACTGATTAAATTTTGGAGCAGATACAATCACAATTAACTCCCCTATGTTGTAGTTATATGTCAGAATCACATAATTTTGCCAAAATTTTATGTCTGTCCACATGATATCTCCAAAAGTTCTATGAAATTTTGTGGAAGAGTTGGCTATGTGCTACAGAAAAAATGATTAAATTTTGGGGTGGATCCATGAACAATTACTTTCTGACAATGGGGTTCAATGTTGTTTAAGCTTAAATTGTGAGCAACTGGGAAAGCTTAAATTGTGAGCAACTGGGAAAGCTTAAATTGTGAGCAACTGGGAAAGCTTAAATTGTGAGCAACTGGGAAAGCTTAAATTGTGAGCAACTGGGAAAGCTTAAATTGTGAGCAAAATGTTTTATCCATTAATATCAAAAAGATTTTCAATGAATGAATTTGTATAAATTTTGCATCAATTTTACAAATGAAGTTTTTAAAAAAAAACATTTTTTGAACATGTCCATCAAAAGTTGCTGAAAATGTGTTATTTTCAATGCAATGCATTGATAAGCAAGAGAGAAATGCATATATCTCAATGCACACTTGCAATGCCTTTGATTTGGGCACATCATGTCAGCCTCCAGCCAAAAGAATATTATCGGATACTTCCAGGTACACACATCCCTGTTGGAATGCAGCAAGTCAGGGCCTACACCACAACAACCAGTACATTTTTATGACAGCTGTTCTAATTTGGAATTTATAATCTACCATAAAAAAAAAATTGAGAGCTTCTATGAAATTTGCAATCCTACTGCAATTAAGAAAAAATCCTTAGAAAAATGTTTTGTTAATTTGCGTAAAAGTTCATATCATTAGATGGAATTTTTTGTCCTTATACTGTTCAAATACCTTGTAATTGATCATATAAAACAAGAATGTATGGATTTTGACTCATTTAAAGGGATTGAGCAGCATGTTCCTCTTCGTAATGTTATCAAGATATGGGAATGTACAGGTACTCCCCGACTTACGACCAGCCGTACAGATGACAGAAATACATGGATATAAATAAATTCATGTAAATATAAAAGTTACACTCCTAAATTAAAAAAATATAAGTAAATACACAAATTTGTTTGATTGTATGTGTAAAGAGCTGATAAAGTGCAAGTGAGTATAAACATTATACATGTACATTTATGAGACAGAATGATAGAGTGGAATGGGTTAAAATTGAAAATAGAAGCAGGTGTTGTTTTTGAAAGTCCAGTCCAAGAATAATCTTGCCACAGAGGTTATCCATTATTTCAAAAAGTGTTCTCATACAGCTTGTTTAATACTATGTCGGCATGACATATTCCATGAACTGGAGCACATTTAAAGGCCATAGCTAATGTAAAATATCATACACCAGGCTTAATTCTTAGGTTTAGTTTCCGTGCTAGTTTGTAGTCCATGAAACTAACAGAACTAGCTGAATCAATTAGGGCTGAAGCGGTATACCCAGTTATTAACACGGGAATGGTGGAAGATGACAAACAGTGCGGATCAGCAGCCGAAAATCTCACCCCAACAGTAGCTGCAACTTTACAATTTGGTGAATTTGTGGATATTTCTCCTTCACGAAAAGGGGATGGCAAAGGGCGAATTACGGTAATGGTGTTTTCACCTTCATCTCGAACTTCTGTCTGGACATGATATATGCTCCATCTTCGTAAAATCAAGTTGAATAAATTCAAGTTCAATTCATTGTGAACTAGGATAGCTATTCCAATAAGCTATATGAACTTATTACTTCCGTGTGTAATTATTGAGTCATTGTGCGTTTAAAAGCTGCGAATGTTGTATAGCGATGATTCCTACTGTTTTAAGTGCACTATATTTTTCCTAAATTTGCGGCTTCATCGTCATATTGCAGTTTCACTACGTTCAAACGTAAACGCTATGTATGTCGATTTATGGTGTTAACCGTTTATATGTATTTTGCCTAAATCGCAGCTTTATCATTTATAATGTTTATACATATGTATGTTATGTTAAATCAATAAATATGCCAAAGCAAGCACCCAGCAGCCCCCATTCCATTTCCGGTCCCACAAAGTAGGAACGGGGAAGGCTCAGTCCAGCCCAAGCATAGCTCTGATCAACAGGTGTCTTTCGTTTTATCCTTTCTTAACACACTTAAACACGATTACGAATCAAACACATTCTAATCTTACACAGCTACCACAGAAAGAACAACAAAGGCACATAAACACAAGAACATTACATCATTGTATTGCAGTTTTCTACGTTCAAACATTGTGTGTTTATTTACAATGTTTTAACCATTTATATATATGTTGCCTAAGTTCGCAGCTTTATCGTTGTATGTAAATGTTATGTATCAATTTACGACATTTACCGTTTATATGTATGTGTGTGTTTTGCCTAAGTCACGGCTTTATCATTGTATTGCAGTTTTCATGTTGTACCAAAACGTACTAAAGATTGTCTATGTATATGACGTTGTACTAAGACTTCAGAGAATAAAGATTGTTTATGTACACCAGTAAGAAGCGTCAACCCTTTTCCATCACGTAAAAGCTGGGCTTTTCGTCTGATCCATTCTATGGCCTTCAAGTGTACTATCAGAATGTGATGGTGGTAAACAGAGTTTTTTCTCTCCAAAGGTAGCAAGGTGGCGTTTTCATATCCTCGGATAGTACACCTGACAATGGCCATAGAATGGATCAGCCAAAACATCAAGGAGTTCAATCATCCAAAAAACTTTGAATGTTAATGACCCTTCTCAAAGGGTATAGACAGTATTTTTTTTTTTAAGTATTGTATAATATGTCCTATTTAAAAGAACAAATTTTCATGGAGAATATAAAAGTTTTCTTTTGGGGAAGGGGCATCTATATAATGGGAAGTTCAAATCAACAGGATTATTTTAATTACAGTTTGCAAACTATTACTTTTAAAGAATAGATGGTCACTGAAACTCCACCATGAAACAACAATTGAAACAATTAAAATATTGTGACACAAAAATGTATGGTGAACGATGTCAAAACTACATTTTCATTTTGCATTTATTTTCCTGAAGTTTATCAAAGACCATATCAAAAATTACACACGGATAATATCCTCGATGGCACGTTGCTTTACTATTTTGGGGTTGTGCAGAGAAGACTGAAATCTAACATGCAAGTTATGTAGGATTTAAGGATTTCTTTTTCAGTTCTCTACAATTCAACTTACCAGTTACAACTTAAATTCGCATTAATACATTTGGAAGGAACAAATTTACTACTGATTTGTATTTGATAATAGATCTCACAAAAAAACAAAAAAAAAAAACTCACCCATTTCAAATTTCTTGTTACATACTCTCTTCAGAGCATCAATAGTGAATTGTGTTTGGATGCAAGCAAGCTGAAAAATCATTAAATATTTAAATAAACTCAGAAGAATATTTGCTTTAACTGAGGATAAGCTACCACAAAATACATTTGAAGGAATCAGCAATTTACAACCACATAATTAATGACTAAGATATAGGCATGCTTACAAAAATATTACAAGATAAGAAAAAACTCCATACTGTATATAATAATTACTTTGATTTCCTTAAACTGTGAACCATTAGAAAGAATTGAAGAAAAGCGATATAAAAATGTGTATACATTAAAACCAGAGATATGTGTGTGTTAAGAAACGGTTTTGGGTGATTAAAAAAATGACAATAATCAATAGTAAAAAAAAAAAAATTAAAAAAAATTTTAAAAAATGCTGTTATTAAACAACAACGTTTAATAATTAAAAGAAAAATTAATCATTAAATATTTTCATATATTTTTGTCAATTATAAAGGATTAATTTAGCATATATGGAGGCTCAAAAGCATCTACAAGATAAATGCCTTTTTTGCTCATTTGCTGTCTTGAAACTTGACCGATATCTTTTGTAGTAGTACCATTTTTTAATTTGTAACGTTGTAATTTCTGTTATAAGATATGTGAATATTTAGTAGTCTAAAGCCATGGTCAGCAACCTGGGTTCATATGAACACAAAGGGTTTGCGGGGAGAAGAAAAAAAAAAAAAAAAAAAAAAAAAAAAAAAGAAATAGGAGGGATTCAGTTTAACAGAGAAGCTTGATCAAAATTGTTAATATTGGGTAAAACATTATTACATAAAATATTTTAGTTTTGACAAAAAATTCATTTTGTGATCAATGTCAAACCATTTCTGCTCCCCGGAGATTGTTAGGTAAAAAAAGAATACAACTGTTGTGATAAAATAATTAGATAATGTTTAAAATATATGCTCGCAAAAAACATGAAATAAGATAATTTTGTTAGTATATATTAACTTTCATTATTAATTTACAGCATGCTATTTTAACTAATCAAACAGTATGTTTTAATCGCACTAGACTTAAAAATACAGTAAGTCACTAAGTCTTTTTTCAAAAGAGTTTTTTTTTTATGTTTCAAGTTAGTTTATATTAAACAGACACAGTAAAGAAAATGTTCTTTTTCCAAAATTTGGCCTATTTCAGTAGATAGTCAAAATTAACTTGGTTTTTTCAGCGGAAAATCTAGAATATTGGTCTGTAGAATATTTTAAAAACAAAAGTTTGCACTTGACTTTATTTCGCCTAATATCTCGACATCTTAGGTATTTCTGCGGCCTCATGACCTAGATCTGAGTAATTTGACACCTTGATAAAATAAACGTCAAAATGATATAAAGCTTAATTTTTTTTCGGCAAAATATATGAGATAAAAATTATTTTTGTACACCATATAAAACCAGAGATATAATTGAATAAAAATAGCATAAATATACACGCATATTCGTAAACAAACTCGGTTCGTAGTATTAATGCATAGATTTTCTCCCCCTTTTAACGAGCAAAAAAACACCTAGATCTTAAAAATTTACAACACATCACTACTACTTGGATTTTAATAAAATTTCCAATACTTATCGAATAAAGGATGAATTTTTATTTTTTTTTATGAATTTGATGATTTCACCGATTTCTTTTGTATTTATGTCAGCACTAATCCCATTTTTTTTTTTTACATCAAGTCAAGACCATGAACATATAAATTCTGCTTCTGTTTTTGAAAGACCTAAATTTGATATTCGTTAAAAAATTGTTTTTAAAAAACGGGGGGGGGGGGGAATAAAAAAATACTGCTCTAATTGCGAATATTTTTCATTTGTGTGTTAAATATAATTTATCACTATTTTCCGTAAAAAGAGAAATAATCTTAGCATTAAAATCTTTTTTATAGAGAATTTTTTTATTTTTTGCTGTTTTTAAAAATTCAATTTTTACTGTGTTTCTGTTGGATTGTCTTCAATTCTGTTCTCACATGATGTACTGAAAGGGTAAGTAAAGAAAAAAGAAAAGAAAACTGAAAACCATCAAGAATTTTTTTGTTGTGATTTAATTGGCAGATATTTTTCTACGGACGGACATAAACGTAAATTTTCTATAATTATTATGTCCAAGAGGACAACTGCTATAATAATCTCACAGTCAGCCATCGGCTGCTCCTCAGTTTACTGACAAGTACTGACTTCCGTAAATAGCCAATTAGCA
>VCCN01002613.1:48304-74362 GCA_006491835.1 Architeuthis dux
CTGGCTATAGAGTTCTACTGACCCTTTGAAGGAGAATTAGGTAAAATGGCTGTCTGCAACTTTCATCAGATTTTCATGATAGTGCAGCTTTCTTCAACTGTAAGCGCACATCGCCGCAACTTAAGTATAGACCCTGGACACTGCTGACCCTGTCAGGGCAGTGACCCGATAGTATAGCAGCCTTAGCAGATTCGAGGCCAGATCCAAAGCACGCCCTTACGCAAAAAGTCCACTTCTACTTATTAAATTCTAAATTAGAAAGAGTCCATAGTTAGACCACCACCCACTCAGTGGATTCTTATTATGTGTATCTCCTCCTATTGTACTGACCCACAAGAAATTTTACTTATTGCGTTTCACAATTAAAACAGTGAAGACAAAAAAATAAAGAGTTTGTCACATTAATAGCTGGGTGGATTAGTATTCAGTATGCAATTTTTAAACTGATAAAAGAGTAAAAAATTCAACTTATCTTTAAGCTGCTAACATGGGTTGGGTTGTCTTGAATATGCTCTGGTGAAAGGAATTTACTGTTTTTATGACCCTGGCCCTCCTTTTTGTTTTTCAAAGTTCCCTTCCTAATAGACATTTAATGCTTATCATTGTATCATAACGTACATTTGTATTCTGTGCCATGAAAAGCTGTTGCAATTTATAGAGCTTGCAATCACTTTTTGAATGTTTAGTAATTTCCTATTATCTTGTGTTTTTTAAAAAAGAATTTTGTTTCCTTAATATTTGTTAAATTTCCTTAACTCTCTAACTAGAGAGGCAACCTGAACACAAGGCTTAGAAAGCTTGATGAAGATGATAATTATGCAGCAATCATTTTGGCTGCAGCAGGTCTGCAGAGAATGAACTGGAATGATCGAATATCACATGTACGTATTTCTTAGATTTATCCAATCAGATGACCTGAGCAGAAACATTTAATAAATTGTAATGTGTCTGATTAGTTGTACCTAAATGTTTTGTAATTTATTTGTATTTTCTGAGTTTTATTCTTTAGAATTTTTGATTATAAATAAAATTTGTAAATGTTTACATTTTATTTTTTGGAACATAAAAGTAAAGAAGCCCTTCAATTTTGGTAATGTAATCCAGTGTTCATACATTGGGGCAGGATGTTTTTGTTTTTTTAAAAAAAATTTTTTTAAATATTCATTTCATACTTTCATGGATTAAGTCTTTGAAGAAATGCTCTCTAGCTGCAACATAAAATAGGATAAGAAATGGAATTAGATTTTCTCATTATTATGATAGTAGTAGAAAGGAAGAAATACACAGATTTTTTTTGCTGAAAATGAAAACATACCCACAGCAGACATTAAATACATCTACGGGTATAGTAAGATATCAGGAACTTTCCCTCTTCACTCTAGATGAAATTTTTTTAAAAACTGAGAAGTCAGGGATGATTGATGCGAAAAGAGTATCAATTAGAAAGGACAAAGATAATAGAAACAAACACCTATATTATGACTTTTGATAAGCCATGCATCCCAAAAGAAGTCAATATAGGGTATAACATCGAAAGGGTTGAGCAGTTTGTGCCAAACCCATTACGATGCTACAGATGTCAGAAGTATGGCCCCCATGAAGATAGATGTAATGGAAGAGTGGTATGCGGGAGGTGCGGGTAAAGAGACACCAACCACTCTGCAAACGAATGCGAAAGCCCATGTAAGTGTGTAAACTGTGTTGGAGATCATTCAGTATTCGCCAGAATATGTGAGAACTGGAAGAGGCAGAAAGAGATAATGATGGTGAAATACACCCGAAACATCTCTTTTCTGAGGCGCAAAAGATCATAGGTGTACATGAGTCGCCCAAACAGTTTGATCCACTTTAAGGGCTGGCCAGAGCCAGGAAAAAACATCAAATCAGCCAGAAATAGCAAAAACACAAGACAACCCCTCTGAAATTAAAACAAGCACCAGCACAGGAGAATGGTTTGAAAAACGGAACCCAAACTTCTCAAACGGGACCCCCGCCTCAAAACAATAAAAAAAACACCCACCAAAACAAAAATTAAACAGATCACAAAGATCTCCAATCCAACCACCCCATCTAAATTGAGGGATCTTCTCTGTCAATGATGAAGTCAGAGATACCAAAACAAAGATCACCTGAAAAAACACACCAACGATCTTCCTCAAAACAAACACAATCAAAAGAAAGGTCAAACTCCAAAGATCCTTTGGAAACTAAAAATCAATTTGACCAAATTGACAACATGGAAACTGAAGAAAACCACCCCACCTTCAGATCACAGAAAAAAAGCAAACTCGCAAACGAATATTGAATATCTGGGCCATAAAATCCTACAATGGAACAGTCACGGACTAAAATCAAATTATAACAAACTACTTCTGTTACTAACAGATTTACGTCGCAGCATTGTTTGCTTGCCTTTATAAAAAAATAACATCAAAATAAAAAATTATGAAAACTATAATCATATACATGATACTGGACTCAGGGCTTCTGGAGGCGTATCAATTCTAATTAGGAACAATATACCCCCAAAGCAAAATTAATCTTAACACGAATCTTCAGGCAGTTGGTGTTAAAGCAACCCTACACAGAACAGTAAACATTTGTTCTATATATATATATATATATATATATATCCCACCACATGACCTGATAAATGAAAAGGAGCTTAATAGGCTAATTGAACAGCTCTCTAAACCCTTTATACTCCTGGGAGATTTCAACAGCCACAACATTATATGGAAGTAAGAATACTAGAAGACATTATTAATAGTAATAATTTATGCCTTTTCAACAAGAAATCCCAAATACACCTCAACCCAGCCTCTGATACCTACTTGGCTATTGATTTAGCTTCTTGTGATCAATCAATTTTCACGGATTACACTTGGAAAGTATATAATGACCCGTAGCAATCAATTTCCAATTATACTGGAGAACCCAGAGCCTAATGATAAAGGTTTTCTTTGTTGGAAATTAAGCAGAGCAAACTGGAAGAATGTTATACAAAATGGCAACACTAAGGACCAGGCAGGTCATTTCATGGAGACACTGATCCTTATTGTAAAGGAATGCATACCAAAGAATGCAAACCCAAATAAATGCAATAGACCCTGGTTTAATGACGACTGCAAGGAAGCCATCAGATCATGACGAGCAGCTTTACGCAAATTCAACAACCAACCTACAACCTACAACTTAATCTCCTTCAAGTTACATGGAGCAAAGGCACAAACAATAAAAAAAAAAAAGCCAAGAATGAATGTTGGAAAAAATATGTAAGTAAGCTCTGGGACATGATTAGAAAGAATATCCGGCAAGAACCAACCAACTACCCTAAAACATCTATCCAAAAACAATGTCAAAGTAACAAATAAAAAGGACATTGCAGATTTATTAGCTGAAATATTTTCAGAAAACTCCTCCAGTAAAAACAGCAACCAGCAATTCCTAAAGACCAAACAGAACGCAGAAAAATACAAACTAAATTTAAAATTGAACAATTCCGAAAATTACAACAAAGCATTCACCTTAGCACAGACTCCAACAAAATTCATTATTGGTTTTCTTAAAACAACTGCCTGAAAAATACCTAAATTACCTTTTGGATATTTACAATGAAATATGGACAACTGGTAAATTCCCAGATATATGAAGATAGACGACCATGATCCCTATTCCAAAACCCAGAAAAGATAACACGGATCCAGAAAACTATTGGCCCATTGCATTAACAAGTTGTCTCTGCAAAATCATGGAACGCATGATAAATGACAGATTGACCTGTTTCCTGGAATCCAATGGTCTAATCACTGATTTCCAATGTGGCTTCCAAAACAAAAGAAGTACAATGGATTATTTGTTTCATCTAGAGACATTTATACGGGAAGCCTTCATCAAAAAAGAACACCTCACTGCAATCTTTTTTGACTTGGAGAAGGCATATGACACAACATAGAAACATGGTATCATGGGAGATTTGCATGATTTCGGCCTGAGGGGCAGATTACCAAATTTTATACAAAACTTTCTGTCAGAAAGATTTCGGTTCCGTGTGGGAACTACTCTCTCTGACCTCCAAAAACAGGAGGAGGGGATTCCACAAGGAAGCATTCTATCAGTAACGTTATTTAGCATAAAGATTCTGTATGTTAAATGTCTGAGTCTTGGGATCGATTGCTCACTATACATCAATGATTTTTTTTTATATGCTACAAATAAAAAAAACATCCACACAATAGAGCGCCAATTACAGCAGTGTTTAAACAAGCTAAGTCAATGGACAAAAAAACAATGGCTTTAAATTTAAAAAAAACAAAACCCAATGTGTTCATTTTTGCCGACCCTGTCGTCGATCAGTACAAATTCCTTGGGATAATTTTTGATAAAAAATTTACTTTTATTCCCCATCTGAAATATTTAAAAACAAAATGTAACTGCTACGAATAGTGGCCATACAGAATGGGGGGCTGATAGACAAATCCTACAACCACACATGATACGATCATATCGAATATCCCACCTTGGAACATTAAACAACCTGAAGTTAACCTAGCGATCTCTCAAAAACAAATACTCACCCTGTTACTTATCAGAAGAAACTCCACAAAATCAAAGAACACTATCCCAAACACGCTAATATTTTTACAGATGGTTCCGAGGACAATGACAGAACAGGATGTGCAGCAGTTTTCAACAAAAAAATTGTCAGGAAACGTCTTCCAAATGAGACATCCATTATCAGTGCTGAAGCCAGCGCAATAGATTTTTAGCACTCAACATCATTGCTGAGAGTAACATGAAAAGATCTTCTGAGACTTTTTCCGTATTACTATCCCTGAAGGATAAAAAAACTAGAAAACCCCTTAATTATCAAACTCCCGAACAAACTAAACTCTATATGCAAACAATATAAATGACTTATTCAAGAACGTTGATTTACACAACATCCTATCCTTCATGAGGGAAGTGAAACTATACTCATAAATATAAAAAAACAGAATCGATATACATACCATGACAACAAACTGTCCACAAATGTGCCTACATTAATTTGTCTACATAAATTGTGCATTAAAAAACGAATTCGGCACTATATGACCCACCGAGGGTCGATGTGTCAAACAAATCAATCAATAAAATTATAAGATTTTGAATTTCTGAAATTATTTGCACTATCTATATATCATTAACTTCTTTTTATCTTGATATAAAATTTAACACACAAAAACTTTTTTTTCTTTTTTTCTTTTTTTTTTTAAAGTTAGTATTTTGAATTTGTGAAAATGTTGGCATAAATATTATTTTGATATTTGTAACTTCCTAAAGTAAATACATTCTAATTTGAATTTTGTTGGTTTTGCTGAGAAATTGTTTGCTGTTGACAATATATTTGCAGATGCTAATCAGCTGTGCATGAAACACTATTGTTAGCACTTTATATTTGGTAACCCAAAACAATAAACTATGAAAATTAAAAATATTAAATTATTTTCAATTTCAGTGTTCTAGACGTTATAAATATTAAAACTCTAAGTTAACACTTCAAAATTTAAAAAAACCTTAAAATTTTAAAATTAACGTTTTTATGAATGTAGTTTCATCTTGTGCTTTGGTGTATGTCTTCCGATGTACATGTTACGGCTGTTTAGGCCATTTTCAACATCTTAACTGTTAGAACGTGAACATCATGCAAGCATTTTGTAGTCATGAGCATTATTAAATTAATTTTGATTGGTCAAACAGTTTCAAATTGAACCAATCAAATTATTGACAACATATAACATTAAACATTAAAACCTGCTTTACAAATAAGCTTAATTTATGCTTATAGGAATGACAAAAGAATTTTGGGGGGCAGAAAATCTACGATGGAAAAAAAAACTTGCATATAAAAGTTTTGTTCGAAGAAACAACTTACGACTGAGAACCTAAAAGTAAACAAATGACTTTGAAACATTGTGATATTCCAATTAATAATTAATGAAAATTTGTTTTCCGTTTCTCTTGACTGAAATTTGGGCTTTTTTACTTTCTAGCAAAGTAATTATCCCCCCCCCCCCCAGTTTAATTGCGTTTTTAAAATAGGGTGTCGATGTCTGCTGGATTATTTCTGATCAGTTACAAAAATTCACTTTATAATATAACATGTTTTTATCATCCTGTTCTTCCACTGTTGTTATTTAAGATATAAAATGAAATTATTTTTCAGAAATTTCACTTTTTTGAAGAAAAGAAAAAAGTATTCAACGAATAGGCTGTCGGTGAAAAGCCAAGTCATCAAAAGTGATGTTTGTCAAACACGTCTTCGAATTGTCCGCAGGACAAAACTGCTGTTGGCTGACTGTGTAGGGGACACGTTGTTCACCGAAACGACTGAGAACCCCTCCATTATATTCACCAGATATTGCACCTTCGGATTATCATTTATTCTGGTCTTATATAATTCTGTAAAAAAAATTCAATGGAAAACTGCAAAAGGCACCTAGAGCAGTTCTTTGGTTAGAAAGATGAAAAGTTCTGGGAGGATAGAATTAGAAGTTGCTTGAAAGATGGCAGAAGATAGTGAAAATGGTAACTATGTGGTTCAGTAAAGTTAATTTCGCAAATAAAAAATCTTTCTCTTATTTTTACTTAATAAACCAAACAAACATTTCTGGTAACTCTGTCAGATATGTGTGAAACTAGCACGCATGAATACGTTGCGTACGAAAGCAGCGCGCCTGAATAAATAAACAGTAACTATTTTGTGAATTACAAACAGTTAACAGTAACTATTTTGTGAATTACAAACTCTGACACCAGCGTAACTGGTAATCACCTACAAGGAAAAGTTATTTTGATTCTACGAACTGCGACACGTGGAGAAAATATTTTTTAAAATATAGCAGGATACATAGGAAATATAGAAATCTACGATGAATCAACCGTAGATTTTTCATCTTAGGTTGAGAGACGTGAAGAATATCTCTAATTAAACGACATTGATGATCTGTATATGGTGGATTCACTGGTTCCACGCTGTTTGGTAGAGACTGGTTATGCCGCATTTGACTGAATTGACTTGAAATAAAAATGTAGAGTGTCACCGGTGCAGAAATCCACACAGGCAAGGCTACAAACATTGCTCACTGAATACAGTGAAGTGTTTTCAGATGAACTGGGTATATTGAAAGGAGTCTAAGCTAAACTGACTCTTAAGGAAAATAGTTCACCAATGAAAGCTAGGTCCATACCATGCTGCAAGCAGTCGAAGCCGAACTAGACCAATTGGAAAACCTAGATGTTCTCACTAAAGCACAGACCAGTGAATGGGTTACACCGATCGTACCAGTGGTGAAATGGTCTGGAGCAGTTCACATCTGTGGAGATTATAAGTCAACTGTGACTCCATGTCTGAAAGTAGATCAATATCCCTTGCTCAAAATTGAGGACGTATTCACAAAGCTACCAGGTGGTCAATGGTTCACTAAGATTGATCTAAAACAAGCATATCTCCAAATAGAAATGGACGAGTTGTTGAAACAGTACTTGACCTTGAACACCAACAAAGGATTATATTAACAAAATAGATTCGCATTTGGAATAGCATCAAGCCCTGCAATCTGGCAGTGTACTATTGATCAGGTCCTAGCAAACGTGCCAAAAACAAAGTGCATAATTGACGACATGATCATCGACGGGTGATAACAATGATGAACATTTGCACAACTTGAGAGCCAGCTTGGAGAATGTGAATTCTTCATATAGATGATTACCTATTGTGGCCATGATATCACTGCTCAAGGATTACAGAAGAATCCTGGAAAGGAGCGGCTGTTCTAGAAGTGACTTATGATGCATTATCTAGGTTGCCACTAGAAACCAAACAGCCTGATGAGGAACATGATTTGGATGCTGCTGATCTGTTTAACATAACACAAATCGAACGTTTGCCAGTTAATGTGACGAGATCAGGGCCACAAGACGTGAGCCGACACTTTCACATGTTCTAGACTGTGTTCAAAATAGATGAAGTGATGAAGATGGGGGTATCAAACCTATTATTTGAAGAATAGGAACATCTCAAGGTGTATTACTTTGGGGGAATGAGTGGTAAGACGTCACCACTACACGAACGTGTCTTACAGATGCTACATGAGGGACACTTGGGAATAGTAAAAATGAAAGCCCCTGGCTCGTAGCTATGTGTGGTGGCACTCATTTGATCGTTGATATCAAACCGATGAGAAAGAAATGTTTATCTACACACATGGGAATGGTAGGGTTCACCATGGCAACTGATTCATGTAGATTTTGCTGGTCCATTTCAAAGGCTCATGTTTTTAGTTGTGGGATGCTCATTCAAAATGGCCCGAGACGTATATCATGAAGAGCACCACCACTGGACAAATAATCCAAGTGCTGCGCAAGATTCACTCACAACGGAGTGCCATTGCAACTTGTGTTGGACAATGGTTCAGTTTATCTCAGTTCATGGCATCAATTAAACACATTCACTCGGCTCCATTGCACGCATCCACAAATGGACTAGCAGAATTATTTGTGCAAACACTCCAACATAGCTTCAAAACAATGGGGAGAGGAGAGTTAGCAGAGAAAAAGCTGTTAAATTTCCTGTTAATGTACACAAACGTACCTCCTGCAACGACAGGTGAAAGCCCAGCAATGATGTTTTTGAATTTCCCATTACGTTGCAGACTTGATGTCTAGAAACCTGATATTCAATGCTGGGTGACAAGCAACGGTCAAAAATGGCAGATTGTGTGACCTCACAGTGGGACAAGAAATGTGATTACAGGGAAAAACAGAGGTGTAAAGATATTCAAGTGGCTTGGTCCTTTGAATTACCAGGTTAAAGTGGCTGACAACACGGTGTAGAAAAGTTATATTGATCAGATCCAAGAATCCTACAGTGATGTTGATGGAACAGGATGTTTTACCAGAGACAATTCCCAGTGTGTTTAAGGAAGTGCTAGTGGTAATACCTCAGCCACCTCTAGCGTCACCAGGCCCATCTCTGCAACTGAATTACAGAGCTGATATAACTGTCAGGAGTCCAAGGGTAGAGTGTACCACCAGAGGTTCAGATGAGACAGGAACATCAACATCTCTCCCTGAAAGACGTTATCCAGTTTGGGAAGAAATCCTAAGAGACAGGACTTCACCACAGGGCAGAATAATCCCTGGACAATTAGTCAGGGTAGCTTTCACCCATGCACTATTAAAATAGTTTGATTCAGCACTAGCGTGTATGAAAGCAGCGTGCCTGAATAAACAAACAGTTCTGTAACTAAGACACTTGTGTCCGGTTGTCTTTTTTAAAATGTGCTGACTCCTTTCCTTTTATTGAAATCTACCTAATATATAACAAACTAAATATATGAATGTATCTTGAATGTCTTTGTCTTTTTAGATTTTAAAAGAAGATGAATGCTTGTATGCCGTTAGTCAAGGAGCTGTTGCTGTGGAGTGTCGGATGGATGATGATAAAATAAAGGAATTACTTAGTCCTATTCATGATACAGATACTGTTCTCCAGTGTGTTGCTGAGAGAGCTTTTCTGAAAACTTTAGTAAGTGCAAGTATAATTCTGTATAGATCAAGTTGAATGGGGCTTGTATATTTTTATTTTATAGTGACTTTGTTCTGCTGGAACTCTTGCTTTTTAAAGAATTTTACTTCTTTTATCCATATGGGGTGGGAGGATAACCCTCAATGCTGTCTAGATTATTGGTTTAAAAAAAGTGACAAAAGGACAGGCTTATTTGTTAAACATTCTCTGTTAACTTTGTCGTTAAAGATCATATGAAGTCAAATGACTTAAGATCGTGGGTAACTGATACCAAGTTTTAAACATTTTTCCTTGACTTTTCTCTTTTAGTCTATAGAAATTTGAGTGAAAATAAGTATCCCTATTGTCTACTGATTCATGAATGTTAATAAAAAAGACTATTGTAGAATTGAAACCTAGTGTCTTTAGCCTTTATCATAATGTTCTGCTACTTGAACAAATACAAACTGATGAAACTAGCTGTATAGAAAATAATTATTTTTAATTTATGGGAATAACTTGATGACTACTCGTTTTTAATTAGTATGAATTTATACAATAAAATGTTTTTGTACTACTTACAGGAAGGTGGTTGCAGTGTTCCAATTGGTACATCAAGTAGTATACAAGATAGAAAGGTAATCCACTTTTTTAAATTGACATTTTTACAAAACATCTCATAAAAAGTCCTTGCCTTATTTCTAATATTTTAAAATTGCTTAGGTTGTGTATGTCTTGATTATGGTTTTCTCTTGAGACATTAAATTCTCATTCAATGTAATATTCTTTAAATAAACTTTTGGTATTTGGCTTTATTAAATTCTGGCAAGTTTCATATCAGTTTTGACTATGCAATATGAAGTTAATTTTAACTTGCTTAACATGTTCACTGCTACTTTGGATAGTGCCACAAAATAAGTATGTCCTCTGCTCTGTGCCACAAGGCAGAAACTGAGTCTAGCACGTTGCCATAGCTATTTTTATTGCCTTAAATAAAACCATGGAATGGATGCACATGTGCATTGGAGGCAATACACAAATTTGCCACAAGATGCACTTGTGCTTCATATGGCAAATAAATTTTCTTAGATACTTTCTGTAATTTTGAAGTCCTTATCCCATTACAAGAGTTGTTTGGACTATTGAAATCTTTATCACAATGTTTCGGCTGATCCATTCTTCAACTTTCTTTAGGTGTACTAAACTTTATCCCGAAAATGGTATGTATTTATTCTAATATAAATGAAAATTTATACCAGAATGCGGCACAAGAGCCAATGACAGGGATTGGGGTAAAAGCTGATTTTGGTCTATCTTACTCTAAGCTAGTTTCTTTCATGACCCAAGCATACAGTATTATTCCTCACACTAAAAGAATTCATCCATTGCTCACATTTTTCTCAATCACTATTATATTGAGTTTGTCAAAATCTATGAGATTCAATTTTGTGTTTAAAATAAGAAATCGGATTTTCATGATAAAGGATTTGTTCTTGTGGGTTGCCTTATGAGTGCCCAATGAACCATTTTGAAAAAGTTGATATTTTCATTATTTCTAGAGCTACGATGTTCAATTTTTTATTTTATTTTGAGGCTTGAACATTATAATGCAGAGTGTTCAAGCTTCAAAATATTAAAAAAACCCAGAGCATTGTAGCTCTAAAAATATCAACTTTAAAAAAAAAAATCATCTGCAGTCACTATTTCTATACTACTATTATAGCCAAAGCTAGCAGCGTTTGAAATAGCATTTGATTCACACCAGTCCACACAGGAGACACATTGTCACACATGAATATGTCATCGAGGGCTAGGAACTGATCGGGCATGATGTGAACTGCTAATTCACCAATGAAATTCAAATAATAGGTAGACTCTACAATGGTAGGTGTGCACAGCTGTTTCTTCCAAATTATAGCTGCAGTGATCAGTTTGTCAAATTTTTCAAGTTTGTATTGAAATTCATCCTGTGGGCCTATCTTCAGGTGAGCAAGAACTCTGTAATTGCTGAGGTAATTGGCACCTAGCGCCCAAGTCTACACTGAGTGAAACACCTCCACCAAGCCTCTTGGAGTGGATCTGAAGCAATTCGCTCTACTATATCCTGATCTTTCTAGACTATGAAAGGTCATTGGATCAAGAAACCTGTGCAAATTTGCATCTGCTGTGTTCAACTGTGAATAGAAGTCAACACCAAAACCATGCTGAGTAATTTGGTCCATGGCAATCTAGTCATCTAAGGCTACATGTCAGTGGAATGTCCTGCCTATTACTGCCATTGCAGTGACAGGAACAGAAATAGCTCCAATAAAGGTTTGTATAAAAAAATTTATCATTGCTTCCCTGGTGCAGAGGGATTCTGCAGCTAAGGAGTGGAGAAAACAGAGACAGAGCACCAAAAGCCATCATCAGTGAAATAGCAGTGAACACCACCAGGGTTGCAACAAGCTTCCCTCCTCAACCACCAAGAGAAGGAAAAAATCAGCAGGCAGAAAAAATACCCATCACTGCCAGCCAAACCATCTCCCTCTCAGCCAAAAAGAAGGTACCATTGGTGTTGCTAGCTAGTTTTCCACTTCACCTCCTAAGAGAGTGTCTGCATCACCATCTTACAGAAAACTTCCTAAAAACGTCACCTGAATATGATACAAGTAACTTCTATGATGCTTCTCGGGTCATCTCATTCTTGCATAACTCAGGCGGTTGCCAGAGAGTTTGACATGCTTGTGGCCTGCCTGTGATACTTTCCCTCATTTAAATAAAGTTGATATAAAACCTCCAAGTCTGGAAAGTACTCTACTCATGTTCCCATCAGATGGGATAGTCAACTGACTGGATTACTATTGAACTAGGCACTAGCAACCTAGGACAGACTATTGGTATGCTCACATCAGGGCACTTTAAGCCTGTTTGTGATACTGACTAGAAGAAATGTTGCTCATTTTGGTGTGTATGAATGCAAGGGATTTAAGAGTTGGGGGTCTGTGCAGTTTATGTACCCAGTGACCAGCTATGTGATCCTTTTTTTTTTTTTCATCATTCAAGTGACTAGTTGTAATGGGCAATTGAAATGACATTCTAGCTAGTCCCATGTTCCACAGGTTAGAGTATACAGATCACAAAATCGTGCTGGCTCGAATATGATTAGGAGATGAACTAAAACGGGCTGGTTACTGGAAGTCTTCCAGCAACAGCTGGTGGGAATAGTTCAGTAGGGGTGGTAGAATGCCAACTGACTTGCCCTAGATAATGGAATAGCAGCAGCTTCATCAGAAGATGGACTTTCCCAGTTGATGGCTTAGAGAGATCCTCTAATCATAGAGCCTTATATGAAAGACCTGGAGAATGTGGCTAGTGGTGCCAAGGTCAGTTCAATGAAGCTGTAAACATTGGTGCAGAAATGCACAAGTAAGAATTGCGTTAAGGTCCTGATCATTACATTCATCTCATTAATGCATCACATGTGCCTTTCGGACATGTGACATCTGCAATGGCTTTTAGCAGTATTAACTGAGGAGTGTAGCTTGTGCAAGTAGGAGTTCTGCAGCTATTTAGCCAATTTCCCAAGACTGTAGTCGGTCAAAGCAGTCAGCTGCAAGGCTTGGAAGATAACCAGGTGTGTGATCATATTGTTAAAGAGCAACCATTGTGGGAACAGGTTAGATGACTACATTGCCCATAACTCGAACACAAAGTTAAATATTTTGGCCAAGATTTAAACCATTTGTAAGAAAACACTGAAGTCCTTCTGATAATTTAGATCAGTCTGTCATTTAATAGAAAGATGCTATATCGAGGTATAATGGCAGTGATTACTTTGGATCCACTCAGCAAGTCGCTTGACTTGGTGACGGTAGCAGAGCTTTGTTTGATGTGGTCTTTGGTGCTGGATGTGGATTACCTCAGCAGTGTTAGTTTTTTATTTCTCTCAGCTGACTATTATCAGCTGTAACAAAAACTGCCTCTCAGTGGTGTAGGCTTCAAAGCTAGCACAGCAGATCTGCCAGATTACAACTGTTTTTCCCATACTGCTGGTTGTGGCTAGAATAGTGGTGTATTTCAAGCATCAGTTTAAAGAAGATGCACTAGGAAAATATTGAATCCCATAGTTTAGATGGATGAATGAATGAATGAAACATCTGACCCCTCCTTATATTTCAGGTTGTTTCCAAGATCCCTGAACCAGCTTCTAGTTTTTTCCCCCCATGTTTCATTAAGAAAAGATCACTTTTCTAGTAAATGTATCACTTGTTTCTGCTAAAGAGTGGGGTTTATAACCCCTCGCCCACCCTGAAAGAAAAAGCAAGTTGCTGTTCTTAATCTAAAATGCCTTGTTTAGTTTAAACTGTGGGTGTCCCCATCCCCATCCCCACCCTTCCAATATGTAAATATCTCCTGCAATTGTACATATTACATGCAATATGAATGGATCTAGTCAAGGGTAGGATTTTAAAGTCCAGCCTCTCTCCCACCTCCTTTTCTGCCATGTGCCATAGTACATATATTACAAATAAATATCACTATTTTCTGGAAAAGAGACCTACCCCTTTCCTTATAGATTGTACACCTGACAAAGGTTGTAGAATAGTTTAGCTGAAACATTGTAGTAACAACAAAAAGCAAAAGAATGAGTTAAATTGTCTGAAAAACTCTTGGACTTTTCTTAAATCTGTTTCAGCTGTCAATCACTGGAGCTATTTTCAGTCTAGATGGCCAAGAATGTGTCCTGGAGACTTGTCAGAAATTATTGCCCTGTGATTCTGAACCTCCCTCAAAGAAGGTAAGCTGTCTGTTGTTTATGAAGTCACTTTAGTTTTAAAGTGTTGGATAGTAGGGTTACTACTCTGACTACTACAACTGTTGACTTCATACCCCTACCACCTTACTTATCACACAGCTCAAAGTGTACAAAAATGTATTGGAATATCAAAGACAAATTAGTGTATCAAGTGTGAAATGAGATTCAGTATAAAAAATATGACTTACATGTGGCACACCAACTAAAGATGAAATGAAATAAATTATGCAAAAACATTTCAGTGACTTAACAAAATATCAGTTTCATATATGCCCTCATTTTTGACAGCATGGGTACACTGTTACCTGATAATTCCAATTTAGTAATGTATATTTGTGATTATTAAGTACCTTTCTGTTACATCATTTATGTTTCTGGAGTTATTATATATAGTAATTTTGTTTGCTTTTGGTAGTTATTCCTTATTTGTTTATTTTTTAAACAGTGTTGTCTTGTAGTTCAAGATTTCTTACGCATGCACATAAAGTATTATTTAAAAAATTAACATGTACTCCTGTTTTAATCTTGTTGGTTTTATACAACATTTTTATGTTGCTATGAACTATTTTAATTGGAGTGGGCAGTATTTATCTTTTCCTTATTCTAATTTTCCTGTTGCTAAAGTTGTGTAGCTGATACAAAAGTTGAGCTTGACACTCAGGAAGAGGGGGGTTGAAAGAATTTTTTAAAATTCTTTTTTTTTTTAAACTAGTTTATATATAATAGTTTGAAATTTGAGTTTTGTATTAATTTTATTGCTAAATACTGTTTTTGTTTTTGCAGGTGACTGTTATTGACGTCATCCATTATGCTCATATTATTCCTGGCCACATTTCTCCTTGTTGGTTAGAAGTTGCCATGGATTTGGGGGTAGAATTAGCCAATAAACTACTAGAAAAAGGTAACGGGAGAGAAATTTTGGCAAATGCAAAACAAACAATAGAAGAACAACGAAATGTAAATGATGATTAATTTTAGCATGCTAATGCATGTGTATGATTATATATAAATACATCAACTACTTCATTTTATACACTTTTTAAAATTTATTATTAGATGAAGTATTATATAAATCACTATTATAATAAAATTTTTATGACTACATTTTACCTACATCTTAATAGTTGCTTTTTATCGCAACTTTTTGCTCAGACTGATTACTCTCCGGCAGTGAGCAAACATCCCCTAGCCAAGGGGAAGCACCATTTAGCCTGAACTGCTTTACCAATTAAGCCGCAGAGTCCCGAATAATACCCTTTAAACCTATCCTTCTTTCAGATTGTTTGTTTACATTCTGGCAGTTGTAGTACTAAATACATTTTTCCGCTATTTTTATTAGATGAATTATTATTTTAAAATCTTTATGACTAATTTTTACCTTCATCTTAATTGTATTAGTTGCTTTTTATCACAACTTTTTGCTCAGACTGAAAGCAACTAATAAAATTAAGAAAAGTAGACATGAAAATTTTAAAATAATAATTTATAATACTTTGTCTAATAAAAAAAACCCGGAAAAATTTATTTAATATTTAGGTCATTTAACTTCTGCTTGTGCGAAGCCGGCCACACAGCTGGTTCATGACCGCTTGAAGAATCCTGTTGCTTCTTCAAATCTATTTCTCCAGCTACCCAAGAAAAGAATCTTATTTTTTGTTGGCTAATGAGTTTTTTGTTTTAATTGGCTACACAATATCACGTGACACTCCAGCATATTTTCCCAGGCTAGAATATGTCCTACATCGGATGGCATTTAGGGTTGTCAGTCCCAAAACAACAATGATAAAAGGCACTTGTTCTCTGCAGGGGTTCGATTTTAGCTGACCAAAAGGCAGACTTGCTGTCTCTCATTCAAGTAGTTCTGTGATAATTCACAGAAAAATGTCTTAGTCAATTACTGCTATGTTGGTCAGCTTGTAATTCCAGTTACCCTACATTTAAAAAGGATCAAGCTTCCATATTCTAACTATATCTATGCAATGAAATGAAAAAAAAACACAGATGTTTTGTTTTATTTTTATAGCACATTCAAGATAGTGTGGTTAGCAAACAAAAGCTATAGTTAAATATTGAAGATTTTAGGTTGAATACCATGTCAAGTATCTTTTTTGAAATGTAATCAATGTGTTAAAAGATGAAAAATTGTTTTTCAAAGAACACATTCGAAAGTTTGATAAGTGTATAACATGTCTTGTAGTCCAAACATTGTCATTAAAAAGCTCCAGCTTCATATTTTTACCTTCTGTCTCTATTGCAGTTTCTTCTTTGGCCTTCATTGACTGATTTTCTTCTTGCTTGATGTTCACTATCATGAATGCTTCCCCCCCCGGCTTTATTCCAGCTTTCTTCAAAACTCCAGAGATGGCACTGCTGACATTGCAAACTAAAACCGCACTAGCAGCTGCACAATCCAAGGCATCCCTGCCTGGAGGTCTTGTCCATATAAGATGATTGAGCAACTCACGATTGTTTTGAGTATATCCCCTAAGACATCCTTCCAATAGCTTGTCATTTGTGAGTCGCTCATAAATTGGTTTTCTTTCATTAAATATTGCTTCAAACTGCTCATTTTTTCTCTGGGCTTTTATGAACTTACACCATGTTGTTGGCAGTTTTGATGCTGTATGATAAAGACCTTCCCAAATTTCTTTCATCATCTTAATTCCGCCTTATTGCAAGGCCATAGACTTATTAATCGATTTGCTCAGCAGTAAGTCTACCACGGCCACCAGTACTCTTACCATCTGAGAGCTTTGTTCTTCCGAGATGTTTTTAATTTTCGAAGAGCTGAACTCATCTTTTCTTCATAGCCTTGACAGTTGAAAAGGACTCTCCATCACCAACGTAGCCTGTATATTGGAGACTTCTAGATCTGCTGAAAATCCTTTTCAGGTCTGGCTACATTGCTGATCCACTATAATTTATTTGACTGGTGGGTTTGCCATCCAAGTTTCTTATCTTGTGCTTCTTGGGAATCAAAGCCCAATGATACAAGAACTACAGATCTTGTTTGGATATAGATGCTAGTCTCAACAGTATGACAGCTCCTTGAAGGGATGAGTGGCCCCTCAAACATGGTTTTACATTCCATGGTGCTATCAGCAGCAATCACTTTATTTCTGTGTGCCCATGCTTGCTTCAGCTTCAAGCAGTTTTTAGTGAAGGCAAGTTCCAGCATGCACAAATATCAGTTTATTTCAAAAGCACTAGATTTTTCATATTTAGGTGATGTATGTTGTGAGCAAAGATGGCCCATTTTTCTTGTATTCTCCCCCAGTGTAAGTTTTACAACTGGAACAATTACCAAGAATGGACTTCAATCTAAATCTTGGGGCAGCTGCTGCTGACTATTTTTCTTTTACTTGCAGCTTTAATTGGAATTTACTCATCAGATACCTGTAAACAAAATCTTTATAAGACAAGTTACTTGAAAAATCAGCTGATTGCTGCCCATAGCATTTCCCTCCTAACAGCCCATTTGTTTAATTTTCTGCACGATGAAATGAACAGCCTAAATCAAACACTCACAACTCCTTTCTAGAATTGCTGTTTCCTCTTTCGAACTCTCCAATTTATAAAGAATAGGAATTCTGATGAACAAGATGGTGGGTAAGCTGTATCATTCCAGAGATACTCAGTTGTAATTGTAGAGTGACAAGTTTTCAATTTTGTGGGAGTTAGTGAAAATTGACAAAAACAAGCCAAACACCACTCCTATTCCGTCTGAAGATATTACAAGTTGTGTATTGTAAATATAAGATTTGGCTTGGTTGGTAAGTCTACCGATCATGGTAAAGAAATATTTTTATATCGGTTAGGTTTAACTCAATCAGGCTGGGAGCGCACATGTGTGCTTAAGACTTTTTGCTACAGAGACATCAAATATGAATTGGCTGCTCAGCTGCTTCATAAACTAGATTCTTTCAATGACAGTTCAATAGCAAGTGTATAATCTTAATTAAGAAGTGTTTTAACTACAGGTGGCAGTACTGACTTAGGAAAGTCTTAATACCCAGGGGAACAAAACCCTCCTTTTCTTTGGAAATCAGACATGGAATGTTATCATTTCTGGGTCCAAACCTTTTATATCTAGGACCTTCAAGGCACACAACCTGGGTAACTAGCTACTGAAAATATACAGGGTGGATCCATGAAAGTACTTTTGGTACCAGTGCAAATTTAACTAATTTGTTTTCATATTCAGAATGGCAATCTTGTTTTCTAATTCTGGCCAAGTGGAGGGTTATTTTGTGTTCAACTTCTGTGTCATTTGCTGATGGTTATTTACTTCAGATTGACATTTCCGAAAGTGTTTTGCCACCAGGAATCTTGTTTATCAAAATAGGCCATTTTTTTCATAAAAACAGACAGTTAATTTGGCAAGAACCACTTAAACTTATCTGGGAATTAAAATGTTAACTGTTTGGTTTGACCTGCAATACCTTCAATTAAAGGGTGGTGCAGAAAGCATCTTTTGCTATGGCAGCAATTTCCAGTAGCTAGGTTGACCACCCAGATTCTAATTCTAAAAGGTCCTTGATATCATTTCTGGATCAATCTTTTATAAAATACTGCCTTTGCCCCCCTAGGTATAAGTTTCAATTTCCTTTTAGACATTGAAAGATAAATCCCATATGAAACAAAGAAAAACACATTTGTGTGGTTTTGTTCTTTTTAATATCAGCTTTCACAAAATCCAAAATTCAGTATTGGGGCGGGCAGGGAAAGAATCTATCAAGTGCATTTTTCTTTTAAATAATGTGGTAGTCAATATCTTAAAGTTGTGAAAGAGAGCAGGGGGAGAAACTTGATAATGGATGAGAGCCAGAAAAAGAAAAAAAAGTGGCGGGTTAAAGTTTATTAACTGACAAGAACTCCTTGGGTTCCAGATTTCGATTCCTGTTTTTCTGGTTCAGTGCTGTTCTCTTCACGAATTTTCAAATTGTGTGTTTCTCTGTATTTGTTAATCTCCGTTCCCTTCGTTTCAAGTTGTCTTGTCAGGGTTTCTATTAACTTGGCCATCTTGAAAAATGAAAAACAAATTAGGGTAACAATTAAAAGAATCAGTAGGAAAGAGCTTATTTCAGGAGTTAAAAAAACAAAAAAACTGTCAAACTAATGATGAGACCACAAAGATATAATCAACAAGTTTAATAGGAAGATCACATCTAAAGAGGACTAGTCAAAAATGAATGATTAAAATTAGTTACCACACTATAGTCTATATAAAAAATTCATAATATTTTGATAATGCTGAAATTAGATAAAAGCTACCCACCTGCTGCTTATTGTTAACTAGTGCAGGTAAAACTTCTTTAACAGTCCTTTCCACCAACACACCTCCCAGCATCCGGAAGCATTTTTTGTCTGGATCAACATCACTCAAATTTTCTATAACAAGTCTGAAAACAAAAAGCAATTTGGGATTCAGAAGAAAAAAAGTTCTCAGTGTTTGATGGTATTCGAAAAGAATTTTTGGTTATGAATTGATGGAGCTGAGACAAAAACTGAAACAGAAAAGACCTTTTTAGGCATGAAGTCAACTAGTGATTTTGCTGCACTAATGATCATGGAGCTGTTATGGGAAATTCCTCTACATGGGACATAATTCTCCAAACCCATGACCTTTAGTCTATCACTGGTTCCAAGTTCATACAAAGCTAAGAAAATACTTTGATGTCATGAATAAAAGATAAAATTTGCCATTCCAGTCCACCTGATTTGTGGGATTGAAACTGCTAGAATGGAGTAAATTTATGCATTATTATATAATAACTGCAAAATATTTCTCTCCATGTTAAGATTGGTTTATAAACAAACATTACAGATTGTATTTGTTTATCCTTTTTGCAAAAATAATTTACTTTCAAGTTCTTAACAATCAGGACAACCAACAAACTTTCTAAAACTGTAGAGTGACAGATTTCTAATTAAAAAGTTGCCTCAGCCATTGTTTTTTTTTTTTTTTTTTTTAAGCTGACAATGGGTCAGCTATTCGAAATAGTGCCACTGGAGGTCATTTCCGGGCTAACACCCGAGCAGAAGACCCCAGGAAAAGTGCATATGAAAACAGGATGTTGACAAGACTTAAACAGGAAATAACACGTGGGCGTATCGAAGCCGATAAAAAGATGGACAGAGGCAGGCAGCATATACATATGGGTAATTCCATGTCAAGTGGACCCTACTCTACCATCTAACTTTGAAATGAAGTCCTGTAAAATTTTAGCTCATCTTTACTCATTCAGTCACTATAGATCCAAGAACAAGGAAGTGATGACCAAATTTCTTTTTCTCTCCATTTTTCAACTAGCAACCATTCCACTGCCCTGAAAATTTGTTCTCAGGGTCAACACTATATGTAGATTTTGGAAATGTTATCAGCCTAGCTCTAGAAAGCATTTTTCAGAAAAAGATGTCAAAGTGGGCTCCAACAAGAAGCCGAGAAATCATTACTTAGAGCACACAAAGTTGGCTAGGTCCTATCTGGCAAGGAAGAAAGTGATGTCAATGTACTACAAAAATGTTACAATCTGGATCTTTCTAGATCCGGAGATAAAAAGGTCTCAAATGGCCCAAATTAAAAAACAAAAACACCATTTTTAATGGCAAAATGTGGAACAATCTGCAAAATTTTCTACCAAGAACCACTGAAAAGAGCAATGTTTAAAATACTTGGGGTCTTGATTCTTTCATGTTCTAATCGGGGGAGGGGGTTTATGCAGCATATACCTACATCTCAATTTCCAGCTTTTTTCTATGTTCAATGTCTATTAATGGAGACTTTAACATATACCTAACCTCCAACCCATTTCAATCACTGGTCCTAATAGAGCCTTTTGTTTAATGACATCACGAATTTGGAATTTCATTTGTAGTTCTTATTTATCTTTAATTAGTAAGGATAAAAGAGGAGAACTTAGGCAAAATATGTTCAACTCATTTCTCCCTGAAAACGACTGCAGGCGTGATAAAAGATAAAGTCGTTCCTCCCTGACAACGACTGAAAGTGTTAAAAAAAAAAAAAAAAAATGCTCTAGATCCCTGGGCTATGTAGCGTTTGTTAAATCGGCTACTAGGTGATCCCTTAGAATAGAAGCTTACAAATCCATATGGAGACACCTTTAACCTAGTTCTGTCTTTTATCTATTAACGAAAACGACGGAAATTTCAAATCTCTATCGCTACACGTGGTCTTCTAAAATGGATTCTAGTGACTTCAGGGATTCGGAATTTGAGGGATTTTCGCATGAAACCGCTAAGCAGTTTATAGATAATAATTTATTAAATATTATTGATAAAACAAAAATGCAAATTTAAATCATGACAATGCCAATCAATCGATAATATCTTTTTCAATTAACCTTTTGCTGGTTTTATTTCAGACTTAGAAATGATACATTGAGAATAATCACTGAAAATTTAGTAAGTGTACATTTAATATTAAAAGAGATAGCAATTTATTTACTGTCCATTGTATTTTTTTTTGGTCAGCAACAGGCGGTTAGATTAGTTTCAGGGAACAAGGCATAGTGTTAGACGAAGGGAGTCAGGCAAGCAGGGAACTTATCAAATGTCTCTTAGGGAGGAAAGAGTTAAACATGAAATTTACTGTGACAAGATGGATGTGCATTTTTGTTAAAATATTATCTTCGATAGTTATGAATAAAGGAAATTTGCAGTGGCTTATAAGTATGGACCATGCAGAATTACAAATAAATAAAATTCAAAATTTGCGATGTCATTAAACAAAACTTCAATGCTCTAATAGGACCAGGAAATCGGTTTAGTTCTAAGGTAAGGTTAGAATTTGGGGGCTAGGTATATGTTAAAGTCTCCATTAATAGACATTGAACATAGAAAAACAAAGACCAAGTATTGAAAATCTAGCCCAAGTTGCTCTTTTCAGTGGTTGTTGGCAGATTGTTCCACATGTACATTTGTCGTTTTTTTTATTTTGGGCCATTTTTGAGACCGTATATCTCAGGATTTAGAAAAGCTAGAAAGATCCAGATTATAACATTTTGTAGTGAACTGACATCACTTTCTTCCTTGCCATACAGAGCACGCAAAGTTGACTAGGTTCTGAGTAATGATTACTTAAAAATGGCTTCTCGGAAATACCAATAAAATCATTTTCTGAAAAAGAGAAGCTGTTTTCTATAGCTAGGCTGATAACATTTTCAAAATCTACATATAGAACAAAATTTCAGGTCAGTAGAAGTGCCTGTTGTGGAATGGTTGCTAGTTGAAAATGGAAAGAAATATTTGGTTGTCATCGCTTCAAACAAAGTAGTCCTTGTTCTTGGATCCATAGTGACTGAACGAGTAAATATATTGAGCTAAAATTTTACAGGACTTCATTTGAGCAAAATCTGAGATGGTTGAGTTGGGCACTTTCCCAAAATTGGTCCACTTGACACGAATGACCCATATACACACTAATACAAAGCACACCAAATACCAACAAGCAGTGTCAGAGCAATGGATGTAGTACATATTATGAACCAATAGAGATGGGATGCAGAGGATTTGCAGGGCAATCACTATGCAAGGTACTCGCAAAAATTGTTGTGGGGTCTGCAAAGAAGACACCATAACGCAGCTGAAAGATCATCTAGATGGATCTGGTTGAAAAGATTGCAACCCTGGGGAAAGTCAAACAGCCATTACAAAACCAAAAGAAACACTGGCGGCAAAGAAATGATTAGTCCCTTAGCCGAGTAAGACCAAATAGCCAATTAACAAACCAGTCAACACCAAGTTCACATTTATTAAATCAGGTAGGATGCAATGAGTAGCGTACCACAACCGAGATGAGGGCCTGTTTTTTCTCAAATCAGGCCGGGTTACCTGATTGAGATTGTATGATGTTGAGAAACCTGAAACCTCTGATACCAGGTGAACAACATCAGAGGACTCATCTCAGTGCATTTTTTGAAAAGAATACACACATTACATAAATAAAACGAAAATCGAAATGTTGCTTTTACAAATATTAAAAGTTAAAATAATTCCAGTATCTACTCTTAAGTGTAGAATTATTTTTTTTAAAATAATTTCTATTCTCCAAAATAAGCTTTTAAAAAAATAAAATTCAAGATTAATAAAAAAAAATTTTCATGTGATTATAATATGAAATAACCCCACTCCTTATTTATGTTAATTTTTTTTAAAAATTTGGAATGGAAACTTTTTAAATCGCCATTTCATACAAGTACCGAAGATTTCATTAAAATACAATAAATAAATGATTTTTGGTAAGTTTTTAAATATTCTAGGCGCATCGATTTGGCACATACCTACTTAATACATAGGATATAGCAAAAACGTTTTAATGTACCCAGAGTACCGAATAATAGTCCCTGCACATTAGATAAAACTAAAAGATGGACGTTTTTATCAAAAGTCCGTGATAGATGCTATTAACCACGATTTTATTTCATTTATGAATTCTCTTATTTCTTTTTATATTTTAAACATGATGTGGCCTACGCCATAGTAAACAGGGCTTGCGCTAGTCTGCACCGGAATGTACAAATTTTTAGATTGTTGCAGCCCCCCCGTTTAAAAAGGCGCTGGCACCATGATTAAAGAAATAAGAGAATTCATGAAAGAAATAACATAACAATGGGAAGATAATTCATGCAAACCGTACTTCCGTAAAATAGAGTAATGGTCCGGTTTAGCATTATAGTTACGTTGTAAAGAACCCCACTCCTAAAACCTTTAAAACATTTTTTTCCTAAAAAAAAAAAAAATAACAAATTTCCGGATGGTTCGAAGATCTAAATGGATTGAAAGCAGCAGCGAAAGCCGAAAGAAAAAGGTTTCTTCGTTGCGTGCAAAAACAATCTTCACCGAAGGAAAAGGAAAAATAATTACGAGACGGAATTAACAAATTTCCGCCACCGAGAGATTTAAAAAGAAAAAAGGTAATATTAAACATACACAATAGGACCTAATAAAGCATCATTTTATCAGTTTTAATAAAAGAATTTGTATTACGTGATATTAAATTAGATTTAAGATTTTCGCTTGAAATAGCATCTTAACAAAACTCCAGAAAAAAAAAATATGACAACTGGAAAAAGAATTATTATCAAAAGTTAATGAAAAATGATACTTAATCTCAGAATTCAGACAAGAATGAATTTCTCAAGTTGGAAGCATCAACGGAAATTATAACGTCTCAAGTAGAATTTTTTAAATTCTGAAATGGAATTCTCTTCTCATTTTTGACACCCATGTGATGTAGTAAATGTATCGGCTAACAGTAGTAGCTCAATAAAGAATGACTTACTCATGTTCCTTTAGATCCATCTCGACTTCTGATATCTTTGAGGCAATAGCTCGTTGTTGTTGTCGAAGATCTTGAAATCCTCCAATTATTTGGTCATGGCTTTTACCTTTGTTGTTAGATTTTGCGGTCGACGCCATTTTCTCACGCTATTTTAATGAAGTCCGTCACTTCCGCCCCTTACCCTGTAAGAGGCAACTTATGAAATGTTACAATTTTTTTTTGCACAATTTATATAATTGCAATATTATTGTTTAATTATTATTATCTATTTTTTCAAAGAATGTTTAATATGACAATTTTTATTTTTTTCTTAAATGGCTACCGACGTGTAGGTGCAGTAATAAATTTAAAATCAATGTTACAAAGTTTGAACGGAAATTAATGACGAGGTTAATTCATTAGAAATGAAAAAATATATATTGAATAATTTATATTTGAATATATCGATAAATATTTCTTTTTATCATTCCGGTTGTGCTGGTTTACTTTTATGCAGATCTGCTGTGCTGTGACGTCATTCCCATGGCGGAAGAAATGAAATCAGAACTGTCATCTGCTCTTGCTTAACTTTATACTTGTTTCTAACGAAATGGTGATAGGCTCGTCAACAAAGGCAACATCCAATAAGTGAGTGTGTTTATGCTTGAATTAAATTTGAAACAAAAGTCTTTTTTTTATCTAACTACAAAAATTATCTTTAAAAAAAAGTGAAAACAACTTAGTCGTCAACTACATCAGAATCATGATAATCACACCCTAAAAAATAGTTTTTAACATTTTTGCAACAGTTTTTGTTTTGGGGTGTGTAAATTTAGTTTGATTTGATAATTTCTTGAACTGTTGTTATTTGGGAAATATGAAACTCTATTTTAATGTATAAAAGTGAATAAATTTAGAACCTGACTTTTAATAAAACAAGCTCTTATTGTTAGACATGTCTAAACTTGTCGGTTCGTATTTGCAGAGTGAGTAGGTACTTTGTATCGTTTTTAGAGAATATGGGAGAGTAAGAGGGAGAACAGTGGTTAGTTTAGAGAGGTGTTGAGAGAAAGAGGAAACTGTTTGGTGAGTGTTACCTTTTCTGCATTAAATTCAAAACCTGGACGGCGTAAACAATTTTTTTAAGTGGGGAAACAACCATGCAATAAAAAGTTTGCTGCTTTCATTTGTTCCGTAATTGACTTAACACTAAACCTAATCCTAATTAATATCCTTTGTAGTTAAAATACAGTTTTAAATGGTCATGTTTTCTGCTTTCATTTGAAAATGAATTTTTTGAAAAATAAATTCACAGATAAGATTTTTTAAAAAGTGAAAAATCTGATAAGAGAAAATTTGACATGTGTGAAGAAAAAATCCGTCCTGAGACAATAGACAAACATGGTGCAGCAAAATCTAACTTGGAAA
>VCCN01002613.1:74773-89316 GCA_006491835.1 Architeuthis dux
TGTGAAACTTTACAATTTACAATCGGGACCACCTTCCCTACACTGTCCCAAAAGAACTTTTAGTGTCTGTTGCTTTTAACAGACACTTTTTTGTGCATCGATTTCGACAATGGTTAAAAGTTAGAGGATACAAATAGAGAGAATGCCAAAAAAAAAATAAAAAAATACATGAAACAATCACTTAAATTACTGTTTTAAAACTTCAATATGAATGGAAAACGTCCGGATAATACAATTTTGGCTAGGGATAATGTGTTAATATTTGTTATATTCTTTATAATGAACAGAAGAAATATATAAGAAAAACACTGCCAAAAAATACTAGAATAAACTTTCTCACAAAGTATAAACAACTAGAACTCACTAGAGAGCACGACTTCAAGAACAAATACAACAATTACATGACATATATCAAAACTAAAAACATTCTAAGAAAATAACTCTAGACAAGTAAAGAGGTGAAATACAAGAACAAATATGTATACCATTTTAACTCGCTAAATTTTTTATGTGGTTTCATATTGTTGATCCGAGAAAGGCAAAATAATAGGTAAATATTTTCATGTCATGTTCGATTTTCTTTTTGAAAATATTCGATGTGTTCTGAAATAACATTTTGATGGCAGCATCCAAAAGGTGTCATTAAATGAATAAAGTTTTTCAACTGTTTTTTTCTTTTTAATAAAATAGGGGGAATCTTGTTTTTGTGTTGCCTATGAGATTCCTTGGGTCCTGTTATATTTGTATAAATATTTTTAAAATTTCAGTTCCCAAGCTTTGCTCACTTCATTTCGCTCATTTGGATAAATCATCAA
Organism: Architeuthis dux; assembly: GCA_006491835.1. NCBI lineage: Eukaryota > Metazoa > Mollusca > Cephalopoda > Oegopsida > Architeuthidae > Architeuthis > Architeuthis dux. The sequence continues at coordinate 75,589 of VCCN01002613.1, forward strand.
ATTAATGAATGGAAATGGAAAATTCTTTAAAACAAAATTTGTCCTTTAATAAATAAGTTTTGACAATTTTTATTAAAATCAAATAATATGTTGGTTTTTGTCAGATTTTTTAAATCTAGCTATTTTGTGTCATTGAATTTTGGAAAATTTTCTAAATGCAAATATCACTGCCAGTTTTTGTTTACATAAAAACAGCTTTTCACACTGTTAATTTTATGAAAAATCTCTGGTTCTATAGAGTTTAGTCACAGATAGTTAATAGATTTTTTCCAGTCCTTCTAAGAAAAACATTAAAAAAACCAAACGGAATTTAAAAGATTTTAATTAGATTATTAAAATCAGGTGTCGATTTTCGGATGAAAACTTTTGTTCATGCCTATTATATTTTGAAAAATACATGCCTACTTTTATTTATTTATTTTAAGGTTGGATTCTAGTTTAATTCCTTCAAAATGAGAAATTTAAGAGTTATCCCTTCAAATTTGCATTTATAGAAAGCGCCCTTTCACGAGAACCTCAATACTTAAGTTACCACTGGACAAAAGCACTTGAAAAAAAAAGAGTAAGAAGAAAGTGCAACTTGTCAATAAAATCTTTTACAAAACACTGGGCAGGAGCTACAGTTACGAAGTGTATTTATTTATTGAGTTCATATAATTATGAAAGTCTCGAAACGAGAAAATTTTTAGTTTTGATTTAAAGCTTGCTAATGTATGTATGTTCTGGATATCATAGAGTAATTGATTCCAAAGTCTGGGTGCTATATAGCTGAAACTCCTGTGCCCATGAGTCATATTCATAAAGAGAAGTTCTAAAATCAAACCATCTAAATATCGGATGTTAATAAGAGCACAGAGTTCATAAGGGCACATATCATGCAGACATTTGAATACTGTAATTAAAATTTTGAACATGACTCTTTCTTCTATCCTAAGCCAATGTAGGCTGATAATGCCGGTCCTAATAGACTTGCATTTCCTGTTTCAAAACTAACCAAGCAGCATTTTGAACTTTTTCTAGTTTGTTAATTTGTGATTTATTCAAGCCAAAGAAAAGTGAATTACAGTAGTCTAATCTACTGGTAATAATAGAGTGAACCAGTTGCTCAGTTCATTGTTGGAAAGTAAGTTTCTAATACTACGGACATCACTAATTAATTTATAACAGTGGGAAACAACATTATTAACATGTATTTCTAAGTTTAGAGATTTATCAAGATTGGCCCCAAGAGTTTTTACCCAGTCAGAAAAATGTATGCAGTCATGGCGACTGCATACGTTTTTAATAGCACTTATTAAGAATTATGCTGTTGATGGTTTGAACATTTTTAGCACCTGGAGTAAATAATATAATCTCCGTTTTATCAGGATTGATCTTAAGAAAGAAGGCATTCATCCATTTAGTGAGCTGATCCATAAAGGAAGGTACCTGTTTTTTAATAACATTATATTGAAAACTAAGCGCAAAGGTCTGTCTGGCATTGCTGCATATCCACCAGCGGAGAAACCTGCATGTTCTATTACTTTATATAGAGATCTAATGTAAATATTAAATAAAACAGGACCGAGAACCCCAAACAAAACATTTACATAATCAGATAGTGAATCATTAATTCAAACATGTTGTTTTCTACCAATAAGAAAGGACTGAAACCAGTTCAATGCTGTGCCCCTGGTGCCAAATTCTTTGTATTAATGTTCAGTGTCAAAAGCAGCACTTAGATCCCAAAGCAATAAAATAGCTGTACTATTACTTTCAAAACCCACCAATGAAACCTTTTATATCCGTGCTGTTGAAGACACTGCAAGAAAGTGATATGTGACAAAAAAGCGCCCCAAATGTAAATATCATCTTTAAAGTTTTAATTTTGGATTTAACTACAATAGCCTTAGTCGTAAAAAAAGAAAAATTAGCATTCCAAGGGAAATTATGAATCACCACCACCCATATATGTTGTGTTGGGAGTGATCAATTAAAAAGTTGGGCTGTGATCACAAAACAATGTCCGAATTTTCAAAAAACAAGCGGGCACAAACTATTGACCAATTAGCATAAGCTTACATTGAAAATTGAACCTCTCACTAAAACCCTATTTTGGAGGGGAATTTTCAAAAAACAAAAATAAGCATTTTCCCCATCTCATTGAGAGGTGTGTGTACAAAATTTCAATTTTCTACTATGAATGGATAGTGTTGGGCGAAGTCTGGATACATAGATACATATAAATGTGTGAACATATGAATAACCTAAACCTTTGGTAGCAGTTATTAATTACTTTTGTGCAATTAAAACATGTTTTAGACTGGTTTTTTTGTGAAAAAATTAGACCGATTCCACTATTTCCCAGGAGTTAACATGAATGACAGACAAATTTGAAATTTCTAATTAAAATTATTTAACAAATAAAATAATCGTCATTTAGATAATTTATTATGGGAATTAGTTACTTTAATGATTACTTTAGTGATTTATTAAAAAGAATTACTTACATTTTACTTAAAATATAATGAAAAATAAATTTATTTATACCACTGGAATTATTTTATGCAAATGATAATCAAAACAAAGTTGTGACCGGAACTTATTGCTGCTTTTAAGTTGTTTTGGATGTCTGGAAGAGTTATATTTTCTTTATTGCTAAAAAATGTATTTATGTTGTTTTTGTAAGCAAAAAATAGGAAATTCTATTTATGTAGGTATTTAGGCAAATATGTTCAACTATTTTTCAATTTTTTTTCATGGAGGTAATACTTACCATACTTACTAATTGTGTCACATATGAATGCAATAAAAAAAAAATAGAATTAATTTTATTTAAAATCTCCGGTTAATTAGATTTTCTTTTAGTTTTATTTAATAACTAAATTTCATGATTATTCATGGAGAATAAAGATTTTAAAACTATTTAAAAACAGTTATCCATAAAATAAGCTTTTGAAAAAATTTCTTTTAAAACTATATTTTGAGCAAATATTCTTTTTTTGTGCTTAACATCTACAATACATACAATTTAAAAAAGCAACTACAAAATTCCTAAACAAAAAAAAAGTTTTAGTTTTATTGAATTTTATTTTTCCCGAATCCGGTCAAAATTTCTACATCTTTGGCAAAGCTTTCAAATATAATGTTAAATGATGTAATTTCTCCAGGGACTTATCTTTATAGTTTTCAGAGATAATTGTTTATTCAGAGGATATTTAATATAGATTTTTGATGTTTGACTTAAAAAAAAATAGTTACTCAAATTTTTCTTAAAAATACCCATTCCATAATTAAATACAAAATTGAATAAGCACATATAATCTAGTGAAATTTCAAAGCGCATTTTTATGTAGAATAACAGAAAAAAACCCAACCAAGACATGAATGAACCTTTGGGAAAAAATCTTTTATAAGTACAAATGTAAAGCGTGATATTTAAGCAAAAATAGAGAATTTTAACATTGCATTGTCTTCATTCTGAATTCAGAATGATAGGCCACAATGCTAAGTGAGGAGAAAGGTAATGTTCAATTTTATGGTGGTTAATTCAAACAGCTTTTCGGTTGGTTATAGAATGGCTATATCCAATCAGATAGTGTAATGGTTAGCACGTCTGCCTCACATGCAGAAGGTCCCGGTGGGTTCATTTCCCGGTATGAGCGGAGAGTGTGGAAAACTCTTCATTTGGATAAATTTCCTTCTGCACTCAGCAGTTCATTGAGTACCCTCTGTGTTATTAGGGTGGAGGTATCCCTTCGGTGGACTTGCATCCTGCCAAGGGGGTGATCATAAAAACTTGTAAGAATTAAGTCATTGTCTCGACCAGACTTGAAATTTGCAAGGATCACTAAGCTGATGCATCCAATGGAAACCAGGCCTTTGTCACTGGCCATTCATACTCCAATAGGAGTTGTCCCTTTAGAGACAGACGCTTTACTGTAGAATGGGGTAATTGAGAACACATGTGGCAATTAAGATCAGCATCCACTGAGCACTTATTAATCAGTATATTTACTGTTTATAGTGTTTAGAGTATGCCATTAGCCTTTAGGTGCTAATATATTTAAGTTGTAGTGCAAAATTCTTCAAATTTTATTAAATTAAATTTTGTTCTTTTTTTCAGCAAAATCCATTACCAAACGACTAAGCTTTCCCCAGGTATAACCATTAAATGGTAAAACCCTGAATTTGAATCACATATAGTATATACTTAACAACTATTTTGGTCAGTCAAACTCTTCTGAAATACTTACAAGATAAAAGAGAGACTAGCATCACAAGGAAAGTGAATGTGGCAACAGGTAGGAGTGTGTCACTTGCTGACTCGGAAGAGCCAAATCCTGAAGAATTTACTCCTCTAAATTCAGCGGCAATATTTGTATCATTATTGACAATTTTGTGTTTTTGACATAGTCAGCTAAAAAAGCGAATTAACTTTCAAATGACATAAGACTTTTCTGGCATTTTATTGATATTTCAAAAGTGGGGGATATTTACATTAAAAAAATATTTTTGCTAATTCTTTTTAAAAGAAAGCCTATTCATTTGGCTGTAGATGTGATAATTACAGAAAACCTTTATTAATTTTCTATAATTATTTGAATTTCAGTAGATTTTAAAAATGAGGGTTTATCAGGCATTCAAATTAGAATTAAAAAAAGAAAAGCTATTTGTTTTTAAGTAGATGTATTGTGCTGTCAAAAACATTGAATAAATAGCAAAACAGTTTTGTTAAATGAACAGTGACAAGGAATTCATTTTTAAAAAAATGAATAAAACAAAAAAGTTGAGTTCTATAGCCTTTGAAAGATTCTGAGGAATAATTTTATCGAACATTAGCAAAAACAACAAAAATAAAAATTTAAATGAGTTTTAATATCATTTTGAAAAAGTTTGAAATTTTTGCTTATATTAACAAGATTTATGGAAAAAACAAGTTAACAACTATAAATCACTCAGAGAGCGCATTCCTCTGCCAACGCCATTGTCAGTGTAATTGTGCATGGATCCACCTCAAAATTTAATCACTTAGAAGAAGTGATTAAATTTTGAGGTGGATCTATGTCCACCCTTCAAAGAAATATCATTGAAAATCACTGAGAACCTTTGGAGGTACCGTGTGGACAAGCACAAGAACATTTGGAGATAGCTCTCCACATGATATCTTCAGAAGTTCTCAGAGAATTGCAAATTAAATTTGGTGGAAGGGTGGACAATAAGCTACGGAAGAACTGATTAAGTTTTGGCACAGATCAATGTACAATTACCTCCCCCTACATCGTATTTATATTCCCACACCACATATAGCTAAAAGTTCATAGTTGTCCACACGATATCTCCAAAGGTTCTCAATGAATTTCAATGTAATTTTTCAGAAGGATGGACAATAAGCTATGGAAGAACCAATCAAATTTTGGCACAGATCAAACCACAATTACTTCCCCTCTGTCATGAGCATATACATGAAGTATGGGAAAAAAAACGGAAAAATATCTCTCGATCAAAAAGAAAAAGGCCTGGATCCACCCAAAAAATTAACCACCTCTTCCTTACCCCATTGTCTACCCTTCCACAAAATCGATATCACAAAATCATTAAGTACTTTTGGAGATATTGTGTAGATAGACAGAAAGATGTGACCAAATACATATACCTTTCAAACGTTATTGACAGGGGTAAATAACTTTGTCGGGTGTTTAACACTTTGATTCTACCATATCACAAACTTTTTAACAACTTCGTTGACAGACATAAACTAGATTTTTATGTTTAGATTTTATTTACATTATGAAACAAATAAAAACGCAGAAATTTAAATAGGAAAAAAACTTTGAAATTCATCCTGGGGGTTGCAAAATGCTATTTTTTTACAATGTTTTTTGACAGCACAATACATTATGCCTGAATATATGAATTTTTAATATATTAATATATTAATGTTTAATATAATTTTAAACTATTCTAATTATTGGATGAAGTATTGTAACACTATTATTAATTTTGACTAGTTTTTACCTTCATCTGAATTTTTAGTTGCTTTTTATCACAACTTTGACTCGTAATTAGAATAAATTAAAATTAAAAATAAATTAATTATCGTTGTATTTAAAAAGGCTACTAGATCTCAAATGTAAGCATCAACAAACATTGAATATCGGTTGTAAGGAGTCAATTTTAAAGTTGTAAAATCAGCTTCTGTTTAAACCATAGAGCCCCATGGCCGAATGGTTAAAAGCAGCCAGGGATATTCTGGGCTCCCTCTGGCTAGAGGGTATGAGTTTGATTCTCACTGTGGGCTCACTCTTTATTTCCAATAACGCTGTTTACTCGTTGCCGTAGAATGACAGTCCGAGTCAAAGTTGTGGTAAAAATTAGCCAAAATTAATAATAATTTTAAACTAATTTTTAAGAAACATTGTCCAGTAGAAATTTTCCTCTAGAAAATCATGACAATAACCCAAACTGATTTTGGTTAAGATTTACTTAAAGTTGAATATTCGAATATTCAACTAAAGTAAATCTTGCAAAGTTTAATGAGTCAGCCGTCAAAAATGGATTGGATTATTGGGACTGATTTGACCGATCTCTGCTAAACAAGGTAACATTTGCATTTACAGAATTGGTGGATAACATTCGAGTGTAAAAAAAAAAAAAAATAACATATAATGTATTACTGATTTTTAGCTACAATTATTATATTCGAGATCGCATTGTACTCTAGTAAATATGGTAAGTACAAAACTAACAAATGTGAACTTGTTTAGCAGTGATCAGTTCAAATGATCCAATCCATTTTTGACAGCTGACTTGTTAAACTTTGTTGTAAATCTTAACCCTGATTTTAGATGGTTATAGTTCTGTGATGCTGTAGCTAACATCTTCATTAAATTTATGATGGGATACATTACTTAGTGGGAATGCTAGCAATGATTAGCATTCCCACTAAGTTCTGATTTTAGGATTACTCAACAAATTATCTTCTACAAAGCCCATAGAAGTCTAAAAAAGATTTCTTTGTATGATTGCAGGACTTTCTTTGATGAGGCTCCACCACTGCTAGGAATTTATTATCCTACTCCTCAGAAATGCCTAGGAAAAAGCCAGAAAAAGGTATTTTTTTCTCTTGCTGTGTATCATAATTGGAATTATTCAATGTCAACTTTGTGAGACTTTTAATAATCCAATGAGCAATACTTTATGCACCAAGAATTATATGAATGCTACCATAACTCAAATCCCTTTTTATAGTGTATATTTTTTAAGTTAAAACATTTTGATAATGTTAAAATATAAGGTTGCTCAACCTGAAATTGCTTATTTATTTAAACAAAATAAATTGAAAAAATTGTTAAAAAAATTATTCATTGAAAATATTCTTCCTTGGCTTGACATACCACCTTGACAGCAAGTCATCAGTTCTGTTTTTAAAGAATTCTTTATTCAAAGAACTGATAAATTCATTTGGTCCTGATTGGAGAAGTTCTTGCTAGTAAGGAAGTCGTCTATATGTTTGACATGATTAATGCAGGTCTCTGTTATGTTTGTTTTTTGTTCCATCAGAGAAAGTTTGGGTGAGTAGGGTGAAACACAATCTCCATCTTCAACTAGTTTAATCATTTAGTCATGTCAATTTGTCAGCATCAAGGTGAGAGAGTTAGCATGATATCCTTTATTGGGTTCTGGCTGAGTTTTGAATCCCTATTTCAAGCTGATCTACTTATCTATATGCATTGTTTGGTAAATTACTAAGATACCATAATGTATCAAACTACTTTTTGTTCTACCAAACTTTTATGGGATGATGACAATTTGAGATGTTTTGGCTTCTCATCTGCATTCAGCTATTATGGAAATCTTTTCATCACAAGTGATAATACAATGCAAAAACAGGAAGTACATACAAAAATAATCCCTTAGGTAAAATTATTTTTGATCCCGCAAGACGAGGTTAGAAAACAACAAAAAAGAAAAAGATTAAAGTGTGTATCAAGTAAAAAAAAAAATTCATATAGCTCATCGCAAATAAATTTCCTGTGTGTGTGTGTGTACCTTTCATTCTTTCCTACAATTCTGTATAGGCATGTTTCATTTGAAGAAAGTAAACGATTACTATTCATGTTATTAGAAGTATTCTTTTGCTACAATTTGCATAAAATGTTAATTTTCATAACTGTATAATTTAACTCGAACTTAATTAAAATCTTTACTCAGTTTTTAGATATTACTATACTTGAAATTTCTAACAAACTTAATCTTTATCAAACAAATCAAATATCAAATAAAAATTTGATTCTACATTTAGTTGCACACATTGTTTAGAATCCATCCTTCTACTGAAGCTTGTGCGTATGTTTGTAACGTTAAACTTAAATTGAAAGTAAATTTCTTGTTATTATAGCGTGTGATGTTAGAATGGAAATAAAATTGACTCTTTGTTTGTTTCCATATGCATCACCTGTATTGAAATTACAATGTACCTGCAAGTTTTACTTGATTGATTCAGAACAGAAAAACTGCCTATAAATCCTCTATCATTAAGATTGAATTGGTAAAACCTTTCACTATATAAAGGTAGGTCAGAACCTGGAGGAATATCTGAGCAGCAATTCAAATACTAAACAAACTAGTTTTATTCTTGATAGTTTTATTGTATTGGTTCATATGAAATTTCTTCTAATTATTTCTATTTCCTTTTCCATAAATCTGTCTATTTATGTTTATTCTTTTCTATTCATTCTCAATTGCTAATCTGTACAGAGTAAGTATAGTAAATGTTGTTTTTAGCTAGATATATTTAATGCAAGTTATAAGGAAGTTACCATTTGTATTGTCTGCTGGTTATCAATATATCAGGAAAACAATCAGACAAATTACCAACATTTTTCAACTGGCATTGGATGTTGTGGAATCAACTAACTTATGATAAGGCTAAATTTAATTTATAGCTATTATGTAGCTGAAAAAGAATCAAATTAGGATATCATTTTATGCTGAAATAATCTTATTTCAGATTGCCATCAGAGTTCAAGAGCAGGATAGTAATGATCTTCATGCTGATTCTGAAGGATTTGCCACTGCAGGGAGTGATAGTGCCAATTCATTCACCTTTAATGAATCCTGGCCAAGTACAGAATATGATGATGAGTAAGACATGTCCATTCCTAATTCTAGTGTTATTTTCTCACCATATTTCTAGTTTAATTTTTCTATTTTTATCTAGTATATTAACATTTCTAACCAAAAATGAAAATTAACAAGCAAAGTTAATGTAAAACCCCATTTTGTTCATTATCTTTACAGCTTTATTTTTTATTTTGAATCCTCTTTAGTGTTCTAATGTGCTCAAGGTCTATAACCGAATCCTCTTTAGTGTTCTGATGTGCTTAAGGTCTATAACTGACTATAACTAACTTTCATTGCTTCTTTTTTTTTTTTTTTTTTTTTCATTCATCCTTTTGATTATGTATCATCCATTTACAAGGATTTGTGTAGTATGTTATTTTTGCCATTCTAGCACGTTTTACCATGTGCCATTCACAGAACAAACAAGAAAAAGAACATTAAATTGAATTGGTTCAGTAGAAAGGGGGAATACTCTTGTCCCCATTTCTTTTTTACACACACATAATTAAGGGAGAAGAAGAATAGAAGTGACAAACAGCTAAGTATACTTTCCATGTGTGCGTGCTTATTTTTAGTTAATTCGTTAGAAGCATCCTTAAGCATGAATCAAACAAAGTAAATAGTTTAATGGGTCTTAGCTATGCTGAATTATTATAAATTTCTTCAACATAGCTTTTGTATTTATATTAATTTTAGTGTATTCACCTCCCTTTGATTTTGGTTCTGTTCATGGTTATAAGCAAATGCTTTTTACAATTGAATCTCCATCGCCATGATCACCGACCTGACCAAACAGCCAAAAAAATAGTGGCTAGGTATTCTTCTGTTTTCACTTGTCTGTCTGTTAGTGCTCCTGGTCATATTTTTTGGCATAGAGCGTTGAAAATTTACACATGTATTACAGTGACCACCTTCTAAAAACGTTTTTTGCATTTTTTTGAAATTCCTATTTTTTCACTTACTTTTTTACAATAATAATCCATTGTGAAATGAACAAATTTTTTTTTCCGTTTGTGGAAAAGCTTGGTTGGATTGAGTGTGTGAGAGTGAGTAAGTATATGGTTTAATTTTTAATGTCGGCGCCTTTGATATCGCCAAGCCGATGTATTGCTCTATGTGACCTTGTATCATTGTCCAAAGAGTCTGGTAGTAGGTGTGTTATTAAAGTCTAGGGTGAAAGGGAGATAAGCGTACAGTGGGGTTATTGTGACAAAAACGAAGCAATTACAGTGATTCATTTTCAGGCAGAGGTGGCAATATATATCCACAATTTCTTTTATAAAAAAATTAAAATAATCTAAAATATGTATTGAGTAGCCTAAAAATTTGTTCTAGTTTTGTTGTTAGAGAGCATTAGGAGTCTTTAGTTTTAACTAACTTCATTCAAAAAGGTTGTTTTTGATTGTATTGTGACAATGTGCATTTCTTTTTTTAAATTGGCATATTTTTGTTTATTGATTCTAACATTGACAATGGAAGAAAATAAGCAACATTTTAGGCATATTATGCTTTTTTATTTTAAGAAAGGTAAAATGTGACTCAAATGCAAAAGATTTGTGCAGTTTATGGAAAAAGTATTGTGAATGATTGAGCGTGTCAAAAGTGGTTTGCAAAGTTTTGTGCTGGAGATTTATTACTGGATGATGCTCCATGGCAGGGTAGAACAGTTAAGGTTGATAGCAATCAAATGAAGACATGAGAATAATCAATATTATATGATGCAGGAGAAAACCAGCATACTCAAAATATCCAAATCAAACATTGAAAATCATTTGGACCACCTTGGTCATATTAGTTGCTTTGATGTATGGTTTCCACATAAATGTAATGAAAACGTCCCCCCCACCCTGTTACAAATTGTGAAGGGCGTTGTTAAGTAGGTACTTTACAACATTGTGGAACACAAGACATACTGGGGCAAGCAAAATGAACCACCAGTAACCATACCAAAGGCTGGTCTTCATCCAAAGTTATGCTGTATATATGGTGGGATTGGAAGGGAGTCCTCTATGAGCTCCTTGTTGAGAATTAGTTAAGAATAAAAGTAATAATGCTAGACTGCATGTTTATTTGGTGGTGACCAGGCAAAAAATTGTCACGGCTTGGCTGGGATGTTTTCACTCGTCTGCTGTATTTACCAGATACTGCACCTTTTGGATTAGCATTTATTCTGGTCTTTACAAAATTGTCTCCATGAAAATAAAATTCAATTTTCTGAAAGACTGCAAAAAACACCTAGAGCAATTATTTGCTGAAAGATAAAAAGTTCTTGGATGATGGAATTATGAAGTTGCCTGAATGAGATAGTGGAACAAAATATAAAAAAGATGTCTTGTTTTTATTTAATAAACCAAGCAAACCTTTTTGCCCATCCAGTATTTGTAAAAACACACAATTTTATTGTATCTTTACTCTTTTGATGCATTTTATTAACATTATTTCTCAGGTGAGTTGAAGACTTAAAAAAATGTTGAACTTGGCCGTTTCAACCTAAAGAGAAAAGGCATCAGCCATCAAAACAACAGCTTTCCACATTTTCCATGTAAAGTCATAACATTGGATTAAGCTGCATTAAACCATTTGTTGAGGATTTTTCTGCAAAATTGTATAAGCATTTCCCTTGTTCCTAAGCAGAAATCCAAGAGAGAAACCAGTCAGGAGGAAAATCTCAAGTGTGTAGGTGTGCTGAACTAGGCTGGTTTTAGTAGGGATTATAAGAATATATAGAATGTGCTGATAAAACTAGTATCTGCTATGATAAAAGAAGTCATCATAATTTCATTTTCCTTTTATCAACTTGCAGTGTTAATTACCAGCCACAGGTTAACCTTTTGAAATTGTTTGAGAGCTATAACCAATAAAATAGCAGGGGAGGAGTCTGCACTGATCACCCCATTTTTGGACTAGTATTGATTTGTTGTCTCTGATCAATGAGTTATCAAAGAAGGACTTCCAAACTTCTTTGATGCCATTAATTTTGGGTGGAGTTCAGTAGAACAGGTTTATCATATAAAGCAACACGAAGAGACAGCCAGACAAATTCCAACTTGGGTCCCCTGCAAAAATAACTTGAATCCTTGCTTAATTGTCTCAGTTTTGCATGTAAAAGTCCAGTCTGCGTTCCAAAAACTCTGGTGGCAGGCAATACTCGTTCTTTGAGTTAGCCAGGAGTACAGTTGTTCTTGTTGCTATGGCACCCAACTTCTCATTGTCTCTTCTACTTTTGTTTTCTTGTATCTGATACAATTCCCTTGAAATCACATACCCTACTACTTGTTGACACACTTCATGATGTGGTGGGTGTAGTATTGTTATAGTTGATATATAAGCTTTGACTTTTGTTATGGAAAAATTGATGTTTGAATTCAACAAATTTATTTTGACTCCTAGCTGACAAACCCAGTATTAAAAGTACTTTTAAGTATAGTATCAAGTATAGTGAGACTATTTGAAAATAAAGAATACTATAAATGAAAGGTAAGGACCTATTGACTTAAGAACCATAAGATTTTAGTATCGTGCTTCTGTACAAACTTGAAAACCTAAAATGATTTTCATGCTGGGTGCTTTCATTAAATATCAAGTCTAGTGATAAAACACTGTGTGGTAGTTTTATTTTGAGAACTACTAGAATCTTTATTTATAGTGACTTTTTGTAAATGAATTATACTAGCCGAAAACCCATTGTTAATATGAACTAAGGGAGATAATTCATTCATATCCAATCACCTCCCTTGATAGGTTAGATTACATTTTATGATCAGACTTAATTTCATTCTGATACCTGATTTTTAAACTTTTTTTTTTGGTGATGATTTAAAAAATCGCATTGCTTTCTGTCCACCAGGTCGCATTTTTACTAAAACTTAGTAATTTTGTCGTTATTTAAAGGCATTTTCACAAATTATTTGTACATTTACTTAAAACAACAATATCAAACATGGCGTAAGCCCCTATTAGATAATGATTTATATGTAAAATATGTGTTTTAGATCACATTTGGAACACTTTTGTAAAAATGCACTTAACATTCAAAAATTGGCTGAAAATTTGACGGGGGGCAAAAAAAAAAAGGAATCTGTATTTTTGAAAAAATATTGGCTCTAAAGACTAGTCAACTAGCCCATCTATTTAACTTATGCCTCAAACAGAGTAGAGTCCCAGAAGATTGGAACACAGCAATCATAGTGCTGTTATATAAAAAAGGGACCCGAAAGATCTAAACAACTACAGGCCAATAAGCCTACTCAACTGCATCTACAAACTTTTTACCAAAGTGATCACTAACAGAATCTCCGAAATGTAAGATGAAAACGAATCACGGGAACAGGCTGGCTTCAGAAGAAGCTACTCGACCATCTCCATTGGGTAAATCAAGTAAAACAGAAAGCAGAATACAAAATGCCACTCACTGTGACATTTGATGTCTTCAAGAAGGCATTCGACTTTTGTATAAAGTGTTACAACCAAAATATATATACGTGTGTGTGTGGATATATATGTGTGTGTGTGTGTGTGTGTATATATGTGTGTGTATATATGTGAGTGTGTATATATATATGAGTGTATATGTGTGTGTAGATGTGTATATGTATATGTGTATGTGTATATATATGTGTATGT
>VCCN01002613.1:92357-108666 GCA_006491835.1 Architeuthis dux
CTATGGATAGATTAATATTTTAGAATATTTCTATTTTTAAACTTCGTTTAAAAAAAATATATTCTTTTATGGGACTTGATTTTTAAAATATTGTTTCCAAAAATAAAATATTATAAAATTTTCATCTAAATCTTTCGAAAGCGTATTTACTTGTGGCCGATTGTTACCTTTGCCGTGTTAAATTCAGCACTCATTTTCAGCGTTACTTTTCGCAGCACTATGTTCATTTGAATTTAACAAAGTATAAAAGTTAAGGTTAGTGTTCATAGGGCTACTGTTGTTATTAAGGTTAGTGTTTTGGTTTAGTTGATAGGGTCAGTTACTTGATTTTAAACTATAACCCTTCGAATGATAAACCAATTCTATTTAATTTTTTATTTATTTTATTAGATGAAATATTGTAAATCATTATTATAAATTTTTTGTTACTATTTACCTTCATCTTAATTGTTGTTGCTTTTTAATGCAACTAAACCATGACTGGTTTCCCTTCAGCAGTGAGTAAATAGATTAACAGTGCAGATCAGAATAAAGAATAAGTTCCAGATAAGAATTGAACTCACAACAGCTCTTACCACTAAACTACTGGAACTTAGTGTCAAGTGCGAGCTCAAATCAAACCCTTAAACACATCCCTTACCCCAAATGATACCAAATGAATTAAAAGAAAAATTCATCAAATTTAACATAGAAGAGATTGTTGAATATTTAATAAATATTTAAAGCAAGAAATGAAATGTACTGTGTGTTGTTGAGTAAATGACCACTGTCCAGACCATTTAATTATTAATTTGAAAAAGAAAAAGCAACACATGCCACGAGAATATATTCCCCATAAAATCGTTCTCTTTTGTTTATAAAATTTATCTTTTTTCCACAAAATTCGGATATTTCACTTTTGTCAGAAGTTTTCAAAGTCAAAAATTGTAATTTCTTTTTTCGACAGAATCAATCAGAATTGCAATTTTAAAAAAAGATGAAGATGCTAGAAACTTAAAATTAATACATAAATAATATGTATGTAAGTTAAGTTGTGATCGGCTAGCAATAAGTAAAAAGAAAAGAGAAGAAAAAAACATTGATGCTATAAACTGAAAAGTATTTAAAAAAAAATAGTTTGATGTTTAATTCCGCAGTATTTTTCCTGTTATACTTTTCACCCTTTTTTTTTCTCTAATGTTGCAATATTTTTTTCCCATGCAGTATTCTGCATTACCTATAGTTTTTCATTTTTTCATTTAATTAAAAAGTATTTGTCAGAATTTTCTTCAGTCACTTTGCAGTTAAGGGCAGTAGTTATGGTAGAGTAGGGCAGAGTATGTCAATGAAGAATATATTAGGGAAAAAAATCATAAAAAGATTTAAATATAAGAAGGAAATTTAATTTGATATTAGATTTAAGTTTAAATCGTGAGAGATATACTCAATGTTCCTGCTACCGGAAAGACCTTGTTTATGACCTTTGTCAGCGAAAAACTCAAAAGCAACGGCAAAAAAAAAAAGCTGAACAATGGCCTGAAAAGAAGGACAAACACAAAAATCAGTATCTTTACTGCAAGACCATCAAGCATTTGGTCAGATCATTGCGAAATCTGTCAGCTGTGACAAGGCATTTCAATACTTAATAACAACAGTGCCATTAGCTTTAGCCACAACCAATGCACACCTCGGACAGTCTGACAAGGCATCGCTGAGAAATTATCTGATCACTGAATCTGGCTCAATTTGTGAAGAAACACCAAAAAACTGCTTATGGTTCGTCAATGATTTGGCTGCATTTCTTTCCATGTGACCAAAGAGAACTTACCAGGAAGTTTGGTACAGTTTGTTATCCCACCTAAAAAGTCAGAAGCAATCCAGGTAGAGCTCATCAATGACACATACAAAAAGGACAGCATAAAGGCTGGCACAAGAAAAGAAAGAGGGGAACCAGGAATAAGAGTCAGGATTGACGGATTCGACCAACATGTTGCAAGGAGGCAAATGGCAAGATTTTCTGAATAGCAGAGAAAACAAGGAGGAGCTCATTGCCAAGTACCATGAAACATCGGAAGGTATAAGCTTACTGCCATGTTATGGCATTGGCAGGGTAAGTCTAGACTCATGCTGCTTGAACCATGCCTTCTTGCCAGTGAAATATGGATGCCACTCAGACTGTAGATGAAGTGCATGGCACAACACTGTGAAGGTCCCTGTGTCACAACCAATTCATGGATAGGCAAGTTTGCATTCTGGGCTGTTCTCACCCACAGCTCTGGTAGATCTCTGAAGTGCGTTGCACCATAGTACAGGCATATGGTAATGATGTCAGTGTCATTGGCATGGATGTCAACTCCTTCAAGATCTCTGAAGTGCGTTGCATCATAGTACAGGCATATGGTAATGATGTCAGTGTAATTGGGATGGATGTCAACTGCTTCATTCTGGATGTTGTCTAACGCCGGTTGTACTTCTTCTTCACGCCGAAAGAGATGATGATAATGAATTCATGAAGATTTTATAGGAACTTCCTAATTCTTGTGAAATATGCATCCGTTACAAGAAGACCGAACCTAGACTGGGATTTTCACTAGGATCTTATTTTAATGAAACTGTTACTATGGTCATTAAAGAAACAGGTCTGGTTAGGTACTCAATAGAAACTGTCACGTGACCAACATCTTTTGGCAGTTGTGGGTGATCAATTAAGAAATTGGAAAAAGGGAGGAACAATGAATAAATTACTTCTCTACCCTTTTTGTTGGATAGTGATCATTAAAAAAGTCTGAATTTTTAAAAAACAACATGAATGCTAAGGGACCAATTTAGCATAAACTTAAATTGAAAATTTGGGTGGGGGGGAGATTTTCAAAAAACAAATAAAAGTCTTTTGTAAACATAATAAGGAGTAAATGTTTAAATTTTAAACCCTTTAGCTTCATTGGTATGGCCTGTACGTGTGATACATACATACATAGCCAGTCAGACCCACTTGAAAACTGAAGAAACCTAAGGTGACAGTTTTGGTTGACGGTTTCTAATTGAAGGCAATAAAGTACTACACCTTATAGATCATCGAGTATTCAGTCAGGCTTTGTAGTAAGGAAAGTTCTTATATCCTCAGTGCTATTAGATAGCATATTTTGGGACTCCAGGTTCTTGAATATTGTGGTACATACCACCCCTGCCCATAGTCCTTGGAGCAATCGGTTGAATAAATGACAATAATGGCATACTTAGAGAAATGGTAAAGAAAACGATTGAAGATACAGGATGTAATTTTGAAGTGGCTCTAGCATGAGCCATAAATTCACTTCAGTGTTCATAGGTATTATTAGCCCAAATCAACTTGTTTTTAGAATAAATCTCAACCTGCTTTCCTTTTTGAATGATAAACTCCCTGCATTAAAAGGTGTTTCCACCAGTGAAGTTGTAGCAAGTAACGTGAATTATATGCATGCTGCCAGAAAAGGGTTCTAGTGTGAGTCTTCATGGAAATTAAGACGTGCACTTTGTCATCAAGTTAGGACAAGTATGGTACAGTCTTACAATAATGATGATATGGTTCTTTATAAAAGAAACTTAAGTAGAAGATGAGACAAATCTAGCAAGATGATAATGTGGAACATCAACAAACTGAAAGCAAAAGGTGGACCACCTAAACAAAAATCAGTTTCAAAGATGATTGAGCTTCCCAAACCAAATGATCAGATGTAAACTTGCAAATGCTGATGATTCAGAATGGAGAAGATTGAATGTCATAAGCAGGGCAGATAAAGCAATAGGCAAAAACAAGCATTTAATGAATGTGGTTATGGAACAAGGTGAATCAGTTTAGTTGGATTTTGAGCATGGAATATCCGAATGGCAAGCAGATGAGGTTGAGCAAACAAGAGAAGCTGAGTGCACTTCTTCAGATGAGGAAAATTTAATGATTTCCTTCTCAAATAATGAGTTGGACAAGGCAAAGAAAAAGGAACTTCAAAGCTGGACTGAAAATCAAGTTTATACACAAGTGCCTGACCAAGGTCAACCTAAGATATCCACAAAATGGATTTGTACAAATAAAGAGTCTAATGATAAACACATTATTAAGGCTAGACTTGAATCAAGAGGCTTTTAGGATACAGATGCTAGTAATATTATAAATGATTCACTTACATGTTCTAAAGAGGGCCTTTGTATTGCATTGAGAATTATATCTCCTGGTTGGACATGCAAATCAATGGATATAAAGACTGCATTTCTCCAGAGCCAGCAATTTGATAGACTGATCTATTTTGATCCTTCTTAACAGGCTAATACCTCTGTGTTATTTTGGGAAACTCTTAAAATGTGTCTATGGCTTGACTAACGCTTCAAGATCTTGGTACCTAACCATCAGAGAGGAATTATTGAGGAGCAGAGTAATATTCACATGGAGACAAACTGCTCTAATTGCTACTCTTGTTGATGATTCCTGCTTTGCAGGGTCAAATATCTTTCAAACCTGATTTATAGACAGGCTTCATAAACTATTTAAAATTAAGTCTAAAGAAGTAGCAGAGTTTCAGTGTATAGGATTGGATATTAAAAAGAATGGGGAGAATATTAGACTTGGACAAGACAAATATGTGAAGAAATTGAAGTATATCCCACTGGAAGACAGAATGTCGACAACAAAGATTACAGAAATTAGGCAACTGATTGTGCGGCTAACCAATTTAGCTGACCAAACTAGACCAGATTTGAGTTATGATGTCAGTGAGTTGAGCTCCATTCTGAAACAGGAAAATGTAGAGTTAAAGTCAACAAAACAGTAAAGAAAGCAAAGAAGGAAAAGTCCCAAATAATTATTCCAGAATTAGGGAATCTTGATTGTTTGCAAACAGTTGCCTCATTTGCCAATCTAAAAAATGGGGGATCACAAGGAGGCTATATACAAATATAGAAAATTATTATTAGAACCATTACAATTAGAGGATAATATAGAAAATATAAAAATCACTTGCAAAATAGACAGTTCTGCTTTTTATGATGCAGTACACTCAACAATGCAAATTTTGGATAACAGACTTTGTATAGAGATAGCAATCTTAATAGAAATGATAGACAGGAACTTGCAAAGGTGTCAGACACCTTGACAAAAAAAAAGGGTGTCGTCCTTTAAGATCCTTGGGTACATATCAGAGCCCAAGGAATCTTCAATGTAATTGGTAAAGCTATATTCTTTGTTTTTCTTTTGTAAATGAAAACCTAGTGTTAACGTTGAGTCACAGCTGCTGGGCACCGATAAACCATCAGATTGGAAAATGTGTCCATATGAAATAAGGGAGAGAATTCGGGTACTCCACTTACCTCCTTTGATGGGATAGATTATACAAACAAACATGTTTGATTGACAGTGACTTATGTTGATATTTGAGATCTATGTATTTAAGGAAGCTACTTCTGTGGAAGTGAAATCTGATGAAACCAAAAGGACATTTATAGTGATTTAATTTATTATATAATTTTTCCTAACACCTGGATCGGTTATTCGGCTCATTTTAAATAAAATTAAAATTGCATTTTCTTTTATTCTAATAAATCAACATATGAATAAGTTTATTGTCTATGCAATATGAAATATAAATATTTTGAGGCAATAAATATACAGATTGAAAAGTAAAACCCAAAATAAAAAATATAAAATTTATTTTAAATCAACATATGGTTGTTTTTTTTTTTTTGTTTTTTTTTTGCAATATAAAATATATTTTGAGAAAATAAATATATAGATTCATAAGTAAAACCCAAATGTCAGTTCGACATAACGTCTGTTGCCTAATAATTAAAAAAGAAATTTCAACGAAACATCCGTTCATGTAGACAAAAGTTTTGTTGGTGAAATGTGCAAATATGAGCTTGTCACTTTTTATAGTAGACAGTTTAAAAAATAAAATGTTTTATGATCAAAACCAAAGGACATCAGAATGGCAATTTTCATTCTGATTTAATTTCAGATATGGTGAGCCACTGAACAGGGAGGAGCATGCTCATCAGAAGTTTGGTGATAGTGAATTTTGGTCTCACAATGTAGCAAAGGACAACAGTTTATATCATCAAGATAAGCCTGCTGCAAACTCTAGAAGTGAAGAGCAAGATTCTACATGGAACAGTATTGGTTTGGGTGGAAACCAGAAGCAGGTATCTGCTTCTCAGGTGAGGAGCCTTTGAGACTTTCTTGTTTGTTAATTCTGGGAACTTGTATGGTGGACATTTTATTCATTGACCTTTCAAATGGTCACCACACCTCCCCAGGGGAAAAGGGAGGACTTGGCTAACGGCTCCCATTTGAAAACCTTTTAGGGATTAGGAATTGGTGTATCACACTAAGATTGGTCAGTTGTGGTGCGGAGTCACCAAAAAACTTGGCTAATCAATAAATTACACAATGGAATAAGTGAGACACCTGTGAGCAGCATCACAAAGTTGGGAATTGAGTGAGTAGCAGTTTGACTAAGGATGAAAAGAAGGTGTCATTCTTTCTCTTTCCAGCAGTTAAGTAGCAACTTCTGGTTCTTTCTTACTCCCCTTACCTGTTTCTGTATATAAATATACATGAAATCTTATTCATGGAATTGTATATTGCACCTGTTTCTTGATATTTCCATTTGTTTCATTTGGCTCCCACACACATTGTGGTGTTTGTTTTGCAAATGACTCCTGTTTTGTTAGTTTTCTTGGCCTTAGCCATTTTAGACATGAATTGGTGATATGTCTGGAGACAGCTGAAAGTGTAAGCTGAAGACCCCACAACATTTTCTATTGCCTTATTTGAACTGATTTTGCCTTGTTTCATTTTAATTTTACTTGAGCCTGTTATTCGTTAAAGCATAAATTAAGTTGCTTGATGGAAATTGGCTACTCAACTTAGCTCTGTTCAGTGAATTTAACTCCTTTAAATTCTTTTCATGTTTATGTTGTATAGAAACTGACATTGTAGATTGTTAGAGGTTGTAACACGTGAAGAGTTTGTAGGTTCTGAATATGCATTTATCATATATTTATACAACCTGATAATCTCTGTTTCCAAGTGACTTACTGAAAGAAAGCAGTGTTTGCCTTTTCTAAAAAAAAGATTTCTGGCTGATGGTCTAGCCTCTGAAAATAACCTTATACCAGATTTTTTTTTCTATTTTTATTCTTATAAATACATTTTTCTGGATCATTTTTGTTTTTATTAAAGAGTCGGTTAACCTTTAGCACTCTGTGGGCGACTTTGTTTTCAAACAAAAAGTTTGCCCTGCTAGTATAGGCAACTCGTTTGTGTTGGAATTTTGCGGTTATGTTTTCATGTCAATTTTAGTTATACAAGAACACACGTTAGTCTTTCAAAGTTACTAAGTGCACAAAATCTTGGCTCCCTTGAAAATATGCTAAAGGTTAAATGCCTGTTGTAAAAATAAAATTACTGATGTATTTCAGCCGTTTTCATAAGTTTATGTAATGTGTTTCTTAAGTTTTATTTATACATTTTTCAAATCATGGATTTCTTTTTCTAGAAATAAATTCAGAATATAGAAAAATATTTATTTATCTGTCTTGTTTTATGTTTTTTAGTGGAAATGAAAGTAAAAGCTTCCACACTATATGCAAAAAGAATTGATACCAGAAAATGATATTCTTTTGGCAATTTTGATTGGAAAAATGATTTAAAGTTTTATTGTTGTTACCATGTTTTATAGGTTTTTTTTTCTATGTGTACTGTGAAATTTTACTTTTTAAAAAGATTTTTTTTTTTAAAGAATTATCCAATAAATATGATTTTTGTTTTTAAGAAATTAACTTACAGGGAAGCTTTGCAAGTTCAGAAAAGGGCCAACAAAGTACTGAAAAGGTTTGTAGTAAGATGTTATTGAGATTTACAGAATATTTTTTTTTATTTTTTATATATATTAGAAATTTTGGAAATCTGAAATAAATTTATACAATGAGAACAACAATAGTACCTCCTACAAAGCCTTCATCAGATGATGACCCTAGGGTTAGGCATGGTTTTGGGCCCAAAGTATCATTACCACTAACTCAGGGTGCCCAAGCAGCACCTTTTACAAAATTTAAATGTAAAATGTATAAGGCTTTCATTTTACATTCATTGGTTGCCTTGGTTTAGTTAAATGATCATGGGATAATTAATGTTTTATTTGGATGCTATGAACTGGTCACATTTTGAAAGCAACAGATAGCTGATTCATTTATAATTTTTATAAAATGTTATATTGATATTAGTCCAGGGGCCAGACCAGATTTTGGTACCACCCAAGGTGGTCAAACATTGTTTTGTATTTTTGTCTTCCTACATGTCTCTAGTTTATATTTTGGTATGATAACCCAGCCTATCTTGTAGCTTTATGATAGTAATCACTCTGTAATCAAACCTACCCCATATAAAACTAGAAAGCACCCAGAGACCGCTAACCTCTGCCAACGGAAGAAATTGCATGAATCCTCCCAAAAATGTAATCACTTCTTCATTACCCCATTGCCCACCTTCCAACAAAGTTTCATTGAAATTCTGTGAGTACTTATTCAGGCAACTTCATAATTCCATGCTCCAAGAACTTTTTATCTTTCTCAGCAAAGAACTGCTCTTTTGCAGTCTCTCAGAGAATTGAAATTTTTCTGTAAAGACAAGAATATATAGTTATCTCTTGCCATTTGCAGGGGTTAGGGGCACAAGGGGGCCATGAATGCTCTAAATCCGTGAATAATTTTTGCTGACGTGTAAACAATCAGCTATAAATCTGCATAGATTTCAAACCATTGATTCCAATTACAAATATGTACTGTTGTAAAATTTATTTATTCTGCTTTCCAATGTAGCCAAATTTACTGGTAAAGGAAATGTACTTTTTTTTCTTTACACAAGGTTAAAAAGAAGTAGGGAATGTATATGAAATGAAGAATCAACTCTAATGATTTATTGATTTCAGTGCAAAGACTTTACTCTGTTCTGGAAATGACACCAGGGATAACTGTCCAACAAATGAAGGATTCACCACAGAAGCAGATGGTTAGTATTTCAGTTACTCATTTGGCTGAACAATGTGAACAAATCTCCACTTCTCAGAAGAAATGAAATAAGTAATTTCTGCTGCAGTTAGTAAACTGTTTCTTAGCTATGCAAGTTAGCCTATGGTCATGCTATAAATTATCTGAGAAAAAATAAGTGTATTTCCATCAGTTGTGAATTTGTTATCTGGTGCACTTGTATGTATTTGGGAATGGCAATAGCATACATTATTTTCCTCAGCAACTTTTAAGGTGAGGACATACAATATTTTGAATAATTACAAAATGTGAAATTCATTGTGTTCATAATTTATATGAGCTGCAGTCGATGGGTATAGGTTATGCTAATTTACCTCTATCAGCAAAGAAAGCACTCAGATGTATATCTGCCAATGCCATTGTCAGGGGAAGTAATTGTGCATGGATCCACCCCAAGATTGAATCACTTCTTCTCTAGCCTATTGTCCACCCTTCCACAAAATTGAGAACCTTTGGAGATGATCACACAATATCTCCAAAAGTTCACCTACATCATATTTATTAAGGTGATCATGTCAAAATTTTGCATAGGTTGTAAGACCCCAATTCTTCTTTTTTCTTAATAGCCCAAAGGAATCAAAAGTTATACAAAAACAAAGTTTTGATATTGGGAAGTAATGCAGTGTGTATGCAATACACATAGCTATAATGTCAGCAAACACTGCCACCAAACCAAAAGTAAAGATTATATGGAACGTCTGCTGTATCAGAAAAAGATTTGAATCATTTTTGGTCAAATAAGGGTTAAGGAATCCAAAAAATTCTACTTCTTCCATGTAAAAATTGCCCATCTGCTTGAAAAATACGAAAATTGGATAAAAACTGTTCTAATATCTCATCTAGATGTCATATTTACAAGAAGTAGCAACGAACATAAAACTTGATGCATGTTCTTGACATTGAAATTGGCTATGTTTGGCGTATATTGCTCTGGACATATAAGTTAACCCGAAAGAGACTCACCTTGCAAATCGAGACTGTCCAAAAACAGATATGATTCTTCATGCTAGACTCGAGTTTAGAAAACAACAAAGATTTATAATAAGAGAAAGATTAAAGTATGTATCAAGTAAAAAAACTGGCGATTGTTACCTTTTCCGTGTTAAATTCAGCAATCATTTTCAGTGTTCTTTTTCACAGCACAATGTTCGTTTGAATTTTATTGTTAGGGTTAGTTGATAGTTAGTTACTTGATTTTATACTATAACCCTTCGATTGACACCAGTCTCTAGAACCACATGATATTGAACACTGAAAATGATTGCTGAATTTAGCACAGAAAAGTTAACAATCACCCTTGTTTCAACTCCTTCCCATGAATATGAAGAAATATGAACAAGAGAATTTCAAGCAAATTGTCACACACATTGTGTGTATAAAATTGAAGATTTTGGCACTGATGCTTTCACATGGTTTGACTTATGGTCCTAAATCTGATGTCATGGATGATACGTTGTTGTTTCCAGCCATTTGCAAGGCTTTGCTGTTGGCCTTGACCTTGCCAGCAATGTCATGTAGTGTAGAACTTTTAATACACTGAGGAGAGTTAAAACTTTGCTAAGATCCACAATGTCTGAAGATAGCTTATCTGGGTTATGCATGATGAGTGTTCATAGAGATAAAATCAACAAAAATAAAATGCAGTTCATAAACAAAGTCATAGATAAGTTTGGTGTAAATCTGAGAAGAATCCAGTTTCTTTTTGATGATTAACTGCTCTCAACTTTTGGTCTATAAATTGTCTGCATGTGACAATGATTTTGTTCTTTGTTTAGTATAGTAATAATAATAATAAAAATAATTTACAAATTCTGGAATTTTTATTCTTCAGAGATGTCTTTTTGAGTAGATTACTTATATTACTGTATTATTGTAAATGAGTAGATTAAATGAGGTGGTGTACTTTTCTAAGGGTGTGCAAATGCACCCCCTTACAGATGCCCATGCTCATTGGCTGCCTTTTTAAAACTCTTTGGGCCAGACTAAGCTTAGTAAATATCTATTTCAGTGTTTTGATCAAAAGTATAGAAATTCCTCAAAGCTTTAGGTGTTTTTTTAGTTCTTTTTCATCTTGTCCCTGTTGAAGCGGATATGAAAATTCTTACTGAACTAAATTTCCTCTTAAAATCACCTAACATAGACAATAAAATTGGTATCCATATTGATAGATTTTACTTAATTGTCAAATCAATTAAAGGACACTTACTAGCGTTCTCTATTGAGATCTACACTTAATGTGGCTTTCTAACTACTACCTCTATTCCTACTGTAATATTTGTCACTATTGTTTTTTTTATATGACAATAAGAAAATAGACAATCAGTTTCAATACATTTAATGGAAATTCATGGGGTATGACAATATTTCTGGAGGTTTTATTGATTTCTATCTAATAGATTTTTTTCTTTCAACTTAAATGATGACAAACATTTTATATGAATATAAGACATCTGTCAAGAATCAAATATTTCAATTAGAATAAAGAAATCTAACCCAGTGATGTTGATTTTAATGAAATTCCAATCTTTTCAGGTTTAAAGCAAAATACACCTTTGAACAATAGCTGTTTATTAAACAGTGATGATGTGGTATCTCACTGGAGAAAAGGACATTGGCTGAAAGAGAAGAAACCATCAGTCAATACTGTTGTGGTAAGTTAATGGTGTAATTTGCAAGCATATGTATATGATACTCAATACAGTGGTGATTTTTTATGTTATTGAATTTCTCTCTGCTTGTTTGCTATTGTTCTGTTAAAGGTATCTTCATGTTAAACATTTAAATGTGGGCCAGATTTGGACGTTCAAGGTCAAACATCAGAGATGGAAAAATAAAAATAGAGGAATAGATCCTTGTGGAAATTCTTTTACACTATAAAAAATTATGAACCTTGAAAAAATAATCACTATTCAAATGTAGGAAAGACTAGCTTGCTTTACAGATTGCTCTGCAGAAGAATTCTCTGAGGAGCAGTTTCTCTCCTATAGATGTCATAGAGATCCTAGCTGTTTGCTACCAATTATGTGAGTATTGTAGGTAGTGTTTTACTCATTAGTGATTACAAATAATTCTATGTTCAATGTATGCTATATTGAGTGCATTGGAATGTCAATAATAGATCCATGTCTGCTGTTAAGTAACAATATATATGCTCTAACATTTTTGAATTATTCTTTTTTTCTCTCATTCTTTTTTTCTCTCATTCTTTTTTTCTCTCATTCTTTTTCTCTTTTTGTCTGTTTTAATAGATATCTGGAGGTCAAGTAGAAAGAAATGCTGAGTAAGTCAAATATTATAATATTCTGTGACATGTTTATCTCTTTTTAAGATGAGAATATATAAGGGCATGGTATGTTTAACATTTTTCAGTTTTTTTTCTTCTTTCACAGAGATGAACTTTATTTTAAAAGTTTAGTAAGTGTAAGTACTCATTTCATGTAAAGTATTATTGATTTCCACTACTTCCATGATTTATAGTTGTTGCAGAATTAGACAATGCATGGAAGTTTTGTGAGGATTGCCACTTTGGTAGAATAAGTTGGAGTTATTTTTAGCTTATAAATTTGTAATAGCTATAAAAAGAGTTTTACAAAAGATGCAAAGAATAGGATATATATTGCATTTTCTTCAGCTTCCCCAACTTATGTCTTCATCTACCTTTGTATATCTATAGTAATATTTGAGCCTTCTGTTTATTTAACCGTGTCTCTTTCATGCTAAAACTACAAGGTCTATTGACATAATATTTGGCATGTAGACTTACAAAACATCAACTTGTGAGGATGACCTTTGAGGTCATTTTTATTCAATCTCTGGTTCTAAACATTGGAAACAAATGATTTTTATATCAGAATTTTTGTCAATCATTCTTCTTATGAATGGCACACAGATTTCTTGTAATAAAATCAATTCTTATGCAATTTCTTTTGTTTTTTTGTCACATATTGCCTCTTTGTCAATGGAACAGTTCAGTAGCAATAATAAAAGTATCAGCATCACACACACTGCTGCTGATCTGGATATGTTTGTGTTTCACCCCTTACCATCTATTTTTTTCAATGACAAGATTTAGCTTAAATTCTGTCATTGAGAGGGGGAAAGAATGGGGTGGGGGCATAGATATATTGGACACATGGCTCTGTTACTACAAGAACTACCACTACAGAATCATGTCATTTTTAAAAATAATAAAATTGAAAGTAATTATTCTAATATCTATTTTTTTTTATTAGATGAAGTATTTTAAATAATTATTATTTTTGACTATGATTTACATTAATTTTAATTAATTTTAGTTTTTTTGTATCACAACTTAACTAAGGCCATCAATCTACGACAGTTAGTAAATGTGCAGATCGGAAGTAAAGAATTAGCTTTCTGTGCTAATAATCTTTTTTTCCATTTTTTGTGTTGTGTAAGAAGAAATATATTAAAGAACATATCTTTCACTGTGTTTTGGAGTTATGTTCCTGCTAGTGTGAAAATATTTAAGACTGTCCATATCAACAATACCAGGGAGTCAAAATATAAGCTTATTCAAAATGTAGTTCTTTATTTGGTGTTAAGATAATTTAGAGATTTGTTTTCTCCTGGAAATCTGTTTGCTTTAAGGTCTCAAACTATCTGAACTTGAGGAATGATCTCATTTCATTTGATTCTTATGGCATCCAAACTGAGACTTTTCTATGCATTATGTGAATTTTTTTACCTCTGAAACTAACATTAGATTAACTGAGTTCAATAATACCTCATATTTTCTGGTAGTTAGGTCTGATTGATCAATCTGTAGGTGGGGAAAGGAGATGAGGAAAAAGGAAGTCCCATTTCTCTCTCTTTAGCTACCAACTAGAGATGAATGCCCAATTTTGGTGCCTAAAACAGTACAAAATTAAGTTGTACTCTAATCCCAGCTTAATTTTATCATTTTGGAGTTTGGAGAAAGCAAACTATTTACAAAATTTTGATAGGTCAATTTTGAAAATTTTGATTTTCATTTCATTTATTTCAGTAAAGGAGCATACTGTCTTTTCTGCATGATATGACACCACAGTTGCTTGTTTGGACATGATACATGTTTCAAATGATATTTTATTGAAATAAATAAATAAAATTTTGCTGAAAAGGCTAACAGATGAGTAACAGACCTGCTAGGCCATCACTACATTGCTTGAATATGGGGTGAAAATAAATTTAAAGAATGTCAGTCAGCTTGTAACAGCCTGTAGCCACTACTGCTGCTACTGCTTCATATTTAGGACATATAGATCTTGTTCAATGCATCAGTGTTATAAAGAAAAGAGAAATTAAAAACAATCAAAGAAGCAGTGATAGATTTTAAACTTTAAACTGACGACTGTACTGTTAAAATGAAATAAAAATTAAAAATTAGTTTTCATTGTTTTAAATGAGTTTAATGCATCAATATTATTAAAAAAATAGGAATATAATTGACTATTTCAAATAATGACAAACATTAAAAAAAACTCTAAATGTAGTATTTGCAAGTTAATTTCATCCTAATAAATACATTTATATTAAAATAGCATAAAAAATCCTATCGTTTTTTTATGGGTACTATGCTAGTAGATAAATAATTCCTGATGTCTCAAAATTTCTTGTGCTTGGATTGGCTCAGATTTGTTTATCCTTTTTAAAACTTTTGAAATTTTAAAATATTCTTACTTCACAGCTATCTTTCAACAAATATCTCTTCTCAATCTAATGTCTGTTGGACCTTTTATAATGCTTGTTAATATTTACTTTGCAGTTCTTGTCTGAATTTTGTTAGACGGGTTGTTTTAATCATTGTGTGTGGTATAGCTGGACTATTTTCCACATCCATGCTGTGTTTCTTTCCAAAATGTTGTGAAAGAAGTACAGCATAGATGAGGAAAATAGTCCAACTATAACACACAATAATTTACTTTGTAATCTTGATGTATTAGAGAAATATTTGGCAAAGAATCTAGTTTTCTTTGGAATTTTATATTATCAAAATGGCTTAGTTACTCAACTTTGATGCAAAATCAGCAGTTATTTCATAAAACAATTATTGGATGAATATTGTAACACACCACTTTTTATTAAATTTTACAAGTTTTTACCTTCATCCCAATCTTAATTGTTTTTATACAACTTATTAATTTGGGCCACTGTTTCTATGGTAAAGAATAACAGTGCAATCGGAAATAAAGAGTAAGCCTTCAGTGAGAATCGAACTCACACCATCATTGCCAGAGGGAGACTAGTTTACGCCTAGCTGCTTTTACCAATCAGCAAGAAAGACTTCATTGATTAGTTGAAGCTGATTTACACTTATAAACTAACTCCTTACAACCGACTCTCTGGGCCATATTTATGTTGTTTTACATATGCAACCTAATAGTCTTTTTTATAAATCAATCTTTATTATTATTCGATAGTTAAATTGTAGGTTAAACGCAGCAGATTCACTTCAACCAAACCTCAGTAAATCTTTCTTTCACTTGAAAAAAAAAATCTGTAAAGGTTTTGTTGAGGTTTTTCATGTAAATACATTATATATTTTATTGTTTGCTCAGAGTTGTAACATTGTTAGCTGTTGAAAAATATTTAATAAAATAAACTTTATGTGCATTTATATTAAGTCATTTGTTTTGCATTTTCAGTGATACTAGTGCTGATTCCTCTGATTTTCTGGTGAGCACTGAAGGTCTTGGCAGATCGTCAGGGACCAATGAAAGTTCAGAAGAGATGTTATTTCAACCAAGCTTTGTAAATCTTCAAGGTAACTTTCACTTTTCCTGTATTTTGCATGTCTCAATTTGAATATTTGCTGATTGTATAAATAACTTTCATGCGCATCACTTGTCATCTTTATTGTAGTTGTTACTAATTCTACCTCCCTTCTGGCATGAAGTAATGAACTTCCATTTGTTTTTGTAAGCTTTGTTCATATTAAATCACAATTTCGATTAAGAATCTTCAATTCATTTAACTTAGTATAGTTCTGGATAACTCTTTAGAAAGATATTGTTCCTGTTTGTCTGCAATAAGAAATAACAACAATCACAAATTTGGAATTTTTGGTGTTAGAAAGGACATCAAATTGCAAAATATACCCTTAACGGTGTGTTATATTAGGAGTAATGGTCTGACAATTGAAAAAATTGCTATAGAAACAATCGCTATCGAAACCAGTGATGAATAGGATCTTTATCTATTGGAATCCATGTATGTGTATGTGTATATATGTGTATATGTATATATATGTGTA
>VCCN01002619.1:155809-166860 GCA_006491835.1 Architeuthis dux
CATATCAACATGTCAACTAAATGCATTAGTCAGACAAGTGCAAAGTTCAATCCAATGTGACTTCTGCTGCTCAACAGACCCAAACCCGACAAGACTGGATCGGACGAAACATTGTGTTAACAGCACAAACAACAAGATGGAGTGCAATCATCCGAAGAACCATTTGAATATAAATAGATGTTATTTCTAAGAAAGAATTCAATTGTGTTTACTGCTGCTGGAATCTGAGGAAGAAATGGTAGTTTGGGAACCACTTTAATAGGAAAAACTATTTTTTTACAATCTCTTATTAAATCCATCTAATCAAAATCATCTGAACACAAGTTTATTTCAGGTAAAACTCACTTTTGGAAATTATTTTCATGTATTAAAAAGATCCTCAAAAAAAGTAAAGTATGCCCAGTCTCAGGGGATCTATTGCTCCGGGGCAGCATCTCCTCATTGCACAACAAATGGTAGGGTCGTGACACTGTTCGCAGGGACTGGGCAATTTGTTCTTGCCCACATGTACACATGTGGGACCCTATGCTAAACTAGATCTTGTGTCACATTCCGCACTCATGGGGAGGCAAATAAATATCCTTACACATTCATCATTAATGTAGATGTTAAATTAGCAAGAATCTGTCAGTTTTCTGTACTTTGAAAATCTTTTTTTGTGTTGTGAAGATCAAAACAAACTGTTCAAGTTTTACTTTCAAACAAATATGATTGAGTTTGAGTATGAACAGGTCATTTGCTACCTCATGAAATATATGTTCAAGGACGAACCCAACAGTCATGGCTTCAATGCACTCAGCAAGGCAGTTGTATCAAATGCTCCAGATGGGGAATCTGTCAGAAAATATTTTGGAAACTAGCTCAGCGACGCTATGGGGTATGCAGTTGATTGTCTTAAACCATATTAAATTCCATGTCTTGCCAGAAGAATTTCACTTGGCCACTTACAAACACCAGTTCAACTGCACATCTACTTAAATTAAATTGCTGCACCATGTTTGTTTTTGTTTCTGAACTGGTAGTATCAATATCAGTGAAGCAATTATGTTGTTATTTCTTTTTTAATAAAATCAAGCAGAAGGTAAATAGTAGTCAAAAATTAATAATGATGGTTTATTTCATCTGATAAAAATTAAGTATTTTCTGAAGTGCAGAGCAGTGAGCCTCACCTATCCAGCAGAAGTAATATTGATCTGATCTGATGAAGATTCTAAGAGAAAGATGAGGAGATTGATTTTCACTCTGGCTTTATTTATGAAAAATGAAGCAGAAAATTGAAGTGGACTCCGTTCACTTGACTTTGTTTTGAATCCGGTGGAGAATGGAGAGAGAGAGAGAGAGAGAGAGAGAGAGAGAGAGAGAGAGAGAGAGAGAGAGAGAGAGAGCGAGATGGTATGACAGAATGAGAAGGATGAGGAGAGGAGAGAGACAGAATGAGAGGGATGAGGAGAGGAGAGAGAGAGAGATGGTATGAGAGGGATGAGGAGAGAGAGAGATGGTATGACAGAATGAGAGGGATGAGAGAGAGAGGGAGAAATGAAGAGAGAAAGAGTGAAAGAGATTAGAAGAGAGAGGGAGAAATAAACAGTTAAGTGAAAAAGTATGAGATGAGTTGAAAGAGAGAATGAGCGGATGAATGAGAGAGATAGAGACAAAGATGAGTGAGGAGGGACAAGAGAGAGAGAGAGAGTGAGAGAGACAGAGACAGAGAAAGAGAGAGAGTGAGCCAGAAAATGATAAGTGTGACAAACATTCATTTCTTGTTGCTCGCAGCCAGGGTTGGGGGATAGGGGGGGCTTTGGCTTGTGTTATTGAACGTGGAGTAGAGATCGGTCTCCTCCTTGGGAGGATTAATAGGATCGCCACGGGAGGCTCTCTACATGATCACCAGCTTCTTAGAGAACCTGGTATTCCCAGACGGTCACCCATCTAGGTATTGACCAGGCTCGACGTTGCTTAACTTCGGTGATCATACGAGAACCGGTGTATCCAACGCGATTTGGCCATCAAGTATGACAAACCAAATGGAAAGGATGAGAGAAAGAATGAGAGAGATTAGAAGAGAGAACGAGAGAGAGAGAGAGAGAAATAAGAAGGCAAGTGAAAAAAGAATGAGAGAAGTGGAAAGAGAGAATGAGGGGATGAATGCGAGAGATAGAGACAGGGATGAGTGAGGAGAGATAGTGAAAGAAAGAGGAAGGAAAGGTGTAAGAGAGAGGATGAGACATATGGATAAGAAGGATGATGGTTAGATAGAGAGAAGCAATATAAAATGACAGAGAGAGGGGGTCAGTGAATGAGTGAGAGAAACAATAGGATAGAGAGAGGAGAAATAGGAGAGCAGGGGATATAATTAGGGGGGTGAACAATATTGGAAAGAGAGTTAAGAAACGGAAACAAGAAAAGAAAATGGAAGAAGTACAGGCCTCCCCCGTTATAACACGGTTTGTTATAGCATGGTTCTCGATACAACGCAGGTGGATGGTGGACCTCAAAATATTAATCTAGTTCCAAAATAGCCAAATCTAGCTCCAAAATAGCTAAATTAGCAACTCTGGTTACCCTGGCTCGGTTATAATGCAGTTGGCTTTCTTGGACCCCGACGCCTGTGTTATAATGTGGGAGGCCTGTATCATCGTTCTCTGCTTATATCCTCATATGTCGTAGGGTTAGGTACACACAGGCATTTGTTAGTAAGACCCACTTCCGGCTTGTCAGGCCTGTCGAAGTTTCATTCAGCTTACGGCTCCTGGTGTTCCCCAATGGTCACCCATCTAGGTACTGACCAAGCTGGACCTTGTTTAAAGTCGAGCCTCTGTCAGTACCTAGAAGTGTGAACAACCATTGGGGAATACCAGGTGCCGTATACAGAACCAGTATATCCAACATGATTTGGCCGTAACCCCTTGGTGAGAGGTTCCTCAATCCTAGTCCTTGTGCTGAATGCTTAGCTGAGAGGCATTGAGTAGCATTTTTAAAGTCTTTGGTATGATTCGGGAGTGGATGTGTTACGTTATAAGGTTTGATGGTACCCCATATACACAAACAACCTGTGTGTTGTACTGGTGTGTATAGATGGAATTGGTCGGACATCGTTTGATGTTCATTCTTCGTTCGTGTGCCGTGGCTTTTGCTGAAAGGAACTGACATGAAAGTTGACTGGTTTAAATATTATGTTCGTTGTTTATTCGATTTTACTTGTAGTGATGTTCTGCACTGTAAGATACGTGGTACTACAAAATCTACAACACTCTTTGTAGGTTAAAGTTCTCATTCAGAATATTGTTGAATTTTGAGTTGTCAAACAATGTCAACAAATAGACAAAGTACTGCTGCTCTTTTAAACTCTGTAAGTTGCATGTATCTCATATTTTTACACTTCACATCAAAAAGCTGTGCATCTAGACACACTGAGTTCGACTGACCGTGCCCAAGTCAGCTAGTCCTGGTCTCTCTCTCTCCTCCTATTTATCAGTATGCCCATTTTTAACATGTGATCTTTTCATGTTGTTAAAACATTACATTATATTTTTATTTGCGTCAGCCAACATTCTTTTTGTTATTCTAAATTTTTGTACAAGCATTTCATAATCAGGATTCAGTCTGTAATTTTTTGTTTGTTATTTTAACAAAACAAAACCTTAATTTTAATAACATTCCATACTTTTCAAATTCCACTAAATAAAACAATTCATTTTGTTTACCATTTGTCAATATAGCCCTCATCCTAATTCCTGGCTTAACAAACACATTTTATATACACTGCATGATTTTGAATATACACATGTAAACTTATTCTATCTATCTATCTATCTATCTATAGGGGTCATATTGCTACAGATGGAAGCATGGCCTACCCGATCAGAAGTGAGCACACTGCCAGTGGGCCACAGAATTAAGTGCATGAGTAAAAAAATAGGTGAAAATGCAAGAGAAAGAGAAAAAATCATAACTGGTCAACGTCTTTACACAGCATGCTTTGTTGGGGTTGATCAATTAAAAGGCATGTATCCATCTCTGCCCTACCCTGCCAACACATCATTATATGTCTTATATAAGTATAATGCTAAACTGGACTTTTAATTTGGCAGGTTAGCTAAGCCAAATCTTTATCTGAAGACAACTAACTGAAAATCCCAGCCATAGGGTGGGTTTTCAGCTAGTTTATAAAAATGTTGGTTATATTAGTACAAAAAACAAGATGTTTGGCTGCTGGTAGCCAAAAAACATTCCTAAACTTTCGTGAAGAAGTTTTCAGAATGTTTTCCTTGTTTTTAATCAATCGTATCATGCTCTTGCACGGATTCCTAAAAGATAATTAAATTCCACGCTGCACAGAATTTTTTTCTGTTTAGAAATTGACAATCGCAAACTGTCAACATAGGTTTCTTTGGTTTTTAAGTTGGTCTGGCTGGCTATGTATGTATCACATACATACCAGCGAACTGAAGACGCAAGCAGATTGAAACTTTCAGGGGTTGTTTATGCTTGCTGATTGGTCAATGTACATTGTATGGTTGGCACATGTGCGCTGTGGTTTGATTTACATAACCCTAGTCTTGTTATTTAATAGACACACCTACGTACGTAATATGTCAGTCTATCACCTAAGCTCTACAGAGGAAAAGTCAGCTAAATAACTACTAAGTACAAAGTAAATAACTGCTAAGTCCAAAGTAAATACCTATGACCAAAGTACAAAATAAATAAGTCCAAAGTCCAAAGTAAATAACTGCTAAGTCCAAAGTACAAAGTAAATAACTACAAAGTCCAAAGTTATTAGAAACTGTAAACCAAAACTGTCAATACAAGTTTCTTCAGTTTTTAAGCTGGCTGGCTATGTATGTATGTATGTATGTATGTATGTATCACGTGTACAGGCCTATCTAGAAAAACTTCCTTTTTTTAACCCCCCCCCCCAATAGGTTTTTAGTGGGCCTTCAATTTACCATATAAGTTTATGCTAAATTGATCCCTTATTTTGTGTCCGGCAGCATTCACGTTTGTTTTTGGAAAATTCAGACTCTTTTAGTGATCACCGCACCCCTTTTTCAACCCAACACAGCTTGCTGCCAAAAGATGTTGGTCACATGACTGTTTCTATTGAGTGACTAACCAGACCTGTTTCTTTTTTTTGAGAGAGAGAAACAGGATATTCTCCCATACATTCATTTATTCTCAGCTCAACTTTCACCCCCCGTTGAGAATGACTTCTCTACATTATCTAATGCCTTTAGTCAAATGAATACTCAAGTAGCTTGACTGTACGTTTTCCAAAAAGAACGTTGCTTTCCATTATGTGATGCCTTATCCAAGTAAACTTCATAATAAATTGTTTGCAGTGGATATTTGGAATTTCAGGATGACCTACTCATGCTTGCATAATGAATAAGACAATAAGGATAACGGAAATGAATGATCAAAACAATTTTTTTAAAATACATATTTTGTAATTCACCAAGTTAGAGTAGCTTCCCCTTATTTTTGGACTTTCACGACATAAAATGAAATATCGCCTTTTTTTTTCCAAGGAAAATCCAATTTTATGTGACAAACTATCATCCCCCTTGGCTCAACTTTTGGCCATCTTGCGCACGATATTGTCCCCCGTTGAAAAAGACTGATTCATCTAATAAAAGTAATATTTCAATTAAACCAGGAAAGATAATTATTAGTGTTTGAATATCAAATGCGAAGATATTAATAATAGTAAAACTATCCCTTGAAATAAACGTTAGGATTACGGTTCTCCACAGTCTCCTTTGTATTCTGGCCTTCACCTAGACCTGGAACCATACTAATAACTGACACAAACTTACTGCTCTCTGAGCCATTAAGCAGGTCCTTATAGATGGGGCCGTAGCTAGATGTTTTGCGGGCCGAGCGGGGGGGGGGGGACTCCTTGAGGAATCCTCTTGCAACATTTAGTGCAGTCGTTCCCAACCTGAGGGTCACAAAAATTGTATAATGTTAAATAAATTCAGTAGGTGAACTACTATTCATATAGCTTTTTGCACCCACCCCCCCTCTATTGTTGCTTTACCCAGGGCCAGCCCTAGGTATTGGCAACGCAGGCAGTTGCCGCGTACGCCAAGTGCTAGGAGGCGTTTGTCATGTGTCTGAGACGGTAGGACTTTCCGAATACAAACGGAATAATAGGAAAATTAATAAATTAAACGTAATGGAAGCAGTCAAAATAAGAAAATTATCTGATGCGAAGTCAGATTTTTCAGGAATATCTAACAGTTAAATACTGTTGTGTTGAAACTGTAGGGCCTTGTGTCACCTCTTTGTAGGGACACAAGTCCGTAGAGGAATAGGTCAGAACATATCTCTATGTCTACAATTATAAATTCCTTCTTGTTCAAAGTTCAATGAAATAAATGGATGTATATAACATATATAATTTATTCAAGAACAATAACAATGGAAGATTCAATGAATGTTAGTGGGTGCCTGTCATATGTCTGAGATTGGGAAAAATAATGTGTCTTGCATTAAGAAATGTTCTGCTTGACTGGAACGAAAGTATCATTAAGTTGAATGTAATGTGTGTATATGCAAGCGTATGCATAGGTGAGTGAGTGTATGCAAATGTATGTATGGGTGTGAGTCAAATCAGTAACTTACTTGCTTGCCGTGGTGAATGTGAGAAATGCCTTGCGTACATATATGCATATGTGTGAGTCACTACTTGCCTGCATGCACAGGTGAATGCACGTGTGTGTGTTTGAGTCAAGTAGCCAGCCTACCAGGCACGGAAACTGCGACTGACGTGAAATTGCCTGTTGTCTGGTATTTATAGGAAATAGGCAGGCTACCACAGGCCTTGGATTTAGATGCGTTTTCATTGGTCAACAAATAGCTGCTGTTGTTGAATAATTGTTGAGCAATCAACTGGCTGTTTGAATTTGGCGCCTTTTATAAACTGGTGAGATTTTTTTAGGGAAGCACGTGGAGCCTATTTGGGTGATATTTTGGGGGAATAAAATGGTTGGAAAAGTGGAGGAAAGGTGGAGGAAAAGTGGAAGAAAGGTGGAGGAAAGGTGGAGGGATGACAAAACTATCAGAAACAATTGGCAAAGGAAATTATCATGAGTGATGAAAAATAAATCAGATAATACCATACTTTAAAGGATGCCAAAGTTCAGCTTGCCTAGGGCTCCAGGAACCCTAGGGCTCACCCTGGCTTTACCACTTAACCCCACTCACAAGTGCTGCTACAATACTCTAAAATCATTGGTTCTAATTTGAGCAAAAACCTGAAAATAATTAATTAAAGAAAGCTAACAATTTTTACAAGTTGAAGATATTTATTCAATAAGAAAGAAAATTAACTTAGAAGATAATTTTAATTATGTAAAAAGTTGAATTGTTTACATATCTGCCAAAGTACAAAGGAGAGCGGATCCACGGGAAATCCAGTAATCCGCAGGCATATCAGACGGCAGCTCAACAGGAACAACAAAATTGGTTGAATGTCCTGAAATGCAGAAAATGAATTTGACACATGAATGATCAATGAAAATTTAATAACATAAGCATCATAAATAAACTAGTTTACCCAGGCTGTCAAAAAATGAAGGCTATATTTAAATAATTTTGCAATTGCACTGTACTTAACCCATAAGAACTCAGATCCATTTCTACTTGAAGGAACATTATGTGGGATTATGGGTAGACAAATTGACACGCAGTTAAGTGACTGCACCAAGATGTTCATTAGATCTCACTTAGTACACTTCATGAGTTAAAATCAAGGATAAAATATAATATTATATAAGAGACTGTCCAGATCAATTAAGTTGTATGTGACACTGGTGTCACAGTGGGTTCTTATGAGTTAAAGAATATCAAAAACATTATGTTGCTCTGTATTTTTAATCACTGCTACCCACAATACAGATTCATTGCTGGGTTTAGGTTATTCATGACATTTATATGTATGTATCTATCTATGTATCCAGCTCTAACTGTTCATAGTAGAAACTTGATATTTTGCACACACACACTCCTCTCAATGAGTAGGGAAAATGGTTGTTTTGTTTTTTTGAAAATTCCCCTCTAAATGGGGTTTTAGAGGGGGGTTCAATATGCAATGTAAGTTTATGCTAAATTGGTCACAAGTTTGTGC
Source organism: Architeuthis dux (assembly GCA_006491835.1). Classification (NCBI taxonomy): domain Eukaryota; kingdom Metazoa; phylum Mollusca; class Cephalopoda; order Oegopsida; family Architeuthidae; genus Architeuthis; species Architeuthis dux. The sequence goes on from VCCN01002619.1 coordinate 163,944, forward strand.
CCGCTTGTTTTTTTTTTAAATTCAGACCTTTTTAGTATTCACAGCCCAACAAAAGGCAAGAGAAGTAACCTATTCATTGATCACCGCTTTTTCCAACTTTTTAATTGATCACCCCCAACACTGCATATATAGGTGGCGGTGATTCATAATCTCCCTTGGAATGCTAGTCTTGTTTATATTCAATGAATGAACATGGATTTTTTTACGCCTTTGCAGAAAAAATAAAAATTTCCAGACAAAAAACATAGACATACACGTGTCATATCATACAAGTAGATTAACCCAGAAAGTGGCATGAGAAGAATTGGGAGCGGAATTAGGCTCGGAGAGACGAGTTTAGATCAGGTAAACATTACAGAGATTATATCTTTGTACATTCCCAGGGTAATAATATTCTATGAAGATGAATTTCCTATAAATAATGAACTGACACCAATCACGATGGCCCATTGGTAAAGTGCTCACCTCTGGGTCAGTAGACCATGGTTCAATCCACCAAAGACTGGTACAGGCTGAGCATCTGAGAGACTGTAACGTCTGAAACCCGAGAGACTACTTCATAATATGTCAGAGTTTCATCATCATCATCATCATCATCATCCGTTATAAGTCCACTGCTGGACAAAGGCCTTTCCCATCTCCTTCCATGACAACCTTGATTGTGCTAGCCTCTGCCAAGTCTTACCATGAAATTATTCATGAACTGATTCAGATTTGTAGCAAAACTAGTTATTTGACATACACATTTATCTATTAGCTTGTCACACAGAAAATCTTGTTTTTCATAGAGAATAATGCTAAAAGTGAAAGATTTACTAATGTAATTGCATTTGTTTTGCAGATTCAATGTAAATAGAGATATAATTTCGTTATTATTGGAGGTTTTTGAGCCGTTAACACCAATACTGTTTTTATTCATTGGTTTGTACAGTCAAATTACGTTGGACACAACGGTTCTCGTAAGATGACCAAAGTTAAGCAACATATAGCCTGGTCATTACCCCGATGGGTGACCGTCATGGAATACCAGGTGCTGTAAATCAAACCTGGGTTAGGAGTCGCGCCCACCCCTATCCGAAAAGATAGTAGCGATAAGAAAGAGGAGACTTCAGGTGGCCTCCAACCAGGTTCGATTCCCGGTGTGAGCGAAGAAGAAGAAGAAGAACACCAATTGTGTCTACTCAAGAAGTTAGACTAATTTTCAAGTATGATTCCAAATTAGGACATAATGCTGCTCAAGCTGCTGATAACATCAATAAAGCATTTGGAGTGAACACTACTACAGTGCCAACTGTTCAGCGTTGGTTCAATAGGTTTAGGTCTGGAAATATGGATACCAATAATAAACCTCAAGGGAAGTTCAAACCTGTTCTTAATGATGAAGAATTATTGACAGCAGTGGTCAATGACTCTTGAACAATGTTTTGAGCACTTTCTGGAGACTTAAAGAATTCAACAGCAACCATATCACATTATCTCAAGAAAAATAGGAAAAGTTAAACAGTTGTAAAAAGGGGTTCCACGTGAACGGAATAAAATGCGCCTTGACAGTGCTAAGACCCCACACCTCTCAGCTAACTGTGTCTAAGCTTTGAGAATTGGGATTTGAAGTCATGCAGCTTCCTCCCTATTTACCTGACATTTCTCCTACAGATTATCATCTTTTCAAGCGTTTTGAACTTCATATCTGTAATAAAAGGTTCAATAACGGAAATTCTTGCTTTTACTGAATTTGTGACCACTAAACCTAAAGAATTTTATAGAGATGGCAAACTATCATTAGAGGATCATTAGAAAAAAGTTATTCCTTTAAATGGGTTTGTTTTGATTAAATGTTTACCATTTTTTGTTGTTTATATCTTCCTTCATTTTACTATTCAAACAAGCCTGAAGGTCAAACCAGAGATGCACAAGTTCTCTCATTGCATTCAGATATATATATAGAAGGAGGGGGGGAGGAAACGAGAGGTGGTGGAAGTTTTTTGGTATGTCTGCCTGTCAGTCAGTGACGGTCATCGCTAATAGCTTTCATATGTAACAACCTAATAAATGGAAAATTGTTTACCAGAACTTTTCAAATGTTTAATTGATAATCTTAAGTAGCTGAAATTCTGAATATAAATGACAAAACATTTTTGCCTGAAACCATGAAAATTCAACAAATATGGAAATTAAGAAGCTGGGTATTTTTGCAAAAAAAACATTTTGAAAAAAATGTCGCTAATCAATACGAGAGAAGGAGAAAAGAAAAAGACTTTCAAAATAACTAGAATAAAGAATAGAAAAAGAGGTGAGAGAAAGTAGAAGACACAAGGAAGAAGAAGAAGAAGATGAAGAAGAAGAAGACACAGAAGAAGAAGAAGAAGAAGAAGAAGAAGAAGAAGAAGAAGAAGAAGAAGAAGAAGAAGAAGAAGAAGACACAGAGAAGAAGAAGAAGACGGAGAAGGAATATACAGTATCGCCCATAAATAAGCATAACCCCTATCACAATGTCATACAAATTTAATTGTCTTCTAAACCAAACATAGCAGGATTTTATTATTTCAAGTGGAACATTACACAATCAAAATAGATATTCATCATCATCAGCAGTAGCCGTTATAAGTCCTCTGCCATCTCCTTCCATGACGACATAGATTGTGCTAACCTCTGCCACATCCTACTGGCAAACTTTTCTATCTCATCTCTCCATCTTGTCTTTTCCTACTGCGTTTGCTGTCCCATGGGCACAGAGTTGGTTAGTCTTTTCCCCTATTCTATTGTCATCTCTTATTGCTAGGTGATCAGCCCATCTCCATTTTTGCTGTTTAATTATTTGTATAATATCCTTCACTCTAGTCCTCCCTCTGATCCATCTTGAGTCCATGTTTTGTTTCCATAGGTTTTTAGTGGGGGGTTCAATTTACAATGTAAGTTT
>VCCN01002619.1:235017-246099 GCA_006491835.1 Architeuthis dux
ATGATGATGATGATGATGATCTAAGGAGATTGATTGGCTTGGTTCTTTACAAGTAATTCAATTTTAGGCACTTCAAAGAGACACACCCACATATTATTTGTGGCAAAGTAGGACGACTTAACTGTTAAAAATGGATTGCATCATGAGGACTGATTTGACTGATTACTGCTAAAGAAGCTAACTTTTTTTTTTACTTTCATACTAAGCAATGACAGTTTGAGTTTTAGTAAAAAACGATTATTTTTTTTTTATTAAATCAAGTATTGTAAACCATTTTTATTAATTTTTGACTACTATTTACATTCATCCTAATTTTTAGTTTGTTTAATCACAATTTCAGTAAGGCTGGCACGGCAGTGTTATTGTTTTATTCGTTTATTGTAAACTATTTTATAAATTGTTATTTTTTTAAAAACTACTAAAAATTAAGATGAGGGTAAATAGCAGTCAAAAATTAATAAAATACAATTCTTAATTTAATTAAAAAATAAAATAAAATAATCGTTTTTACTAAAACTCAAATAGTCATACCAGCTTAGTACAAAAGTTAAAAAATGCGATAAACACTCAATATTTTTATTACTTATTTAAGGAATCTGTTTTGAAACAAAAATAAAAATTAGATACTGTTATGTTGTTTGTTGTTATTATGTCTTTGTTGTTTGTCAGTTTCTGTGTTTAGCTGTGTTGGCTAACGTGTTTGGTTAGTACCATATTTTAGCTGTGTTTAGAAAAAACAAAAGACGTGCTTACAGGGCGATAGCCTCAGCAAGAGAGAAGTTTACCAGCTCTCACTTCAAACCCTCGTTGTTGGGACCAGAAATGAAATGGGGGCTGTTGGGAGCTTGTTTCAACATGTTTATTTATATATATATTAAGCATAAACATTAATACATACATATATAAACATTACAGATACTTACCTTTCTCGTTTAGGTTCCACCGTCCGAAAGACATGAGCATATAAATCAATGGCTCTGACCCACATGCACAGCGACTTGCAGGCCTATTTAATGTATTTATGAATACAACAGGAGAAAATGAGAAAATGACATACATTTGGGGCATTTTAAAAGTGAAAAACTTAACACTTAAATTCATTAAAAAATGTCATTATCAAAGGGAAATAACTTCTGATTAGAATTATCTCCCTTTGACCATTTGATACATTTTTAAATTTCTATTCAATTCAATACACCATTCTTTAATATCTCTCCTCGAACTGGAAATCTATTGACAAGACAGATTTCAAAAACTAAATCTTCTAAACAATTAGATTTTTTTTCTAATAAAGTAATATATTTTTGGAATAAGTTGCCTAGTCATGTTAAAGATAGCAATAGTGTACAAAGTTTTAAAAATAATTTAGATAATTTTAAAAATTATGGAAGGACATTTTGGGAATTTTGGTGAATTTTGCTAAATTGTAGATGTTTGTATTTATATAGATTTTAATACATTTTTATAAATTAATCACCAACGGTTTAGGTTATTCATGTGTTCACACATTTATATGTATCTATGTATCTATCTATCTAAGTATCCGGACATTGCACAGCCCTAATTGTTCATAGTAGAAACTTGAAATGTTGCACACACACACACACACTCCTCCTCAATGAGTAGAGAAAATGCTTTTTTGGTTTTTTGAAAATTCCCCCCTAAATAGGTTTTTAGAGGTGGGTTCGATTTTATCTATCTATCCATCTGGACGTTATCCATCAGCCCTAACCATTCATAGTAGAAACTTGAAATTTTGTAAACACACTCCCCTTAATGAGTAGGGAAAATCTTTTCTTTGTTTTTTGAAAATTCCCCCCTAAATAGGTTTTTAGCTGGGGTTTCAATATGCAATATAAGTTTATGCTAAATAGGTCACTAGTTTGTGCAGCCTGTTTTTTTTTTTAAAATTCAAACCTTTTTTAGTGATCACAGCACAACAAAAGGTGAGAGAAGTAACTCATTCATTGATCATCCCTTTTTCCAACTTTTTAAGTGATCTGCAACACAGCATATATGGGTGGTGTTATATATATATGATTTTTCTGTATGCTTCAGTTGGTAAAGAATTTTTTTTTTCCTTAGAAGAACTTTACGGAATCCATTTTAAACCTAGGCTTTTTAACACAACTTTGATCCTATAATAATTCTATGTATGTCTAAACCCGATAGTAGACTGCAAAGTGTAAAGGCTGCGGGCTTTTACTCATGTTGGACACATAAGTAACAGCTCTACTGCATTATTGATTCTCCTGGTAGCCTCAAGAAAGAACAGTGTCCTGTAGTCCACTACTTGTTGACTGCCCATAATTGGGCTTTAGAAAGCAGAGTAGTTGAGTGCCCAATGGAAAAGGCAGGCCCCAGGTCAGCCACTCAACCATAATCCGGGCAAGTGTAGGCCGAATAATCCAATTGTGTGACTCTCTCAGAAAAGTAAGACTGTGGCAATCCAAGTTACAAAATGAATCCACAAAGGTTTTCCCGCCAAAATCTACATGCAAAGCTAAGTAGGTTCAAATAAAAAAGCTTTAGAGCTGGGATTCTCAAAGTAGGAGCCGAGACCAATCCGAGGGTTGCGTAAAGATTATTGGGGGTAGCAGAAATATTTGAATATCTTTTTTCAAAGAATAATTGTGTAACTAGTTTTTTATTTCTTACTTTTATTTCTTTTAACTTATCCCTATACAAAAATGTACTCCCGATGCTTATTGTAAAACGGCTCAATGCTATTTACTAATTTTTAAAAAATAAACTTTGTTTCTGTTACATTTTTGTAACTTAATATTAAAAAGGTTTTTTTTTTCATAATAAACACTGTAAAAGATACTATAGATTCTAAATACAGTACCTGTCATAAGTATTTGAACAAAGAGACATTTGGCTTCTAATCGCCTGGTTTTGAGAGTTAAAAACAGAAACAATACGCAAGAAGAACCAAGTTTTTGTAATCAGCATAATAAGGCATACATTTAGTCATGTTTTGTGGTTCTGAATGCTATATTTTCTTGAAAATGTTTTTTTAATAGAATAAATTTGTTAAATGAAAAAAAAGCAAGTTTTTGTTTCTATCCTTCTAAAATCTTGTTCAGAATTGATCAAGGAGATTAAAAAAGGGAACTCACATTGCTATATTGAAGAGTTACCAAAGTTAATTTTGAGTGGGGGGAGGGGGGGGCTGCTCAAAATCCATAATGGCCCCTGCAATCTCAGGAAATAAAAACAGATTTTGTGCTTGTTCAAATATTCATGAGCAATACTTTTTTATATATAAATTATCATTGATAAATAAGTATTGCTCATAATTATTCGAACAAGTCGATCTTGTGTATAGGTCGACCCTTGATTTATGGTTACAAAATCATTTATTTATGGTATGTTTTGTGTATTTTTGTTTTTGAGGGAGAATTATATGAGAAGCTACACAATTTTAACTTTATGAGCTTATTTGTTCCAGGCTTTGAACGTCTTTTTATTAATATTTGGTATATTAATCACTGCTACCCAAAACACTGGTTTATTGCTGGGTTTAGGTTATAGACATTTATATGTATCTATGTATCTAACTATGTATCCAGACTTTTCCCAACCCTAACCGTTCATAGTAGAAACTTGAAATTTTGTACACACACTCCGCTCAATGAGTAGGGAACATTTTTTTTTTTTGAAAATCCCCCCCTAAATAGGGTTTTAGCTGGGGTTTCAATATGCAATATAAGTTTATGCTAAATTGGTCACTAGTTTGTGCCCGCCTGTTTTTTGGAAAATTCAGACATTTTTTAGTGATCACGGCCCAACTTTTTAATTGATCACCCCCAACACAGCATACATGTGTGGCGGTGATTCATAATTTCCCTTGGAATGCTAGTTTTATTATTTATTGGTCGGTTGTAGTCAAACTAGCTTTACCTTGGACCATACAATGGTAGAATTTACCTGCTGTGTTGAAATTCAATGTAAGCACCAATTTCTGGAAGCATTTCGTTATGGCCTCGATAGACCTTTGCAGAAAGTTTGTCAGTATATTGGCCATAACATGTCGAATGTGCTCCTCCAGTTGATCCAGAGTTTGTGGTTTAGTGTGGTACACCCCCTCCTTTGCCCACCCCAGAGGAATAAGTTACAGGGTGTAATGTCAGGCTTCATGCAGACCATTTATTTTTAATAGGATATAATTCTTGCCCACCCCGTATATATGGTATCAATTATTTTCATAGAAACAATAATCACTTCTGCAAGATATGATGAAGACAAAAATATAGTCTGAAATACCTTTGATACATTTTCCACAATTTCTGGGAAGAATTTTGGATTTTCAATGTAAGGTTTTAGCTTTCTCAGAATGGCCTCAGGAATGTGGTTCTTATCGTACTCTCTCAGATGTTTCAAAAAATTGGGATCACCCAACAGGGATTTTGCAGACGGCCAGTCAGCCCTAAATGGAAAATTTGAATGCACTCAGCAACAACAAATAACAAACACATTTAAAATACAGGTCTGGTTGTGTCACTCAATAGAAACTGTCACGTGACCAACATCTTTTGGCAGCAAAGTAAAGCTAGTGTTGGGAGCGATCAATTAAAAAAATGGGAAAAAGGTGTGATCAATGAATAAGTTACTTCTCTTGCCTTCTGTTTTTTAGCAGCGATCACTAAAAGAGACTGAATTTTCAAAAAAAGCGGACACAAACTAAGAGATCAATTTAGTATAAACCTACGTAAATTGAAACCACCACAAAAAACCCATTTTTCTAGGAATAATAAGGAGTAAACGTATAAATTTTCAGCCCTCTATAGCTCCATTGGTGCGGCCAGTATGCGCGATACATACATACATACATAGCCAGCCAGACCAATTTAAAAACTGAAGAAACCTATGTTGACAGTTTTTGTGACAGTTTAGGTTTCTAATATAGAGTGTTTTCCTATTTTCTTGACAATTAGAAATTTACTATTCTTGTCTGAATTTAGTTAGACTGGGTGTATTAATCATTATGCATGATTTGGTCGGACTATTTTTCTTGTCTATGTGTTCATTCGTTCATAACGTTTGGGCCGTGTACCCTCCGGCCTTCATTGGGTGCTCCTGGTTCTAGAGCATGAGCTCTAAACAGTGATTCTACATTTTAGAACCAGGGACACCCAACAAAGACATGGCCCGAACGTTGTGAACAAATGACATATAGAGAAAAATTGTCTGATCATATCATACATATGAATTTACTGTTTGCTTTCTTCAATATCAACACTGTAAGAAACATGCACCATTTCATGCATTATGAAGGTTCATAGGCAGAGCTGAGGGTGAGAAGAGGAGTGTGTGTGTGGGGGGGGGTGAAAACTACCCCGGTCCCCAATGAAGAGGGGCCCCCAAAAGCTCTACAAATTATAGTTCACCTACTGCATTTCTACTGACATTATACAATAACAAGGATATATGTGTACATATATGAATTGCATAAATAATAATTCAGCCTTTGGGGTTGTTTTTCACCAATTAAGTGATAGTTCATTTCTGTTTGTTGCAAATTTTCCTTTTTCATCAAATCACACTAAATGTTGGGGGGGTGCACCTCAAGGTTTATAAATAAGTAGTTCAATTACTGTATTTCTACTGCCATTATACAATAACAAGGATATATGTGTACAATACATGAATTGCATAAATAATTATTCAGCCTTTGGGGTTGTTTTTCACCAATTAAGTCATTGTGCATGTCTATTTGTTGCAAATTTTCGAGGGGGCCACTCAAGGAGCCAAGCCCCCTGGGCCCCAAATCTCTAGCTATCTTTAGCTACACCACTGTGACGGCCTACTTCAAAATATGAGCACCATTCACCTTCCAGATTTTATAATGAAAAATCCAGCATTCCAAGGGAGATTATGAATCACCACCACCCATACATGCTCCTTTTTACCTCGTAAAATAAGTAGTGGTGGTGGTAAAATTAAGTTACCATGATGAAAATACTAGCAACCCCCTCCCTCGGCTACGCACCATGTTATATTTTCAAAAGTGTTCATAAGTGTTCAAAAGTGTTCATAAGTGTTCATAAGTGTTCATAAGTGTTCAAAAGTGTTCATAAGTGTTCATAAGTGTTCATACTAACTTTACATGCATAAGTATACACACAGCCTCCATGACAGTCATGACAAGTTCGGGGGGACTGGCGAAGACTCTGATTTCTGCAATGTCACTTTTGTCCAAAGAGTCCAAAGCCTGAAAAACAAGGTCATTTGAACATTATGTTATACCGAATCAGTGAAATTGTGAAAAAATAGAAGGGGTTGCAAATGAAACAAGTTTAAAAAGTCCTGTTTTAGAGGCTAGGTTTCTCTTACATATTCATAAGTAATAATTTTGGTTAATAAAACAATAAAAAAGGTTTTTAAAAAGCCGAATTGATCCCGTTAAAAAATGTTGAAACTAGTTCACTAACCCTTACACCACAGCGAGATGCCCAATAAGATAGTGTAGTGTCTCCCAGCTCATGGGAATCTCACTGAAAAGGAAGATGAAGCAAAGGAACAAAGGACAAAGACAAATGTGGTGTTTACTGATCACCGTCAGAGAGAGGACTGCCCGTCGTCTCGCTTTGTGTGATTTACTTTATTTTCCCCGGTTTGCCTGGCGCATGACCAGGAACTCACTACCATCTTATGGGTTGTAGCAAGGGAGGTAACTCGAGGTGTTTGCTCCCTTGTGTCGCCAGGGGGACGACATCACAGATATGTACTATGGAAATCATTCTAATAAATGTTGCTACATAATCAAATTAAGGATTAATTTACAGTATATAGTAATAGTATATATCCTTGTTTTGATTAAATAAACTTTTGATCAAATTAAAACTATGTATTTATTAATTTTTTTTTAATAAGTTAACACTATGCATTTACTTATTTTTTGTAAATTTCACCAATTCAGTGTAACATATATACAAACACATATCATAACAATCATATTTACACAATATCAAGAACCTTAAACATTTGCAGTGGTGTAATAAACATCATAATTCTTCTTAAAATCATTTACATCTGTTGGAGAGAGCTCTGGCGATTCTTGGGGAAGGTCTATGTCCAACGACAGATGTTAAAAGGGTGATGATGATAATGATAATGATGATGACATATGTTGATAGCACTACATAGTCTGGTAGCCTATCCCACAGTCCCACCGCATCCAGGAATTTTTTACAGTTACCTCCTCTGCATCGTAACTATTTAGTGACCATGGGGTTGGAAGAGGTATACGCTCTCTGTGATTTCTAGTTTTTCTGTTTGTTGGTTTCTGTCATGCTAAAGCAAACAAAAAGATAGGAAGAGGGTGTGTGTTTGTGCCTACATCACTACTACTACTGCCACTGATATTTTAGTAGTAAGATGGTAAACAATTCCACTGAATATAGGCATCTCTGATTGTTCATGAATATAATTATTTCACATATTAAAAAAGAAATGTTTTTTTACCCAATTCTGTTACAAACTTATTAAAAAACAGAAAATATGTAGAGTTGTAGAGAATCGACTGAAAATAAATTTTGTTCGAGGTAAGTGTTTTTTTTGTTTGCAATAAATACTTTTAAATGAAAATACATATTTGTATAATTCATCCCCACGTAAATAATCCTGTTCATAACATTCCTATAATTAATTTTTAGAGTACTTCATACAAACAAGGTCCACATTTGATAAGCAGATCTATACAAACTGAAAAAAGCAATTTGCCACAAACATGGTGTTCACTGGGGGGCAACGGGCCTTCTCACCTAGGGTGAGGGGTTTTGAAAGTTGGAACACCATAGTCAATAAAGGATAATGGTGCCATATAATTGCTTCATGTAACCGAAACTTATATGTACCCATATAAAAATTAACTATTATTCTTCGCTGGTAACATGGTTGCCGCTAAGATGTATTCCGAATATATGCTTTTAAATTTTGGAGCAGATCCAGGAATATTTTTTTGATTAAGAGATATTTTTCCATTTTTTCCCATACATTTATGTATACACTCAAATCTCTCCATATGATATCTTCAAAAGTTCTCTATAAATTTCAATGTGATTTTGTGGAACGGTGAGAAATAGGCTATGGAAGAAGTGATTCAATTTTGGGGGTTATCCATGCACAATAACCTCCCCTACATTGTACTTATATGTCCACACCACACCACACCAAGGCTATATATCAGAAAGAGGACTCCCGAACAGGAGAGTTCCAATACTGATTATTAACAAAGAAAGCTGACAGAGTTATCTTTCTTTGTATAGGATATATACTTGAATATACTTGAAATAGGCTTTTTTTGACAGCAGTTAATCGCATCATTAAGCCAGCTTCAGTGTAGTTGGGCTGGGATTAAATTAATAAGAAAAATGGTAGTTAAATTTGGTATGTCTGATATCAGAATAAAGATTATTTTTTAAAAATATTGATATTTCTCAGATGTGACCGTCTTTTCACTTAGGCTGTTCAATGTGTTTGCCACTCTTGCCGAGAGGAAATCTTTTCTAACACCAGTGGAAGTCTGAATTTGTAGTTTATGGCTGTGTCCTCTGGTTTTACTGCACATGAAGTCATCATTTTCTTATCAGGGCATTTTGAGCAATGAACGTCAGTATCCACTCTATGTATGTTGTTTCGGATTCTATAGACCTCTGGTAGGTCAGCACGTTTTCTTCTGTATTCAAGGGTCTCTAGATTAAGTTGTTTTAATCAGTGTAGGATATGTAAGGTTGGTTTAATGACAGATATTAACAGATTAACAATGCAACAAGAAGACATACTCACAGATCCTTTATTCATACAATGACCGCGGTCAATGATAGACACGCGTGTCTCCTCCGATCTCCTAATAACACCAGAACATAAAACCGGAAGTGGATAAGAACTCTCCTGCCTACGGGGAATAACTCAAAATACTTACTTAACAGAATATATCTCCCAGTCTCGGAATGATCTTGGTGGCTCTCCTCTGAACTCTTACTATGGCATCTGAGTTGTACTTCAGGTTAGGAGACCATATATATATGTATATATATAGTCTGTGGAAACTTTGATTTCTCGTATCTGTTTATTTCTCGTAACCGTCTACACATCTCTAAATTCTCCCTATAGTGTATGACAAATCTCCCGTTCTGCCTTCCCCATTCCGAAAATAACCCACCGTCATCCCGCCTGTAATATACCTTTCTCGATCCCCCCTCACCAATGCACTGTCCATATATGTATGTACATAGAGGGAAGAAAAAGAAAAAAAAAAAAAAAAAAAAAGCATAATTTTTGTTTTGTTACATTTCATATTAGCTAGTATTTCTGTAGATGTTGTATCATAATTAGCTAATGTAGATCACACTTATTTTAGGGGATCATCAGCTGCCTTCCATGCACCTGTTTCAGGGAATGAGACAGTACAGGTGTGTTTTAAACATGGATTCCCCCAGCTGTGTATATTTGCACACAACTGTCCGCCTATTTGTACTTGTGTGTCTACGTCTGTACGCATCCATTGCACATGCGTGCCCAAGTATGTACGCAAAAAAATATATATTAACATATTAACAAAAATTGTATCAAACCTTTATTGCTCCTTCGAGTGCAGGCAAAGCTTCATCAAGGTCTTTTTGGGCATCTTCAGCAATGGCTTCTGTTTCAAGGGCTTTGGCCTTGGCACTGGCCTCCTCCTTCAATACATTTTGTCTTACCTGAACAGAAAAATGGCATTATTCAATTTCAGAAAACAATTCTATAAACTTTTATCAACTTTAAAAATGAAACCGTCACAGAAACTCAAGGCATATCTTTAAGTGTGTCATCTATGTAAAGTAATAAAAGTGACACTGACAAATGATAGTAGTAAGACAACAGGTCGTGTGTGTGTGTGTGTGTGTGTGCAACACTGCTAGTATATATGGTTCGCTATTATCCGCAGATTTCAACCATCCACAGGGTTTGGGAACTTATCTACTGTGGATAATAGGGTCCGTTTTCCATTTTTTTTAATTGATCGCCTTCAACACAGCATGCTGCCAAAAGATTGCATGACAGTTTCTATTGATTGACCAACCAGACCTCTTTAGATGTTTTTCATCTAGATCCAGATGTTTTTGGTTGCATCTAGGTGTCAGAAATTGCTATTTAGATGATTTTTAACAGAATAAGTGGCAATGTTTGCATATACGCACTTAGGAGAATGGCCATTTTCAAAAAAATGGCTCTGTTGGTCTCGATCTAAAGATACCATTCTTTATATTTATAAAGAAATATTTATTGATGTTGTCGTTCATATTTTAAATACCTTGGTATGCCCTCCAGCCATCCGTCATCACACAGTTTTTTGTTACCTTTTCCACGTTAAATTCAAAACATATGGACAGCATAAACTATTTTCTCAGTGGTGAAACTACCATCGCAATAATGATAAGTTTGCTAACCCTAATCCTAACCCTAACACTAAACCCTAACCCTGATCCTAAACTTAACCCTAAACAAACAAATTAATGGCTTTTGTTTTCATTATGTGTTAATATCTGATCAATATTTTGACTAAATTTCAGATGTAAACTTTAAAAAATTTGACAACACTGCTAGTATATATGGTTCGCTATTATCCACGGATTTCACCACCCACAGGGGTCTTGGAACCTATCTACTGTGGATAACGGGGTCCTACTGTATTTTATAAATTTGAAATTGTTTTGCAACAACTAAAACAAAACAAAATAAATCTAAGACCAGTTGTCTGAATTTTCTAGATGAAGCATTGTCATTATTATGAATCACTGCTACCCACAACACTAGTTTATTGTTGGGTTTAGGTTATTCATGTTCTGACATTTATATGTATCTATGTATTTATCTATGTATCCAGACTTCACCCAGCCCTAACCGTTCATAGTAGAAACTTGAAGTTTTGTACACACACACACTCTCCTCAATGTTTATCCCTGGTTGCCTTTACCAATTGGCCACAAAGACATTTTATGGTTTGGCAGAAGCTGATTTACACTTTAAACTTAACTCCCTAGAAGGGAAATATGGAAGGATGGATGGAACAAGAAAACTGAAGAAGGAAGATAA
>VCCN01002619.1:257487-268204 GCA_006491835.1 Architeuthis dux
AGGCTAGTTTTTTCTTCGATGTCAACATGTGGACTTTCAGTGGCGTCACCGGTGTCACAGCAAAATACGTCCTTTTTCAGTTTGCCAAAGTTTGGGGTGCTTGATGGGAACAGGATCCATAAAATCATTAGCAATGCATTAACGCAGATGTTTTACCAACTTGTAATTCCATAATGTAACAAAGAAAATCTGATTCACAAAATAGTCCTGACACCTCTATCATCTGGTTTATTCAAATTTCTGCATTCCAAATTTCTCACTCTCGTGATTGGTCAGTGTTTTTTACCAATTGACCAATCAGAACATAACAGTCGTAGATTGTGACAAGCATAATTATAGTATAGATAATTATAAACAATAACAGGAAATCTAAGTATACTGATTAAAATAAGCAATAATGAAATAATTAAGAAAAGACTTACTTTCATTTCATCAGTAAACCTAGGGACAGATTTCAGGTAGAAACTGGCCACGGAAAGCAGGGCCTCTTCTGGCCATTCTGTGAACCAGTCAATGATACAGCAGTTGACCAAGGAAGGAAACATACGACAACGAGATCTAAAACTGCTGCCCACAGGACTCATGCATAGTACAATATGCAAGTTGTTCCTAGGAATAGAAATGGAAAAGAACAATACAGTTAGTTGCTATATACAGTGGGAGTATATAAAACAATAGATGAAAGAAATATATAAGCACTTTTTTGTATGTTTGTTTGTCTGTTGATTCTTCATCAGTTGTCACGCTAAAGCAAACAGATATATAAAACAGGTTTGGTTAGTCAATCAATAGAAACTGCATGCAGCGTTGGGAGTGATCAATTAAAAAATTTGAAAAAGGGTTGATCAATGAATAAGTTACTTCTCTCACTTTTTGTTGGGCATTGATCACTAAAAAAGTCTTAATTTAAAAACAAAAGCATGAATGCAGCTGGACACAAACTAAGGGATCAATTAAGCATAAACTTACATTGCAAATTGAACCCCCACCCCCACTAAAAACCTATTCAGGGGGTAATTTTTAAAAAAACAAAAAAACATTTTTACTAGACATAATAAGTAGTGAATGGCAAGATTTTCAGCCTTCTAGCTCCATTGGTGCACCCTGTACACGTGATATATACATACATAGCCAACCAGACAGCCAGACCAACTTGAAAACTGAACAAACCTATGTTGACAGTTTTGGTTGACGGTTTCTTATTATATACAAGCTCATGTCAGTTTTTTGTCTGTTTGTCTGTTGGTTTTTCATCAGTGGTCATGCTAAAGCAAATAGATATATAAAACAGGTTTGGTTAGTTACTCAATAGAAATTGTCACATGACCAACGTCTTTTGCCGTGTTAGGGGTGATCAATTACAAAATTTCAAAATGGGATGATCAATGAATAAGTTATTTCTCTCATACTTTTGTTGCATCACTAAAGAGTCTGAATTTTTTAAAAAACAAGCATGAACGCTGCTGGTCACAAACTAAGGGATCAATTTAGCATGAACTTAGATTGCAAATTGAACCCCCCACCCCCACCCAGATCTTATTTTTGGCAGGAGATTTTAAAAGAACAAGAAAACGTTTTTCTAGACATAATACAGAGTAAATCTTTAGATTTTCAGCCCCCTAGCTCCCTTAGTGCAGCCTGCGTGACACATACATGCCAGTCAGCCAGAATCACTTAAAAACTGAAGAAACCTATGTTGACAGTTTTGGTTGGCAGTTTCTAATTAATTGAATACTTCTGTGAATCAAGCATGAAACCTGTACAGGACATAATAGGAAAAAATGAAAATTCAATTATATCTAGGTATGTTAGGGGAAATGCAAATTGTATATTCTATCATAAAAGTATAATCGTTGCTTTTGATTCGTTGAATTGTTCAAGGACTTTTTTGATATTTTGAACTTGTTGAAACTGCTGATCAGACAAGGAGTGTTGCATGGAGTGAAACAAGTGATAGTATGAAGCGGACAGGTCTGGAGAATACACTGCATGTGGAAGAACTTCCCATCCCAGCTCTGTAATCGTTTGCTGCATCTCATTTTCAATATGAGAGCAGCAAAATCACTAGTCAACTTCTTTGCTTAGAAAAAGGTCTTTTCTCTTCTGATGTGTCATTCAAACAAGCCAATTGCTCTCTGCAGCATTGTGCAGTAACTGTTTGTCCAGGTTCCAACAATTTGTATTAAAGAATTTCCCTTGAATATCACAGAGAAGAATTTTTTTCAGTTTAGATTCGGTTTAGGTAGAGATTTTGAAGACTGTCCTGGATCAAACCATGACTTTCTTCATTTTGGATTTTCATAATGAATTCATTTTTCATTGCCAGTGAGTATTTTGTTCAATTTTCTGTAAGTAAAGTAAGTAGTGCCCATAGGCTGGCTATGGCTTCAGCCATCCCTGCTTGGGCTGCACTATCACATTACTACTTACTCAGCCCGTGTGCAATATATGAATTAGACTTATAGCTTACAAGCACCGGAGTGGCTGCAATCATTTCATCCTGCAATTTTCTGTAATATGAAAATTATTTTCATTACTTCAAAGACACTTCTAAAATTTCTCTAGCATTGGGCAAAATCATTTTTTCATTATAAAAGATCACATATTAAAAAGGATAAGACTGCTGGGTTGCATTTAAGTCTTAAATTCATTCTAGTAAATTAACCCTTTAGTGACTATATATGATCACCTGAGGACCCATCAGACACATGCAAAAAGTGTAGCCACAAAGACAACATAATCCGCACCAATGTGGTCTGCAAGCTTTGCAAAGTTCACTTGTGCTTGAACAAAGACAGAAACTGTTTTGAGGCATACCACAACCCATTAAATTAGACCGCACAATAACATTTTAAAATCAACCCAGAGGTGTTATTCTTTTTGTCAATATCAATTTTTTGTATCTATTCATTATATTGAATGTTATTCTTTTAATTCTATGTTTTATTATTTATTTAATTTTTGGGCAAGGCACCATATATGATCACTTCATCAGAGGGGGTTTTGCCCCCATAAACAAAAGAATTACAGAAAACTTGCAACTGAAAATATCTTGTAATTAGGTCTAGTTTAACATACAAAAAGGTTGTTTTGATATCTAAAATAGTTTTAGGGGTACCCTATAAAGGGTTAATTCAAAAAGTAATTCAAGTGGACTAACTTCTGATTAAAGTTACTTCATTTTATCTTTTTGGTAATTTTTAGTTTACAAAAGAGTTCCATTTTCTTATCTTATTCATTGAAGAGTTCCATAGCGGTTACAAACGGTCATATGAATCTAAGTGTTAAAAAGTGAAATTCTGGTAATCTTACCTAATTCTATTGATGGCATAAGCAAAGATTTGATCTCGACTTTGTTCATTGATGCCAGCTTCTTTTGCATCAGGACGACAAGCTGAAATCAATCGTTCAATATCTTCAGCTTCCAGGAGATTGGGAACCTCTCCAGAATTCAGGATATTATTGATATCTTCCAGAAATTCTTCCATTACAATCTGGGCATTGAATAGATAAGTAAAGCAATTGAAAATCAAGTCATTAATTAAAATGCAAGAAACTATAATAAAAACTAGCATACCAAGGGAATTATGAATCACTGCCACCCATATATGTTGTGTTGGGGGTGATCAATTAAAAAGTTGGAAAAAGGGGTGATCACTGAATAAGTTATTTCTCTCGCCTTTTGTTGGGATGTGATCACTAAAAAAGGTCTGAATTTAAAAAAACAACAAAAGTGGGCACAAACTAGGGACCAATTTAGCATAACCTCACATTGCATATTGAACCCCCTCTAAAAACTGATTAGGGGAAATTTTCAAAATACAAAAAAACATTTGCCCTACTCATTAAGGGGAGTGTGTGTGGAAAATTTCAAGTTTCTACTATGAATGGTTAGGGCTTGGCAAAGCCCGGATACATAGATAGAGATATAGATACATATAAATGTCAGACCACATGAATAACCTAAACCCAGTAATTGTGGGTAGCAATGATTAAAAATATTGATCACTGAATAAAGTAACAAATTTTGAATTAAGTTCAAAAGAAAGGTCAATTAATTAAGAATACAGGTCTGGTTAGTCACTCAACAGAAACTGTCACGTGACCAACATCTTTTGACAACATGCCGTGTTGGGGATGATCAACTAAAAAATTGGAAAAAGAGGTAATCAATGAATAAGTTACTTCTCTCGCCTTTTGTTGGATCACTAAAGAGTCCGCATTTTCAAAAAACAAGCATAAACGCTGCTGGACACAAACTAAGGGACCAATTGAACCCCCAACAAAAATGTTATTTTTATGCTAACATAAACATCAAATGTTAAATTTAGAATTCTTCAATTCAATGTTTGTCAATATCCTTGTTTATTTGTTGTCAAATTTAGAATTCTTCAATTTGGTTTCAAACTGTGGTACGGTTTTTACCATTTCGGTTTAATGAATCGGTTTATAAACTGCTAAACTATGTTCTGAATCGAAGAACTCTAGTGGCAGATCCACAAACTAATGGCAGCAGATTCAAAACATGCTGGACCATGGGAGTTGCCGGATTAGAGAGATACAACTGTAGAGAATATTATTTTTGACATTGAAAAATTATGTCACACAATAACAAAGGTATTACACTGATATTTCAACTCATTGGTTAGTTCTACTTGGGAGCAGAAACACATTTGGGAGATTTCTAATATCAGTTATTTTAGCAGTGATCATTGGAGGTTTAATATGAATAATGATTTGTGCAGTGGTATTCTCAAGTATAGAGCATTAGACTGAAACCCAAACTGTTATAATTTCCTTATCATTAAGCACAATATATCCATGAAAAGTGGGGTTATTAGTTAACAAGAGCACTCACCTAATACAGGCGTTATAATGCGGGTGTTGGGGTTCAAGAAAGCCAAACGCATTATAACTGAGCAGCAATAACCAGGGTTGATAATTTAGCTATTTTGAAGCTAGATCTAGCTATTCTGTTGATTTTTTGCCGCTAGAATGATATTTTGGGTTCCACCATCCACCCGCGTTATATTGCAAAACGCGCTATAACAAACTGCGTTATAACAGGGGAGGCCTGTAATAAGATGGCAAACTATTGAGATATGCCAAGGAGCAGTAAATATACAAAAAAGAATTCAAGATATTGTTAAACCAACAATTTATATCACGTTATGAACTGCTGGCACAACTGATGGATCATTAGTGATGCCCAAAATATGCACTGAAGATAAGACTTGATACTATTCTCAGCAATTTACCTGTGTGTCAGTGAAGAGGAAGACTGTGTTCTCATTTCTGACGCCTGCCATGTCGTACAACTTTTTCAAGTCATCATGAAAAGCTGTATAGTCATAACCCCGACGCAACTCAATTGAGAAGCACTGATAGCCACAAATGAAAGCAGCCAATCTAAAGAAAGACATTAAAACAACATTGAGAAAAAAGGAACAGATTAGCAAGCATTTAAAGTGATACAACTTTGAGTGAATGGAAACTGATTCTCAGAATATTTTTTCTAAGTTTCTAGTGCAGTAATGTAGTAAAAGAAATTGGGTGAAATACATCAACTATCAGTGTATATATATACACACACACACACACCCCAAACTGTGGAACCTACTTGGTCAAATGGATATTCTGACCTTGGATTTACCCAGAATTACCCAGAATTCACCTATTCCAACCAGATCTAAGAATTCTTCATAACCTTCAGCGGACACAACATGGGACAGTTACAGAGAGCATGCCTCTCTCTGCTTGGAAACATTTTACCAGCAATGTATCGATGTTAAAAGACTGACTTCGATTTATATCCGCCGATGATGAAAATTCTTTGAAACATGTACGGAAAAAACACAACTAATAAAATTCCTTATATACACTATACTCCTGTTCTGTCTCAACTTTAACAGTACAACTATATATATATATATATATATATGACAGAATCTGATAATTATAAAGACATTTATTAATTGGGGACTTATATTTGTTCGGCGCTGGTGTGTCCGACTGATAAACGAATAGCCTAAATCGTCCAAATAAATAAGAAATAAGCGCCATGCGGAGATCGAACGCACGTCCACCTTGAAAGCAGCCTTAATCACAGGCTCGGCTCTACCACTTGAGATAACGGCACCCTCATGGAAGGCAGGAGCTCTGAAACGTACACATTGCTCACTTCTCTATTTTCACAACTGTTTTTCGGCACAAATATAATTGTGGTTCCCTATGCCAACAATATGAGATTCAAAGAATGGATAATTTTATATCTGACAGAATATCCATTCTTTGAATGAAATTTACACATGGTTTGCAATACTTGATTTTTTTTTTATCGTTTATTAAAACTCAAACAGTCATTGCCGTGCCAGCTTAGTACAAAAGTTAAAAAAATGTTAGTCCTTATGATGCGATGCATTTTTGACCGTTAAGTCGTCCTACTTTGCCAAACTTTCTTTGCTATAAATCAATACAGATTATTTTATATTTCAACCAAAAAATTCAAAATGCCTCAAAAGGATTTAACGATTCTCTAAGGCAGGGGTTGACAACCTTTTTGCCTCTGCGGGCTGGATCACATATTCATGAGTTGACAGTAGGTCAGATAAATACCATAAAAAAGCTTCAAATATGAGAATTATCCATTTAAATGCATCTAGTTATATTTTGCCCCAAATCAATGAATAACACATGCTAGAAAATCATTTGTGCTTAAGAAAGGATGCCAATTAGTAATCAAAGAACTCAGTTTATTCGTAATTTATTTCAATCAAGGCATCTTTTGAATTAAAAAGACACAAAGAATCTTTAATACATAAAAAGCAAGCATAGTACACCAATATTTGCTGGCGGACCAGTTAAAATCCCTTCATGGGCCGGATGTGACCTGTGGGCTGTAGGTTGCCTACCCCTGCTATAAGGATTGGAATTTCTGTTAAAAAAAAACCAAAACACTTACCTGGTGACTGACTGTTTGCCAGTTCCCCCGACCCCCACAAGAAGAGCATTACCATGTTCTTGTCTTATCATGCGCACAACTCTGGATATGTGTTGTAGGACATCCGTGAAGAAGACCAACGCCACTTCTCTTGATGCTTGCAAGTTAAAGCCGTCAAGATACTAGACAATAGGACAAAACAGAATGAAAATATGAGTGGATACATTTGGAAAACTCAAGAATCTAAAATTAACTCTTAAATTCATTCTAGTAATAAAAATAATCAATTCAAGGAGAGTAACTTTTGATTTAACTTATCTCCCTTGCACTTTTTGGTGAATTTCTTTCTATTTCTTTAATTCAATTCACAAAAGAGTGCCATTTTTTTTAACCTAGTCATTGAAGAGTTCCAACTTGTTTGCAGTGATTTTTTGTAAATGTTATGGTCATATCTAACATCATGCCAGATTGCAAAAGCTTAGCACCAAGAGCACGATTGTTACTAAATATGATATAATCCCAACCCGCTAATAATTATTATTTGATAAATAGACTGTTCAGTTTCTGATTTCTCCAATTGAAATATATAAAAATCTGGACGAGAAAAGCTATCCGATGAATCAATAAAAATTATTTGCTAGAGAATTTGTAGACAATAAAAACATTTAACGGAAGAAAGATTTATGAGACAGAAAAAACAAAAAAACAAAAATGGAGATTTACTGATATGTCATAATAATTTTATGTAGTAGTGTCAAGTAGATTGATATCTTTTTTTCAATGGAAGAGGCAGACAGCCGACACCCCAAGGATGAATTGACTAGGAAGAATTAGCCAATACAAGATATCCCACCCCCGCTGGTATGGACAACTGAATGAGAACATTCTACCCCTGTGAATTCAATAAAGGGTTTGGTTCGAATTTCTCAGAAGGTTACCAAGTACGACAGACACCTGAAGAAGGCCGGAGGGTAAAGCGGCCGAAACATTGTGCTGATAACAACTAAGATGAGGTCACTAGTCCAAATAAATCAGTGAATAATAAGTTTGATATCAAATTTATCCACACTATTGGAAACTGTCAACCAAAACTGTCAACATAGGTTTCTTCAGTTTTTAAGCTGGTCCAGCTGGCTGGCTACGTATGTATGTATGTATCACGCATACAGGCCACACTGATGGAGCTAGAGGGCTGAAAATTTAAACATTTACTCCTTATTAGGTCTAGAAAAAACCTTTTTTGTTTTTTAAAATACCCCCATAATAGCTTTTTAGTGGGGGGGGGGGTTCAATTTGCAATTTAAGTTCATGCTAAATTGGTTCCTTAGTTTGTGTACGGTCGCATTCACGCTTGGTTTTTGAAAATTCGGGCTTTTTAGTGATCACTGCCCAACAAAATACAAGAGAAGTAATTTATTCATTGATCACCCCTTTTCCAGATTTTTTTTAATTGATCACACCAACATAGCATGCTGCCAAATGACGTTGATCATGTGATGGTTCTTTTCAAAATTCCCCTTCTAAATAGGTTTTTAGTGGAGGGGTTCAATTGCAATGAAAGTTTATGCTAAATTGATACCTTAGTTTGTCATTCAGAATTTATTTAGTGAACAACAGAATGCGTGAGAAATAACTTATTCACTGATCACCCCCTTTTCTGATTTTTTAATTGATCACTCCCAACATGGCATGCTGCCAAAATATGATGGTAACGTGATGGTTTCTTTTGAGTGACTAACCAAACCTGTCTTTTCTTCTTTCAATTTGAACATCTCGTAATAAGGCCTCTAATTTTCTGACAAAGTGGGTGTGCAGGACTCTAATTTGCTGACAAAATGATCATTAGGCCTCTAATTCACGAACAAAATGGGTGTGCAGGCCAAATAAAGGAAGAAATCTGCCGACAGAAACAGCATTAGGGAGGTACAGCATGGCCAAAAGATCTCCCTTCATTACACCCCTGTTGCTGAACCTTTTCCTCTTGCAGATTTAGACAATTCATAGCAAGAAAAAGAACAGACTCTATTCAAAACCTGCAACGTTATTTATACAATTTTTGGCAACATTTGTTTCTGTAATAAAACTATTTGTTCCCATTGATTTTTCAAGTTAATCCCTGTTAAAACGTCTGAAACAAAAATAAATAATCAAAGCATAAAAAATAAAACAAAAAATATTGTCCGAAATGAAACAATTCAATGGGAAGTGAAAAATTTATGAAGTCTATATATTAGTTATAAACATTGTATAGTCTGCTTTCTTTCTTTTTTTTTCTCTCTCGCTATCTGCTCTTTCTTTCTTGTACTTTCTTTTTTCTTCATCTTGAGAATTGATTAAAAAAAATTGATAAGAATAGTGTGATGTAAAAAAGAAAAAAAATATTCCTTTTCATTCACCCACTCTCTTTTCCCTTCCTTTCTTATGAATGCTTTTCAAATTTGGTCTGAAAGAATGAGATTTTGGAATTCATAGACCTGTCGATGTTCACAGGTAAAAACATCAGTTCAATGTTCCCAATTTAAATAATGCGCTTCCTAAACAAATGTATCTTTAATATACTGAATGCCAGATTAGAGATCGAGAGCAGACGGTCTTCAAATCACAAAAATGTGTAATAATTAAACACATGCTTCATCTTTGAGATATAATATCAAGCAGAAAACATACAGGTCTGGTTAGTCACTCAATAGAAACTATTATGCAACAAACATCTTTTGGCAGCATGCCGTGTTGAGGGTAATCAATTAGAAAAATTGGAAAAGGGGATGATCAATGAATAAGTTACTTCTCTACTCATTTTCCTTACTCGTTGAGTGGAGTGTATGTGCAAAATTTCCAGTTTCTACTATGAACAGTTAGGGCTCGGCGAAGTCCAGATACATACATAGATACATATAAATGTCAGAACATATGAATAACCTAAACCCAGCAATAAACCAGTGTTGTGGGTAACAGTGATTAATTCTTCATTCTTCTTCTGAATACATTAGAGCAGTGTTTCTCAACCTTTTTCAGCCCAATGCCCCTCTATGACGCCTGGCTACATGTCAATGCGCCCCCACCTGTAGTTCAAATATGAGTGTAAACAATGATTTTATACTGTAGAAGACGTACTTACAGAGATCCTTTATTCATTTAATGACCACGGTCAACTAAACTCTGTCTTCTACCGATAACACAATGCAATAATGGCTGCTCATTGACCAGAACGTAAAACAGCGCCCCCTAGCAGAAGTCTTCTGACTAAGGGGAATACCTCATGATACTTACTTAACAGATTTCTTCCTGCAAGTCGATTTCTAGTTCTCCAACCTTGCAAATGATTGGATTCATAACCCAGACAGGAAAACAACAGCAAGGGAGATAATTTTAAATGTTTACCCATAGAATAACAGTAACACTACAGGGTATTAAGCAACATAATTCGCCAGTTACATACTTGTATAGAAGAAATGTTTGTCGAAGTTAGCATTTAATAACAGCATAATGTTAATTCCTTCTCGTTTGTAAGCGCATACTACTAAGCAACAGCCATTTGTAAATCAGAATTATAGATATTTATGGAATCGCCATAACACCCCCTTCTAGAAGTTCAAACACACCCTTAAGGCCCTTAATCACCTCAACACCTCCTTGAAACAAACCAGCACCCACATTGAGAACCACTGCATTAGAGTATATGAGCCACAAGTGTATTTCCACACCACAATCAGAAAAGACAATACTGGAAAGTGACAACCTAAAAACAACCTTAAATTTGCTTACCTGGTTCAAGAT
>VCCN01002619.1:362968-375962 GCA_006491835.1 Architeuthis dux
TACTGTATATTCTAGATGAAAGACCTTACCATTTACACACACACACACACATCAGAGAGATAATCACTATCTTATTACACAGTGCAACACAATTTTTGTTCCTGGGTAATGAGTGTTATTTCCAAATTGCTTGAGTGAAGAGTATAGAAAATGGCTATTATTCACTTCAAACTTTGCTTTTATGGCAAGGACAGTGATATTCATAGTAATTGTTCTTCTTCCTTCAACAATGTGCAAATTCACCTGTTATCCAATTGAAAAAAATAGATTTCTAATCGTCACTGTCCTGGTCGCAAAAGCAAAGTTTGAAAGGAATAATTGACATTTTCTATGCTTTTTAGACATAATCAATCAGAAAATAACACTTATTACCCACAAACAAAAAAAAAAAAGTAAAAAAAGGTTGCACAGTGTTATAATACCCAATTGGTCATGATTTAAAATCAAATGCTTGCCTCTTTCTTATAAAATCAACTTCAACCGAGATATGTTAAATTGAGAATAGCACTTTTAGCCAGTAACAGGTCAGAATAAATACAATTAGAAAGGTTACAGTGGAGTTAGTTGTTAAGTCAAAGGAATCAGTATTTTAGCATAACAGTTAATCTGTAAATTTGTCTCACTCAATTTGAGAAATGGTAAAAAAGTAGATGTAGTCATCTGTAGTTAAAGCACTGTCTAAAACAGCCACTGTTAATAATACAGTAGTCTCCTTTATAACACAGGTGTTAGGGTTCAAGAAAGACAACCGAGATGCACTCTGGTTGTGTGTGTTGGCGTGTTTTGGGGTGTAAGTGACCAAAGGGCATATCAGGTTACGGGGGCTAGAAAGTGGGTCAAGCAGCCGACGAGGTCGGAACAAAAGAAAATACATTCAACCAACCAGGGTGTTTTTAAGGGTTGCCGTGATTTTCAAATTGCTGTTGAGAATCAGTTAGATCCGAACCCCAGGAGCGACGGGTCGGACCAGAGAGGGCTTGGCTCCCCTGCCTGTTAGGGATTAGGGAGGAGAGAGGAGGAAGAAGCCTTGATTTTTTTTAATTACTACTATCACTGGTAGTGATTCAGCTATTAACAGATTAAAAATGCAACAAAAGACGTACTCACAGATCTTCTCCGATCTCCTCCTAAAACCAATATGGTTGCTCGTTGACCAGAACGTAAAACAGCACCCCCTTACCAGAAGTTGATAAGCACTCTCCTGCCTAAGGGGAATAACTCAAAACACTTAACATGAGTTATAACTGAACCGCGGATAATCAAAAGTCAATTACGAGTGTCAAACAAGTTCACTGGTGAACAACAGTGTTGTTTTCATCACAAAATCAAAGAAACTATGCATAAAACACCATGTAATTATATGTTAATTGATTGAAATTTGAAGAAATTAAATATTTTAGTCATATTAAGTAAGTCTTTTGAGGAAATTCTGTTTTTATTCATAGTTTTCTGGACGATTCTGGTGATAATATAGACAGAAATGGGTAACTTGACTTTTAACATCTTAAATTCATTTTTCCTCATTGAAATAAAAGTTAGAAGTTTCTTTCAAAAACGAAAAAATGAAACTTGACACAATGTAGGGAAGGTGGTCCCAATTGTAACTGGTAAAGTTTCACACCCTGGCTCACTCAATGTTAAAACCCGGCAGACAAATAAAAAGAAATAAGAAAATTAATGAAAGAAAAACAGAAGTAAATACATAAATTATATTGTTATAGCTTTGATTAAATCGGCCCGGAATCAAAGCTATCAACAGGAATAAAGTGAGCCACAGATTTTCAATTGAAAATACTGAATTTTGTCATCCTTCTCTCCCGCCACATGGGAGGAGCCCTTTCTCCAGTATTTTATTTCCCTCCACAGAATTTTCACTCCCGTAACTCTGCAGCCCTGGAACGAGACGTCTCCCTCACATCGGCAAGAAGAAATACAGGCATTATACAACACTACCCGACTGCCTTATATCGCAAACCATGCTATAGCGAACCATGCTATATTGAGGGACTCCGGTATTAATAATCAGTGTTCTCTCTTACTGACATAGCTAACAAGAAGGATTACACATTCACCATAAACAGTGTGTATTTAGAAGATATGAAAAACTCACATGAATTATAAATAAAAATATCTAGACACAACAGAGACAACAATGGACATACCAAGACAATCTGTTACAAACCAGACGTTTGTTTTTCTTGGGTTTCAAATTAGGCACTGAAAATAAAAACATAAAGATAATTAAATATAATTATTGTAGACAAATACAGTCAGACATTTTCTAACAATAGTAGGATATTTCAAAATATGCATGGGCTTCCGCCACTTTTCCAGGGGCTGCCCTGCATTTACGCCGGGGATGCGTTCCTAGAGTTGGTGTAAATGGAATTGGCGCAAAATGAATCCATTATATAAGCATGTTAATATAAGTTTTTACTAATAAATATAACAGGTCCAGTTAGTCACTCAATAGCATTGGAAAAATTGAAAAGATGGGGTGATCAATGAATAAGTTACTTCTCTCACCTTTTGTTGGATCACTAAAGTTTGAATTTTTTTTAAAACAAGCATGAATGCTGCCAGACACAAAGTGACTAATTTAGCATAAACTTACATTGTAAATTGAACCCCACTCTAAAATCCATTTTTTAGAGGAGGGGGGCGGTGTTCAAAAAATAAAAAACGTTTTTACTAGACATAATAAGTAAAAGTTATAATTTTGAGCCCTCTAGCTCCATTGGTATGGCCTGTACGTGTGACACATACATACATAGCAAGCAAGCCAGAATCACTTACAAACTGAAGAAACCTATGCTGACAGTTTTGGTTGATGGTTTTTAATATTAATTTGTTATTTTAATATATAAAATAAGTAAATAACGACTTAATTAATAAAATACTACTTGAATTACCAAAAAGAAGAAAAATGTATGCAAATTTCAAACTGACATTATTGTAAACCGGCGTAAATTCAGGGCAGCCTGTACATGAAACACTTTATTAAAGACAAGCAATGTTATATGGTGAAATAGGAGCTCTGCATGCCTCCCAAATTTTGGCAGGCCCCTAGGTTGCCCCCCCGCCCCCACTTTCATACAGGGGTGTAGCTGATATATGATTGATTATCACAGATTTTCGAGAAAAAAAAGCTATGCCGTAAAAATATAATAATTTTGAACATGGCAGCTTTATAATTAATTATTCGATTTGGATTTAAAATCCTTATATTTTGCAAGAATATTTCTCAAAGTAGTTTCTGCTACTACCACTACTATCGGCGCTAATTCACTTTCACACCCCCAGGCAGTCAGACAAGGGTGCTAACTCTCAAAACATTAACAAAGAGTGGTAATACCTACTTAGAAAATTTAAAATCCAATTTCTCTGCTTTCGATTTTCCTTTCAAATTGCTATTTCTTCCATTGTTTTTTAAACCTTTTTTTAGCATGAAATGCTTTCTTTTATTTCGCTGTGAAATATACAAAGATTGCCCCATTCTGCCATTTTGGGAATCAAGTTGCTCCCGCTCCCAAGATAAATATCATTTTTTAAATTCAAAAATCACTATTTTTTTCCCATGTGTGATTTCTTTGTCTTTTGTGTGAATTTAATATACCACTTGAATGCGGAATCAAATTCCAATTGCTCTGCTTTTCTTTCAAAAATTGCTATTAAATGCGGGTAAAATCAAAGTTCCCATGTTTTTTTACTTCTTTCTTATAAACATGCTCCAATTTCCTCAAATTTTAATGTGAAATAATTTTTGATTTTTTTTTGTTGAAATCGAAAGAAATGATTTTGTTTATTTTCTGGTAAAATCGAAGAAATATACCATGTTTTTGTTTTGAGAATAACCTCCCTTGTCGTCTGACAGCTTGGGGTTGCGAAAGTGAATTAGCACCCAACTGTGTGAAAACTGTATGACTTAGTAGTATTTTATTCAATTTAGTAAAGTATTATACTTATATTTTAAAAATCATTCATATAAGTTGTATATATCAATGTGGTGAAGTATAAAAATGAAGATTTCTCGTCACATGCATTTTGAGTGTTGCCCCCCCCCCCTTTCTAAGAACTAGAAACGCCACTGGTACGATATATGCCAGTATATAAGACAGACATTTAATGCTTTTTTTAAAAAATGATGCAGATATTACACAGCATCCAATACTCTGGTATTATGACTAGGGGCCAGTCTATCAAAGCTCAATATAGACAGTTATGAAGCTCAGATGAGTTGCAGTGAGCAATAGTCCTCCAAATACCCTTGTAAACCATTCATCTCAGAGTCCAGCATGTACAGTAATAAACCATGACTTCTTATTGGTATAAAAAAATAAAAAATAAAATTGATAGGACATTCAGTTTTTGCATCTTGACTTATAACTCTTAATTACAGAGGAAATCTTCTGCGATAGACTAAAAAAATAATGGAACTCTTTTGTGAATAGAATTTTTTAAAAAATTTAAACAAATCTACTTAAAGGTGAAAGGGAGGTAACTTAATCAGTAGTTATTTCCTTTGATATACAATTCAAATTTTGTATATGACTTTAAGAGTTAATCACCAAAAATAAGCATTTCTTTATCTAGTTCAATGCCATACATTGATGATCTCTTAACCTTTATGGATTATTGAAGAGCCTTTAGTGATTGAGCAAAATATAGCCTGTTCATCCTGATATCTTTACAGGTTGGTGATAACAATCCTGTCTCCACTACTTTAATGTGTGTAGATGTTAGTCCTGGTGATACTACATTAGTTTTCTGTTGCCCATTACAAGATGAATTAATCCAAATTCAAACAGGTCTGGTTAGTCACTCAATAGAAACTGTCATGTGACCAACGTCTTTTGGCATCAAAAATTGGAAAAAGGGGTGATCCATGAATAAGTTACTTCTCTAGCCTTTAATTGGGCAGTGATCACTAAAAAGTCCAAAATTTTCAAAAGAAACATGTGTGAACACAGCCAGACACAAAGGTACCAATTTAGCATGAACTTACATTGTAAATTGAACCCCCACTAAAAGTTTTATTAAAATTTAAATTATCTCCCTTTTTGTTAAGTTGTTTGCCTCACTTTGTAAAGCTGTTTTATTTGGAAAAAGCGTGGTGCAGAGTTCAAATCTCAGCTGGGACAGTTTGTGTTCACTAATGCCCTTGGGAAAGGCATGAATCCATTTAGCTGTGGCTAAAATAGCACAGGATGAAGTGAATGACGCCACTCTGGGTGCTTGTCACCTCTAAGTCTATTTCACATATCGCAAACAGGCAGAGAAAATAGTAACGTGGGGTGTGGAGCCCAAGTAGGAACGGCTGAAGCCATCTCCAGCATAAGGACACTACTTACTTTACATACTTTAATTGGAAAGCCTGTCACTAAGGAAATGAATGGTACCCACGAGAAATCTTTTAACTCTTAAATTCATAAACCGCTTGAAACAACTCGTAATTGACAATGAATAGCTTAAAAATAATAGGAATCTTCTGTGAATTGAATTTTTAAAAATTTTAAATTCACCAAATGGTCAAAGGGAGATAATTTTAATCAGAAGTTATTTAACTTGAAATTCAGATTCTATTGTCTTTGTATGAATTGAAGAGTCAAGATAAGGCAGCAATGAAAGAAAGAATACAAAAAGTCCCTGCGTTTTGTTTTGAGATAAGGCTTCATCATAATTCAAGAAGGAGCTTTTCCAGTCATCTCTGTTACATTCAAGATAAACAATTTCTATAGATAATTTCTAATTTTTAACAAATGCCAGTGCTTACTATTCACTGAGATACGATCAAAATGATGAGTGAAATTAACTCGGGAATTCAAAAAGTAATTCAAGGGGAGTAACTTCTGATTAAAGTTACTTCCCGTTTTAGTTAATTCTTGTTTTCCATTTGTTTATCCTATTTGTTCAACAGTGGTTACAAGCATTCTATGAATCTAAGAGTTAAAAATCTACAGCCTAATTCTTTGTTTGTCGTGATTCAGCTGCTTATAATAATCCCACCACCAGACTTGTATTCCAGACATGTGATGATTTATATTGCAGTTCCGTGTTGTGACATCAAGATTTCAGGACCAAAGTCGAAATAACAAGAAGACTGATTTAAAAATTTAATGAGAACAACTTTATTCCAGCCGGTATGTTAGGCACAAAAAGAGTGTCACTCAAATACATTGGCAAGGAAACAGCGTGGATTGGAAATAAAGAGTCGAACTTGTGTCCCTCTTGCCAGAGCGAAGACTGGTTCATGCCCAGTTTTATTTCCGATCCAGGCTGTTTGCTCGCTGCCGTAGAATGACAGCCCGTGTTCAGGTGTGATAAAAACAACTAAAAAAAATTAAGATGAAGGTAAAAAGTAGTCAAAATTAATAAAATATTAGGTTACAGTACTTCATCTAATAATAAAAACAGGTCTGGTTAGTCACTCAATAGAAACCATCATGTAACCAACATCTTTTGGCAGCATGGCGTGTTGGGGTGATCAATTAAAAAATTGGAAAAAGGGGGTGATCAATGAATAAGTTACTTTTTTCCTGCCTTTTGTTGGGCTGTGATCACTAAAAAAGTCTGAATCTTCAAAAAACAAGCATGAATGCTGCCGGATACAAACTAAGGAACCAATTTAGCATAAAATTACATTGTAAATTAGACACCCCACTAAAAACTTTTTTGGGATAATTGTATTTTTCGAGTCATAATAAGGAATAAATGTTTAAATTTTCAGCCCTCTGGCTTCACTGGTGGGGGGGCCTGAACATGCGACACATAGATAGATAGTGAGCCAGGCAGAATGACTTAAAAACTGAAGAAACCTATGTTGACAGTTTTGATTGACGGTTCCAAGAGAAATTAGGAATCACTGCTCTGAATTTTCCAAAAACAAGCATGAATGCTGCTGGACACAAACTAAGGGACCAATTTAGCATAAACTTACATTGCAAATTGAACCACCCTCTAAAAACCTATTATGGGGGGATTTTCAAAAAAGTTTTCTCTCCTCATTGAGGGGAGTGTATGTGCAAAATTTCAAGTTCCTACTATGAACAATTAGTCCGGGCAAAGTCCGGATACATAGATAGATATAAATGTCAGAACACATGAATAACGTAAACCCAGCAATAAACCAGTGTTGTGGGTAGCAGTTATTAACATACATTTTTCCTGAAAACAATAACTGCATTATTCCTGTTAGGGCTGAGAAAAGTCTGGATACATAGATAGATACATAGATACATATAAATGTGAGAACACATGAATAACCTAAACCCAGTAATAAACCAGTGTTGTGGGTAGTGGTGATTAATAAAAATGAATTAAAATACTGTTGTAAATAAATGCCACCAAAGACAAGATGTCCTCTGCTTTGATGGAAATGATGAAACTATCCTGTGTGCTGCTTTGGTTACTCCTAAACCTGGTAAATCATTTTGCTCTACTTCATCTCACCATTTTTATATTACAGAGGAAACTGCTTATTATGATCACTTTGGGAAAGGGTCTTTTAGATAACAATAACCAGCTGATAACATTAAATAAAGGATATAATAATTGAAACAATTTACATTCATTGTTATAAATCTATTGTTATGTTATTACGTTCATTGTTAGACAGCCGCACTGTCATGAGGATCTGTTCTTACAGTTGCAGGCAGCCATTATGTCCTGATTCTCCTTCAAGAACCCTATAGCCAGCCCAGGCATCTACCAACTACGGAATGTTCACGTCCTGTGGTTTAATCACAGGTGAACTTTACTGTTGGAACATTCCCACAAAGGGGTGGCAGACCCCCATAGCTAGCTCGGGCATCTGTCAGGAGAAGGACACTCTTGTCAAACCTACGACCTATGGGCTCTGCTCCTATTCATCCCACTCCGGTGGTCCAATAAGAAATAAACCCTTTTGGTTTAAAGAGTGGGCAAGTTGCACTTCACCTTAAAATGTCACTGCTCAGGCTGAAGGGTTATTCCACACACACAGGCCCTACCATCTATGGTTCTTCTGCTGTGGAATAACCCCCCCCCCCCAAAAGAATCTGTGTTCGCAAAGCCAAGCCATTCATTCAATCATTCATAAATAACTTTACATTAAAAAAAATTAATATGATTAATATAATTATATTGCTATCATTTTCAATTCATTTTAAAGTGTTTTGCGAATGTCTGATTTTAATAACATTAATTGTTAGATAACATTATACCTGATTATAATAAACAGCTTCTTCTGTTGTATCTACACAGAACAAATGTCTATAGATTTGTGTTGTCTGCATTTGCTATTCTGATTTTGAACCTCAGAATAAATTTTAATGTTTCTATCCAAATTAAAACCCTTGATAAGAATTTAGTCAGGTTCTTCTTTAAAAGTAATTTAATTCTTTAAAAAAAAAACCAGCAAAGATAAGTATAACTAGGGAAATTATGAATCACTGCCACCCATATATGCTCTGTTGGGGGTGATCAATTAAAAAGTTGGAAAAGGGGGTGATCAATGTTTGAGTTGAGAAATACTTTCATTTCATTTGATGACTGATGAAGATATAAAGAATATCAAAAATTCAGTCTTGTTTTTCTTCTATTATCCACACATATAATAATTAGCAATGTGCATTTGTCGTCTGTCACGGTAGAGACACAACTGATGTAGTAAAATAGAATTGTATTCTCTGATGACGTAATAAAAATGCTGGATTTAAAGAATAATAAAAATATAAAAAGCAATAAAAAAAAAACTAAAGAGTAATAAAAACAAAACAAAAAGAGAAAAAAAATTCCGTTTGTGGTTAACAGAACGTTATTCTCCGAGCTCACTTCAATGCAAATGTATCTATTATCTACCTATATAAAATGCAATGTGTATCTATACATTTCATATATGCCGTCATTTTTGACGGCAGGGGTAAACTAGTAATAACAATAATAATTGTAACTACCATTTCAAGGGGAATTATGAATCTCAGCCACCCATATATGCTTTGTTGGGGGTGATCAATTAAAAAGTTGGAAAAAGAGGTGATCAATGAATAAGTTACTCCTCTCACCTTTTCTTGGGCTGTGATCACTAAAAAAAAAAGTCTGAATTTTCAAAAAACAAGCGGGCACAAACTAGTGACCAATTTAGCATAAGCTTACATTGCATATTGAACCCCTATCTAAAAACCTATTTTAGAGGGGAATTTTCAAAAAACAAGAAATGAACAAGAATTTTTGTTTCTAGACATAAGGAATAAATGTTTAAATTTTCAGCCCTCTAGCTTCATTGGTGAGGCCTGTACGCGCGCCACATGGATAGATAGCGAGCCAGGCAGAATCACTTAAAAACTGAAGAAACCTATGTTGGCAGTTTTGGTTGATGGTTTCTAATAAATAATTAACATTCCAAGGGAAATTATGAATCACTGCCACCCATGTATGCTGTGTTGAGGGTGATCAATGAATAAGTTACTTCTCTCGCCTTCTGTTGCACACTAAAAGGTCCAAATTTTCAAAAAAACAAGCCTGAATGCTGCTGGACACAAACCAAGGGACCAATTTAGCATAAACTTACATTGCAAATTGAACCCCCCTCTATTATGGGGGAATTTCAAAAAACAAAAAAAGCCATTTTCCCTACTCATTGAGAGGAGAGAGCATGCAAAATTTCAAGTTTCTACTATGAACGGTTAGGGCTGGGTGAAGTCCGGATACATAGATACATATAAATTTCAGAACACATGAATAACCTAAACCCAGCAATAAACCAGTGTTATGGGTAGCGGTTATTAACAACATTCTTCCGGAAAACAATAACTGCATTATTCCTGGAGGTTTCACATTGACAAAAGTTGACACCTCAGTATAACAACAGGTGCTTGTAGCAGCTTGAATACAAAAATGATAGGATATCAGATTGCTTTTAACCCTTTCAGTCCTGATTTTTTTTTTTAATTTTCTCTAATTAAATTTTCTCATTTATATTTGAAGGCCATATAAAGACAATTTACATTGAATAATAAGGAATCATTTAGGTAAACAATAGGCAAGGTAGGACAACTTAATCGTCAAAAACGGGTTGCATCTTAAGGACTGATTTGACCAATCACTGCTAAAGAAATTAACATTTTTCTTTCTTTCATACTAAGCTGGCATGGCAATGACTGTTTGAGTCTTAGTAAATAACCGATTATTTTATTTTATTTTTTTTATTAAATGATGTATTGTAAACCATTTTTATTAATTTTTGACTACTATTTACATTCATCCTAATTTTTAGTTTGTTTAATCACAATTTCAATAAGGCTGGCACGGCACTGTTATTGTTTTATTTGTTTATTGTAAACCATTTTACACATTGTGATCTAAAAATTAAGATGAAGGTAAATAGCAGTCAAAAATTAATAAAAATGGTTTACAATACTTGATTTAATAAAAAAATAAATCAAAATAATCATCTTTTACTAAAACTCAAGTATGAAAGTAAAAGAAATGTTAGCTTCTTTAGCTGTGATCGGTCAAATCAGTCCTTATGATGCAATCCATTTTTTGACGGTTAAGTCATCCTACTTTGCTAAACATTAACTTGACTTACATGTACCGCCAGGGACACGAAAGTCTCAAATTAATCGACAAAACATGTGGGACTTAAAAGTACCATCAGTACATAAAGAGTTAAGTCAAAGGACTAAAGACTGCAAAGTAACTGGAATAAATCTATTCTTACATACACAGACTTCATGAAAGCATCTAAAGATCAAAGTTTAAAAGCAAGTTGATTCTTAGAATACGTCAGCCATTAGACTCAAAATCAACTGAGGATTATCTCCCTTTTTGCAACAACAACAGAAAAATACTTTTTCTATAGTTTTGAGAAGGGTCATTGATATTCAAATGGTTCTTCAGAAGATTGAACTCCTTAACAATGTTGGAAGCAGAGAAAAATCAAAGAGGCAGCTCACATCAAAATGTTGACTAAATGCATTAGCCAGACAAGTGCGGATTCCAACCTGATGTGGCTTCCACTTCTCAACAAATCTAAACCCGACAAGACAAAGACACAGAAACACCCGGGCCATGTGCTATAAGGGCTACCCACCTTTAAACATAACTTCTGTTTAACCCATCACACTCGGATTTTACACCTGAAGAAGGCCGAAGAATGGATCGGCTGAAACGTTGTGTTTACAACACAAATAACAAGAAGGAGTTCAGTCGTCTGAAGAACCATTTGAAGAAAAATACTAGCCCACTCATTGTTAAGAATGGCACACAAATAAAATAAATAAAAACAACTATATTTCCATACAAACCTTCAACGTTTCACGTGCACCCACACAATGTTAAGAACAGAGAACAAATAAAATAAATAAAAACAACTCTATTTCCATACAAACCTTTAACGTTTCACATTCACCCACTCGATGTTAAAAACGGCACACAAATAAAATAAATAAAAACAACTCTATTTCCATACAAACCTTCAACGTTTCACATTCACCCACTCGATGTTAAGAACAGAGAACAAATAAAATAAATAAAAACAACTCTATTTCCATACAAAAGTTTAACGTTTCACACACTCGCGCACACAATGTTAAAAATGGCAGACAAATAAAAACAATTTAACAATTGGTTTATTCAAAGCAATAACAATCTGTTTTTCTATCAAGGGGGAGATAATTGTTCATTCTAAGTTATCTCCATTTGAGTTATCTCCCATTTAAGCACGGATTGTAGGAATCTACCCAGTCTTCATGAAATCATCTCAAGGTCAAAGTTTAAAAAGAAAAGCAATAAATTTTCATCAAAGTGCAAATCAGTTGTTTTTTTTACTTTTCAATGAAATCAAAGAAGGTATTCAAAAAGGTTTTCGTAAAAGATAGACAAGTTTGTAGAGATTTGCAAATAAGTCAATTCCTTCAAGAAGCAATTCAAATTTTGTCACCAAGTGCAATAATAATGAAATGATTCATTGTTGTTCTTACCAGATGAAGACGAATCAGGATTAGCGGGATTAGGATCAGTCTTACTATCTGCTATAAACCCTTCTTTCAACATTAAGCTGCTGCAAGCACTGAAGACAATGTCCCTCGCGAGTTCGTGGAACCGTTGAAGATGATTATTTATCTGCAGAGACAAAAAAATCTTCTAATGAAATCTGAATAAAAGGAGACCGTCACTCAGGATCTTATGTTCTAATTATTCCATGAATTACTTGGACTAGTATCATTATCTTTGTTGTTTTTATTCCATTTCAACAGATGTGTCCTTCTGTCTTCCTCAGATGTATTTTGTGTCTGATAATCCTAGAGTCCTGTCCGGTGTGTGAGTGAGTGTGTGTGTAATATGGGGGGGGGGGGGGGCGAAACATTATAATAAAAACAGGTCCGGTTAGTCACTCAGTAGAAACTGTCACGTGACCAACGTCTTTTGGCAGCATGCAGCGTTGGGGGTGTCAACTAAAAAATTGGAAAAACGGCTGATCAATGAATAAGTTATTTCTCTCCCCCTTTGTTGGGCAGAGATAGTAAAAAAAGTCTGAATTTTTTCATAAAAACAAGCACGATTGCTGCTGGGCACAAACTAACCAATTTAGCATAAAATTACATTGCAAATTGAACCCTCACTAAAAAACCTATTGGAGGGATTTTCAAAAAACAAAAAAAGTATTTTTTCTAGACATAATAAGTAAAAGTTTAAATTTTCAACCCTCTAGCTCCATTGGTGAGGCCTGTACACACGATAGATAGATAGCCAGCCTGCCCAACTTAAAAACTGAAGAAACCTATGTTGACAGTTTCTGATACATGCTGCTATAGAATACGGTGATGCCAGTGTAGTCCATAAATTCTAGGAAGTAAAATTAAGTAGTTATTTAACTCTCCACGAGGACAGAATGTGACACATAAGTATGTGTGGGCGGCACATGCTTACAATACCTAATGTTCCCAAGTGGTCTTTCATCTAAGTACTGATCAGGAATTAAAATTAAGTAATGCTTAATAATAAATGTTTGGTA
>VCCN01002619.1:445103-455252 GCA_006491835.1 Architeuthis dux
GAGTTAGGACTGTAAAATAACATTTCCGTCAGATATTTTACAACTTATAAACATTTAACATGAAATAAGCAAGGGACAACTTCAGTTGATAATTCTTAATTCGTTCTCCAGCCATTTATTGAGTCATTGATTTTTTTTCCAGAGAACAATTCTTGAAAATGTTTTTTTTTTTGAAAACTCAAGAGAATTGGCGCTGTAGATAGAAAACTAAGATTACTTTGAATAAGTTTAAATTTTAATCTTAGGAAGTTTTACTATTTCCCTTTTTCCTTCATTGAATTTTTTCTATTAATTTTAACCCTAAATAGACAGAGCGAGAGAGAGAGATAGAGAAGGTGACAAATAAAGAGAGAAAAGGAAAGAGACAGAGAGAAAAAGAAAGAGACAGAGATAGAGGGTGAGAAAAAGAGAGAGACAAACGAAACAAAGAGAAAGAAACAGAGAAAATTGATAATTTCGTTGGTTTTACAATTGATTACAGGCCTTTTTTCATGGGTGAATAAGTTAAACACGTTAACAACTCTCTGTTCTTTATTTTTCATTCATTTATCTTGATCAAATATAGTTTTTTTTCATTCGGTTTCACAATTTAAAGTTCAATTGGGTCGGTTGAAAAATGCCTATCAGATAGGAACATAGAACTTGAACGTTCTGCAACAAAGAGAAGAAAGAGTTTACAAACGAAGGGTTTATTTTATTTTGAACAACTGGAGTGATTATTTATTTATTTATTATCAGATCTCTAGAAACAAAAGCCCCAAAAGCCGTATTTCCTTGTGTTATTGATATTATTTTGCCATTGAAGACAGCATCGTCTGTTGTTAGCCACACCACGTGATCATCAGTCTGACGGTTGGACTGACAACGACGTGCTGGAATAAAAGCAAGGCCGACGTCGATTAAAAAGGTAAGAAGAACAGAATTTCTCGTTTATTTTATTCATATTTCTTAGCATTTTCCCATAAACACACGAAAGAAGCCTCGTGTGTTCCTCTAAGGAGATCCAACTAGCCTCGTTATTTGCTTTACTTAGAAATTTACGCATCTGTGCAATAGACTCTCCTCCTCATCCATCAGATGTTTATAGATGGTTATAAAGTGGGGGATCAGTTTAACGTTTCCAATCAATTATAAACCGATCACCCATTTCATAACCGCCTTGTCATGCACCCGATACGCAGGCTAACCAATTTGCACGCTCGGCTTCAATAAAAATGTACTTCTTATAAAAAAAACTTAGAGTACATTCTTTATAACAGGTATAAGCATTTATATTACATCTTCGTACATCTGTAGTCAGTTATCTTTGTTATTATTTCTGAGACGAAGGCTTTGCTTTTTTAAAAGTAAAGTCAGCTGAGCTTTCGATGCTCTCTTCAATTTTTCATGTATCTTCTTCCTCAACTAAAAGCGGCCATAAAGTGGGTGATCGATTTCTAATAGACCCACAGTTGTAAACTGGTCACCCCATAGTAAAACATGCGTGCCACTACGTACTGCCCACTATTATTAAATGTAGTAGGAAATGTTTCCCTCTTAAGTGGCCGTTAAGTGGGGGATTGCTTTTAAATAACGTTACTTTAGGACTAAGATCCCTCACTTTGGGTCCACCAGTCGTTTTTATAAATAATTCACGAAATATCAGAGAAAACTTTGTTTCGTTTTTAAAATAAAAAATAAAAATAAGGCTAAATTTCTTTTATTTCGTATGTATTTTTTATTTCACAACTGTACTGTCTCCAGTTTATTTATTTTTTATTAAATTTGACTAGTTTTTATCTTCATCTTAATTTTTAGTAGATTTTTTATACTAGTCAAATTTAATAATAATAATAATGTGTTATTGTTACGATACTTTATCCAATAATAATAATAAAGTGTCCAGTTTAGTTTGTCATTTCATATTCATTCCAGTTCAAATGTTATTTCATTTATTATTTATTTATTTTTCTCTCCATTTGTGTTTTTTTTCCCCATTGTTTATTGTTCATGTCCAAATAGAAAGCAAATGAATTGTCTCTACCAGTGTTGACGATTTAGCGCTAGATCCAGCGCGTTGCTTGTTTTGGCAATGCAAAAAGCGTTAAATTAACGCGTTTGCGCCTAAAACATTTTGGCAGTTGGCGCTATCTTCGACCACTTTTAGTGTCTCTTTGGTGTTTTCTGGCCGTTGTTTTGACTATTTTAAAAGAATTTAGCGCTTTTTGGCAGTCAAACTAGCGCGAAAATATTTTTCGAGTTGGCAACACTGGTCTCAGTCTCTACTAACAATCACTAAGCTAATTATTTTCATTAGGTCGGTGACAATTTTTAAACTATTGACTAAAATGTCACTTTATTTTTGTTTGGTTTTATTTCAAAACAACAGTTCTAAAAATCGCTCGATGAAGCTATTTTATTTTTCCCTGCTTGTCTACAGTACGTTTTACGACAAAAAGCAGTCACGTGAACAAACATCCCTTCTCTGCTTTAATGTCAGTTTTTATCTGCCACAGAATCTCAAACAATATTTTCGCGCTACTTCGACTGTCAAAAAGCGCTAAATATTTTTTAAATGGTAAAGAATAGCCAGAAAATGGCCAAAATGTTTTAGGCGCAAACGCGCTAATTTAGCGCTTTTTGCACTGTCAAAACATAAAACGCGCTGAGTCTAGCGCGAAACGCGCTAAATTGGCAACACTGCACAGAATATTATTAATATCTTTCTTTTTTTACCTATATTTTTCGGTTTATGAAGTACACACCACCTCATTTTTAAGTGTTTTGTTTTGTTTTATATTATTTGTTATGGTGTTTATATGTGTAAATAAATGCTGTCAAAAGTTTTTAAAGAAGGCTTTGAGTCGCAATATAAAGTGATAAAAGATCACTAGATTCAGATTCGGTACAATGTAGGGAAGATGGTCCCGATTGTAAAAGTTTCACACACACACACACTCGGTGTTAAAAACGGAGCACAAATAAAAAGAGTACACCAGGAATTCAGTCACATTTATAAAAACAAAAACATCTAGGGAAGTTTAGCGTCCCAAATTATCGTGCTTGGTGTTGTGAGGACATTTATAAATATAAATGATGAAAAGTACTAATACGATACAAATAAAGATTTTAATAATACAAGGTTTATTGTTTACTCACCTTTTAGTTGAGGTCATTTTTGAATATAAATGTTTTTTAATTTTAGGGGAATTGGTGGATGATTGGAAATTTACGAAAGAGTACGAATACAGATTAAACGAAACAAATGAAGTTTAATTTTAAATTGAAGGGGTAGTGTTAATTTTGTTTTAATTTTTAAATTTTTAATTTGAATTTAATTAAGAATTTGTTACACCATAGAGGGAATCAATGCATGAACAAAAATATGGTATAACTTCTTATTTAAATACAAATTAAACATTTAAACATCACAATTAACCCTAAAAATTAAAAAAAAAAACCAACGGCAAAGCATGCGTAATAATTTGGTACGCTAAAATACGATTTAGTCTATTTAGATCTAGATATTTTTGAATATGTGGCTGAATTCCTGGATGTCCATTATATTGTTTTTATTTGTGCGCCGTTTTTAACATTGTGTGCGAGTGTGTGAAACTTTACTATCGGGACCATCTTACCAACAGGTGAAAAAAAATATATATATATTTCTTCATTATTTTTATTAACTACCCCTAAAAGACAGCAACACATAAAAATACAGTTGTTTTATTTTTATGTCAACAACAAGAAAGAAAGATGTATGTGGGTGTGATTTTATTTATTTATCATATATCTACCATCATTTCGTTGCTCTCCCCTATTAGTCAATACTTTAATCTCCAAATTACCTAACGGCTGACTGAATAATTGTATTTGTCATAATCCTGCCAGTCCTGCCACACATTGCAAATAATGCGTCTTATTTTATTTATTTGACAACATCATTTTCATTAACATTTTACTGTATGACTTAATTAAGTGAAAACCAAATTTTAATTAGAAAATAAGTATTAATGGTTTGTAAT
Organism: Architeuthis dux; assembly: GCA_006491835.1. Taxonomy (NCBI): domain Eukaryota; kingdom Metazoa; phylum Mollusca; class Cephalopoda; order Oegopsida; family Architeuthidae; genus Architeuthis; species Architeuthis dux. Next base: position 449,108 of record VCCN01002619.1, read on the forward strand.
AATATATTTAACTAATATCTTAATAACAACAATATTTATCTATGGTGTGAGGTGGTGTGTTTGACAAGACCATGTGATTGTGATGAGTGAAATCGTTCTGGAAAGAAAGGGGACTGACTTTTTAAAAGTCATTTCCCACACTTCATTAAAATTCTTCGATGTAATTTCAATTTAATTATTTATCTTTTGGCCTATAAAATGTGTTATAAAGTTCCAAGTCTGGTGAATCTTTTAGTTTTCTTTATTAAAATAATGACAAAAAGTATAGGTATATTTTTTGTTTTATTTTAAAAGAAAGTAAAGAGAAATGATAAATCAACTGGAAAATAATTTTTAATTGTCGGTATTATTTATTTAAAAAGGCATCACAGACCCTCTTTTCTTCATTACGAATTTGGGGGGGGGGATTAAGAAAAACTTTTTCTTTTCTTGGGGGCAAAAGAACAACAAACTTGTTCAATATTACATGTTATTTTATTTTTTCTTAAATATCTTAGTTTTTGTTCATCGAAGAAAACCCGTGCAGTAGGGGTCAGATGACAATTTGCAACTGTTAAGACTTAGGAATAATCTAGGAAAATATTCATTGCAGAAACGTTAAAGTGCCTTCTTGTTTATGTTTAATGTTTACAGAAAAAAAGAGATAACAAAAGTATCGTGATCTTTACTCTTTTTTTAAAATGCTATTTTTATTTAATGTAAGATAAAATGATTTGCATTTAATAATAGCCACACGTCTTCATCAATTGCAAATATTTATTTTTAATGACTTTTTTTGTGTTGCTGTTAGTGTTCTTAGAATAGTATTCTAGGATTCTACCCATTTTTAAAAAAAAAATTAGTTTTAAAAACTGTTTTGTTTATTTTCTTCTTCCGGCGTATTCAATTGTTAGGCCACTAATAAATTCATACAATACTTTCGTCTTTTATTTTTATCAGGGTTTTTCCCATTTTTAAAGCGATCAACACACTATAATAATCAGTCTTTATTCCTACGACGAATCTCCTTCATATATCTTTTTTCAAATACGTTTCGGCTTCCATTATTTTCCTGATTACGATTGATTTGCTGTCATTATTAAATGTTAATCTAAAACTGCAAAATTATTAGTTTAACTTTCGATTTCCAATGAATTCAATTTGAAAATATTTACCGTCCAGTCGCCTTTGAGCTACTACTACTCTAATTCATTGAATTTGATTGATTTTAACCTTTTCTTACTGTGCCTCATATCGCAAATTAAGCTTTATTTAAATGGTTTGACACTGTCATTTTTTTTAGAAATGTTTAAAAATACGAATTTTCAAAAAGGAATACAAACTTATTTTTGTAATTCATTCATGACTTTTTTTGTGAATAAAAAAAACGGACGAGAGAAGCGACGTTGTTCAATCATGTAACCAGTAAATACTATAGACAGGCAGGAAAATAACTTTTTAACGATTTTCAAAGAAATTTTTTATTAAAATTTGTGTGACTTTTATTGTTTTAATGTTTACCAGATCGAGAGAAAGAGACAGTAATAGCACTGGACTGATCTTATTCTTGAATTATTCATAACAAATACACCCCAAACAACCTTTGCACGAGGCTGGTAGATTTTACTAGAGTAGAAATTAACATATACATGGAATGGAAACCACATGAACATTTAGCTAGTTTAAAACTTTCAGTGTGGTTTTACAATTTAGAAATAACCATTCAAAGATATTTTTTTAAAAAGTAAAGTAGTTTATTTAGTTCTTTACTACTACTAAGAATACTAATAGTGTAAACATATGCATGTGACATCAACCATAACCAATTCTTTGTGTGTAAAACCAGCATTTTTGACTCTAAAACAATGGAGACGTTGTTGTTTTTATTACTTGGTCTCGTGTCGTCAAAAAAAAAAAACAACACTTTTGCTTTTGACAACATATTTGTCTAAAAGAAAGAAGAAAGAAAAAAAAGCAGCACACTGAACGAGTTTTAATATCCTTTCTTCCTGTTCGAAAATCGGTCGAGGGTATTTATTTCCTACCAGTTTAAACAGCTGACAGCCATGAGGTGGAATTCCTTCCCCATGGAATTGGATGGAGTCATGAGCAAAGAAGGAATTTGCATTGCAATTTGCAACTGTCATTCATATATTCAGAAATGAATCTTACAAATCTTCTGCCCCTAACAAAAATGGATCCTTACTTATTTTCCTCATTCTAATAAGATTACGGTTAAATTAAAAAATAATGCATTTAATCATCAGCCGTTAAAAAGTCCATTGCTGGAGAAAGGCCTTTCCCATGACGACCTATCTTGAGCTAACCTCTGCCAAGTCTTACCGGCAAACTTTTCTATCTCGTCCCTCCATCTTGTGTCTGGTCTTTTCCTACTTCGTTTACTGTCACATGGGCACCAATCGGTTAGTCCCCCCCCTATCTATTGTCATCTCTTCTTGCTAGGTGACCAGCCCATCTCCACTTTTGCTGCTTAATTAATTGTATAATATCTTTCAGTCTAGTCCTCTCTCTGATCCATGTTGATCTTTTTCTATCTCTTATCCCTAGCATTGCTCTTTCCATGGCTCTCTGTGCTATTCTGAGTTGGTTTTCAGTTCGTTTGGCTAATTTCCATGTTTCGCATCCATAGGTCATGGCTGGTATTATGCAACCGTTGTATACTTTACGCTTTAGGCACATTGGCAAGGTGCTCTTCAAAATGTCTCTATTCATACCGAATGCTTTCCAACGTATCGTTATGTGTCATTTTATTTTCCAGTCATGGTCTTTCTTTAGATGATTTTTACATTTTGATGGAAATGCAATATTTTAGAAAATAATTTTGTAAAGTATTCCATGAGCCTTTTTATTTGTTTTTAATTTAATTTAAAAAAGAAATGTATTAAGCTACACCCATTCTCCTCGTGACAGGGGATACTTCCAAAACAAACACTACCGCCCAACCATTCTTTTTTCTCTCCCTCTCTGTAAAGAACGAATGAGAATGAATATTTCTTTGTAAAAGTATAGAATTACATTCTTTTATATTTCTCCCTTCACCAACAACTTTGACATTCTAAACGTAGATGAATAAAAAAAAATGTCATCTTTCCTTCGGTTCCTTAAGTTTTTCAATTTCATAATCATAATTATTTTTTAAATGTTTTTATTAATGGTAGTAGTAGTAGTAGTAGTAGTGTCTCTCTTCTCACATTGGTCATCTTTTGACGTTTGTCATTTTGTGGACACGCCTTGTTTTTGACAGTAAATACTATGGCAATAGGAGAAATTTGAGATTGGAAAACTATTTTGAAAAAAAAAATCTCTGAAGTTCTTTTGGTTTGGTTTGCGTTTATGTATATTTTCAATATAGATAGTGTAATGGTTAGCACGTCTGTCTCGCATGCAGAAGGCCCCGTGTTCGATTCCCGTGAAGAGTGTGGAAAACTCATCATTAGGACAAATTTCTGAGTACACTCTAAGCTGTGTGATTAGCGTGGAAAAGAAAAAAAAAGGGTAATGCTCCTAGATCAGCATACTGCACGAGCAACCCTCCCCCAAATTGTTGGGTGGAATCCTTTTCCTTTCAATAACCTGGCCACCCACGTGGCCAAACTACAGTACCCCCTCCCTTTCTCATGCTTAACTAACTGGTGAACTTTTTCTCTATAGAATTGTCATTCTCTCGCTTAAACATATTTTCCGCTCTTAAAATGTGATCTGCATACTTTAATTTCTTTTCCCTTACGACGTCAAAGGGTGAAAATGCCTCGATCGATAGCGCTAACTTGTTACATTTTATTTTAAAATGAAAATGAGAGAGAGAGAAAATTGTTCTTTTAATAATCAATCAGTAGACCTTGTTAAAAGAACTAACAAACAAAAAATGGTTAAGAAAGACTAGCAGTGATGAACATAGTTTATTTAAAATTGAATTGTTAATAAATGGAAATTACAGGTGCAACACTAACTAGGCCCAAGGAATTTATTCTTTGCAACCAGTCACACCAGCTTGGAACAGCCTTAGTCAGGAAACAGTAGAAGCACCATCAATAAATACTATCAAAACTAGACTAGCGAAGGATTCGAAAAATAAGGATTCACAGTCCACCGCTCATTGAAACTAAAACATTTGGTTAAGTGTTTAATTACCCTAATCGGGTACCAAATGACTTATACTGAAGATAATTAATCATAGAACGAACTCTCTATGGTTCCTCAGTTATTTTGATTCGCACATGATGACGTATGACATGTAAGAGAAGACAGTTATGTTTTTGTAAATTCATTCCATGCATAACATTTGACAAATTCAAAGTATTTCAATGTATTTCATTTACAATTCTGTGGTCTCGTTAAGAGCAAAGTGCAGTATCTGTTCTTAGCTAAGAGCAAAGTGCAGTATCTGTTCTTAGCTAAGAGCAAAGTGCAGTATCTGTTCTTATCAGCTTAGTATCTGATACGTTCTTTATGTGGGGAATTCGATATTAAGCTGATTGGCACTAGACGGGTTCCTACCCTAACTCTAACAAACTTAAAATAAATTCAATTGCATTGTTTCTTCTTTGACTTGTATTAAATTGTTTTTTCTTTACACAACAATTGTGATTTAAGTCATTAAATATTGGGGACGTATCAGATATCAAGATAAGAACAGATACTACACTTTGCTCTTAGCCAAAAAGGCTGAGAAGCCGCCTTCCTAACAGGACCACAAAATTGCAATTGGGCCTAAATTTTAATTCCTGTTTCTTTTTTTGGGGGACATAAAAAATAATTCAAGAATATTCTTAGAATCTCATCCGCACAACTGAACATTTGTTATTGTGTTGATCTAAAACAAAAGAAAATGCTTTTCTCCAGTTTTATTCATTCATCTAAGCTCAGTGTTTAACTTTGTTTTTTTTATACTTTTGAAAATTTTGTCAAAAAGTTTCAAATAGAGCATATTTCAATGACTTGTGTTTCCCAAATACAAAAAGTACATATTCTCCTTAAAACTGAGATTTTAGAATGTTTATCCTAGTGTGTACTCTTCTGCGATGTTCAAATTTCTTCTGATGAAGTTGTTCACAATGACGAAATGCATAAAGGCTTATATTCATGATAATAAATATGTCTGAGACGTAACATGCTTTTCTCAATCTTTCTTTTCCGCATTGTCTAATCACATCTACCAACTATTAATAACAAACGATACTTGGCAACACTTTAAAAAAGGCTTAATATGTCATCTATTTTTTTATTATGAGAATTGATTAAATAAATGTTCTCTTAATGACACCACACGCAGCTGGTAAATAAATCCCCCCTTTCCTTCCTCTTTCTGTTGTTTAATATAATCAGAACCGAATGACCGAAAAGTGTCTTATTGAGATGTGCTTGGACGCATCTAAAAAAAAAAACAGCTGTAGTTTTAATTCATTTAGAAGTCCCCGTTTTAACGCTTTTTGTATCTCTTTATATTTTACATTTCAATATAAGCCGATTGGTTTTTATTACTATATCAAAAAATCCTGACAAACCTTGAACATTGGCAGATTTTTATCTTTATTAGAACGGTCAAGTTGATTTTCATTAGCAGGCTTTCTTATCAACTGATACTTTCAGATCATTTACAAAATTGATTTTTGCCTTCTCTCTCGGTTCAGGAAGGTCTCCACTCTCCAGTGTCCTGTTCTTTAGTACTAGTACCAGCAAGTACAATGAAATCGGTATTATTAGTTGTCAGAGAAACCAGCAGGGATGAAGGAAAATAATCGACTTAAGATGATGAAGAAGAAGAAGAAGAAGAAGAAGCATATTACTATTACAAACCATTCAATACTAGGTTAATGTAGTGACCTGGTCACTTGCAGTACATATCATTTACTTCCTTCTTGGCTGGTGGTGCCTGTTCGTACGGTTGACAGCAGATATTGTGATGGCTACACAACCACTCACTCACTGCCATCACCACCACCACCGCCACCGCCACCACCACGCATCTAATGATGATGTGAACGTGCTTGCTTGCATGCAACGTTGTTTGTTTTGCAAATGAATGGTGTGCTGATGAAGAGAAAGTAGCGTAAGGCCTTTGCTTTCTCTAGTAAGTAGCCTGAATAATATGTATTTATTTGCCTTGTATTAATCACCACTACCAAAGGTTTAGGTTATTCATGTG
>VCCN01002619.1:468678-482660 GCA_006491835.1 Architeuthis dux
GAGCTGGTTTTCAGACAAGTCCTTGTCTATATATGAAGAGGTATGCTTAATAAAAAAAAAAAATTAAAAAATCAAATTGATTAAGCATACCTCTTCATATGTAGACAAGGACTTGTTCCTTATAACTATATAAGACTTATGTCCATCCACACCTTGAGTACTGTACACAGTACTCACCGTATGTGAGAGATAAAAATCTTTTAGAAAAAGTCCAAAGACGAGCAACTAAGTTAGTACCAGAATTAAAAAGTATGAGTTATGAGGATAGGCTAAAAGTGTTAGAAAATAGGAGGGATCTGGGTGACTTAATAGAAATGTTTAAGATTATGCATGGTTTAGAAGTAAACCCTGATGTATTTTTTACTAGAAGGGGGTACAAGGGACTGAGAGGCTACACATATACGATAGAAGTAGATTGAATATCAGAAAACACCCATCACAGTGTTGCCAATCAAAAAATATTTTTGCGCTAGTTTGACAGCCAAAAAATGCTAAATTTTTAAAAATAGCCAAAAATGGCCAAAAACCACCAAAAAGATGCCAAAAATGGTCAAAATGTTTTAGCTGAAAACGCACTAATTTAGCGCTTTTTGCACTGCCACAACAAGAAATGCGCTAAATCTAGCGCAAAACGCGCTAAATTGGCAACACCAATCACAGGTACTCTTTTACCCATATTTATATGCTAGTCAGGCAACAGCCAGCATGTGGCACAGAAAGAAAGAAGAAAAATGTTTGAAAATGGAGAGAGGTTCTTAGTACTACATATTCTAAAGATTGAAGAAAAAGGCTTTTCCCCTCTTGTTGATTAGCATAATTTTCTATTTTTCTTGATGATTATTTATAAACCAGTCTTAGCCATTCAAACAATGAGCAAAAACCCATAAATTATATCCTTCACTTATTGAACAACTATAAATTTTCAAGTGATCTGTAATTTTGGGAAGCTTGTACAATTACCTGTTGCATGTATCTTGATTGTAAGAATATATCCCTCTGTTTTATCCAAGGGTTCAGAAGAGGCAAAAATATCTTATTCAGGGAAAGGAAATGATTCTTGGTACTCTATAACCCTTATCCAGATTGTTATAGCTTAAAAATGCATGTAAATATAGTTGTTGAAATATCAGGAAGCGAGTTCTCATTCATAGATTCTTATTTTTCTTAGAGATTTTTTTCCCTCGTAACCGAGATGATATATTGTTATGTTTGGATAATATCTCTATTCTCTGTTATATTTGTTTTCTTAAGTGGAACATCGTTGTCAGGTAATTGATCCGTTTCCATCATCCAATTAGCTTCATCTTAAAGCCGAGCAAATAGAATAAAATATAAACACACAGGATCTTTAATGAGGTCATTATATGATAAAGGAACAACTTGTATACATCCAATGCTTTCAGTAGAAACTGTCACGTGACCAACGTCTTTTTTACAACATGCCGTGTTTGGGGTGATCAATTAAAAAGTTGGAAAAAGGGGTGATTCTGTTGGGTAGTGATCATTGAAAAAGTCTGAATTTTCAACAAAAAAAAACAAGTGTGAATGCTATTGGACCCAAATTAAGGGATCAATTTAGCATAAACTTACATTGTAAATTGAACCCCCACACACACGCATATTTGGGTGAAATTTTCAAAAACCAAAAAGAGTTTTTTTCTAGACATAAAGGAGTAAATGTTTAAATGTTCAGCCCTCTAGCTCCATTGGTGCAGCCTGTATGTGTGATACAGATAGCCTGCTAGCCAGAAGCACACAAAAATTGAAGAAACCTATGTTGGTTTCTAACGTTTATATGTATATCTTGTTATTCTTGAAGTTAAGAAATTTGCTTATTATTGAATTCGAAAGACTGATATTAATTGTCATTTGCAGATTGGCATGGAAGAATCATGTATAACTGATTTCGGTCTTAAGCTGTTGTCTGCATTTGTTGCTATCTTAACATTGCACGTGTACAATCCCTTCTCAAGAACTTAATTTTATTTCAGTGTTCATTATTTAAATGTGTATTAGCAAAGTCTACAGCTACCAGAAGGGAAACTGTCTTTTAACTTACTTTCGAGATTATAAAAATCATAATTAATAACATTGTTTCATCACTATGATATAAAGAAAGTCTCACTCTTTGTATAATGTTACTGTCTACAATCTGATGTATACTACGAGGCTAAAGTATATTATAACCAATTTTTACTTTTAATTTGTTTGTAGTGAATTGTAGTGAACCGCTCATAAAAACACAAATGTGTGGGCGTTCAACACGTGTATGTGGGGGCTCAATGTGTGTGTGGGCATTCATGCAAATTGAACCAATGACGACACACTGTAAAAATTATTCACGATATCCGACGCAAAATGAGTTGTGTACAAATGCGTCTCAAAGTTCAAATTGTTCACAATATCGACGCCAAATGAAAACGAGCAAAAAAAAGATTTTACCTCCTTTTGAATAGTCGCAACGTAAATGTTGGATTCTCAGTGATGTTATTTGTGGCGGTCTTCTAACAAATAGTATTTTCTCGAAGATGCAAAATACTCTTTGTTTACTTCTGATTTGGTTACTGAAAGAATTTTCCTCGCACTGTACATTTGAAGTCGGCACGTATGCAGATGTGATGTCATTTCCTCTCTCCTTTGCTATCTTATCTTCACCTGCTTTTCTAACTGCTGTGGTGCGTCGTCATTGGACCAATTTGCATGAATGCCCGCACACGTATTAAAACGCCCACAGATTTGCATTTTTGTGAGCAGTTCACTACAAAGTATACCGTGATTGATTAGATCCAAGGGGATCATTTTTATTTGCTTTTAAGATTTTATCAAAAAAGTAATTACTATATTTGTTGATGTATGAAACGCATATAAAAAAGACCCAATACACTGATACTATGACAATAAGGCTGTTTAGCAAAGCTCAAAACAGATAGTTACAGGACTTGGATTAGTTACAGTGAACTGCTTTAACCCCAAATACCCTTGCAGGGTGTTAGCCAGGAATTTGATTTCTCCACCATTTTTTTAGGATTAGGAAGATTTCCGAGGTCTGCAATTTTTGTATTAAAAAAAACAACTGAAAATGGCCAGGAAGACACTGAAAATGGCCCAAAAGTCACTAAAAACGATAAAAAAATGTTTTTAAAAAATGGCCAAAATGATCAAAATGGAGCTCAGCTTAATTGGGAAATTGGAATTAGGTTTCTATTGGGAATTAGCCATTAAATGGCTATTGAGAACGCTATCTTACACCCTGCAGAAAATCTTCCCCAAAGTCTCCACAGATTTGTATCTATAAGATATATAAAAAGACACTAAAAATGATCAAAACAGAGCTCAGCTTAATTGGGAAATTGGAATTAGGTTTCTATTGAGAATTAGCCGTTAAACAGTTGGTGAGACCACTGGCTAACAGGTCAGCAAATACATCATATTTACATTATTTTATTCATTTTGATAAGTTTAAGTTAATAAGTTTTCAAATTAATTCATCACTTGGTGTGTGGGTGTCCCTTTTTTTTTTCTTTTTTTTTTCCAGTTGTGTATTTGACAGAAATCTGTTTTGAATTAATGAAAGAAAAAAAAAAACCCACCAAAACTAATTAACAAGCAGAAATATATTTCCACTGATATAGGAAAATGCAATTTTAATGAAAATCCTTTCTCCACTTGTGTCCTTCATTTTCTTATGACTGGAAACTATGTCCTACAGAATGTCAGATGATCATTCTATGTAATCCGATTTGCTTATTGAACTCTGCCTATAATTTGTGTGGCATTTCTCATTATTTCAACTGTTTCTTCTTGTGGAGCCATGAGTGTTTGGCTTGTGTTATACTTTGATATCAAATCCAATTAGGAATCTTGCTACTGTCAATAATCCAGAATCTAGTGTTAGTTCGGTATCCATTGTAATTGGGTGTCCATAAGCAACACCTAATCCTAAATTTATTTAGTTCCGATAAAATAGCACTCTATAGTAGCTCAGTGGTTAGGGTATTGGGCAGGAGATCCTGGCATTTATAGTTTAATACTTGGTATTGAATAAATGAAGTATTGCTAATTATAACTATAAAGTATTAGTTATATATTTATTCCTGAAGCTAGTTTGTGATTTTATTAAGTATCATACAAAAATATTTTTTTTTTTCTTTATTTAGAAACTTTCTATTAGATTTATTCATATTAAGATGTGATGTATGTCTTTGAAACAACTTGTCTCAGGGGGGTAAATTTATGACTTCAAATGTTGTCTCAGGGGGGTAAATTTATGACTTCAAATGTTGTCTCAGGGGGATAGATTTATGACTTCAAATGTTCATGAGCTTTGGAAATGCTTCTATAATCAAACAGTTTTAAAGTTCTGATTCACTTATGGGCTGAATGAGTGTTCATTTAATGGAATTTGTAATAACCACTACACAGAACGCTTGTTTATTGCTGGGTTTAGGTTATTCATGTGTTCTGACATTTATATGTATCTATCTATGTATCCGGACATTCCCCAGCCCTTACCATTCATAGTAGAAACTTGAAATTTTGCACACACACTCCCCTCAATGAGTAGTGACAATTTTTTTTTTTGTTTTTTGAAAATTCCACCCTAAATAGGTTTTTAGAGGGGGGCTCAATATGCAATGTAAGTTTATGCTAAATTGGTCACTAGTTTGTGCCTGCTTGTTTTTTGAAAATTCAGCCTTTTTTTAATGATCACAGCCCAACTTTTTAATTGTTCACCCCCAATACAGCATATATGGGTGGTGGTGATTCATAATTTCCCTTGTAATGTTATTATTAATATTATTCAAATAAAGACTAAGAAGTTCTTATGATGACTGTGCAATAATTGGCATTCAATCAAAACATGAATGTTTAATTCAATAAAAAATCAATGAAACTAACAGTACAAGTGCAGCTGAGTCGTATTTGATTTCTTGCTTATTATTTTTCATTGAAAATCTTTAGTTCTATGGAAACTAAATAAAGTTATATCTCTGGGTGAATTATGTTTGGTAGTAACACTTCATACATGGTCTCCGAAGTTAGACAGCATTGAGTCTAATAACTGAGATTGAATTGGTGACTTTTAGCAACCAAACCTTAAACAAAACAGGTCTGGTTAGTCACTCAATAGAAACAGTCTCGTGACTGCATGCCATGTTGGGCGTGATCAATTAAAAAAAATTGGCTGATCAATGAATAACTTCTCTCACATTTTGTTGGGCAGTGATCACAAAATAAGTCTGAATTATTTATATGATAAAAAAACACATTTCTGTTAAAAATGAACAACTTATATAAATCCAATGCTTTCAAAAACAGGTCTGGTTAGTCACTCAGTAGAAACTGTCATGTAACCAACGTCTTTTAGCAACATGCCGTGTTTAGGGTGATCAATTAAAAAGTTGGAAAAAGGGGGTGATCAATGTATAAAGTTACTTCTCTCGTATTTTGTTGGGCAGTGATTACAAAAAATGTCTGAATTTTAAGATATCAAGCATGAATACTACTACAATTTAGCATAAACTTGCATCACAAATTGGACCCCCATTTAAAAACCTATTCAAGGGGAAATTTTCAAAAAACAAAAACGTTTTTTCTAGACATAATAAGGAGTAAATGTTTAAATTTTACAGCCCTCTAGCTCTGTTGGTGTGGCCTGTATGCGTGATAGCCAGCCAGCCGGACCAACTTGAAAACTGAAGAAACCTATGTTGACAGTTTTGGTTGACGGATTCTTGCTTTATTTAAATTTACAAAAATACATAAATGTAAATTCAGCAGAAATCCAATTTACCCACGGGAAGTGTGACTGATGTGTCTCTAAACCATAGTGAAGATAATTAAGTCACCTTTTTTGCTCTTATTAAAATTCAGTGCATGTGTCTTGATATTTGTTGTCTAGAGCATTGGAAAAACTGCTGATGCTGTTAATAGTTTTAGAATAGTGTGTTGCCACTTAAAACATACATAGAACTCTTTTGTGAATAATCTGTACCAAGCGTGGAAAAACATTGAACCAGTCAGGGCTTGGGTCTCTTTATATAAACAGAAACTGTTTTGCTTAAAGAGGAATTCTTTGAATATAGCAGAATGGGTTCAGACTTCTGTCTAAGTAGAGCTGAATGAACTTCTGTCAAACTCATTCTCTAACCCATCGGTACAAACATTGTGAAGCCATTAATTATATACTGAAACTGTGTGAATAGGCATTAACTATGTTGTCTGAGAAAATGACATTAATCTTTATAAAGCATTGATAACTTATCTGTAATGGTGACTGTCTGATAGTCTGTTAACATTCAAATGGTTCTTTGGACGATTGAACTCCTTCTTGTTATTTGTGTTGTAAACATGATGTTTTGGGCGATCCATTCTTCGGCATTCTTTTGTAAAATCCGAGTGTGATGGGTTAAACAGAAATTATGTTTAAAGGGGGATAGCACATATAGCGCATGGCCCGGGTGTTTACAACATAAATAACAAGGAGTTCAATTATCCGAAGAACCATTTGAATATTAATGACCCTTCTCAAAACTATAGAAAATGTCTCTAACATTATTTTGAATTATGTTGGGTGTGTTTCTGTAGGCACTTGAGAATTGTGTGTTCTAGCAGTCAGTGTTTGAATCCAAGCAAAGATCTGGTTTTGGACTCCAAAATTCTATTATAACTAAAAGCATTGCTGTAATGTTCTGGTTGCGTTTAGTGCCTCTGTTCACTTTGTTAGTCTTTCTATTCTAGCTGTGTGAGATTAGAATGCGTTTGATTCATAACTATGCTTAAGTGTGTTAAGAAAAAGAAGACAGAACTAGATAATACGTGTGATAGCGTTGTTCGCCTGATAAGAAGTGAGCCTTCCCAGTTCCTACTTCCGGTCAGCGTTTTCTGGGACCGAAACGAAATGGGGGTTGCTAAGAGCTTGCTTATTGGTTTAACATATACATACATTACTTATTGATTTAACATACATATATATATAAACATTACAATTGCATCACCCAATCTTCTTTTTGAAAAAAAACCCACTTGTGATAGACTTTGTTAAACCAAGACCGTATAACGATGAAGACTTGATCATCATCACCTTCATATTCTCTTCCAAAGTTCTCTTGATTGTCAATGGCAAGATTTTGGCATCATTGTGAATAATGATGGAACAATATTATATGTCCTTTAAGAAAACAACTTGTCTGAGACTGGACACTGCAGTTACGAGTAACAACTTTTTTCTTGGCACGTCATGGTTTCCATCACTGCATTGAAGTTATACAGGTTGACTATTATTGTCTATCATTTGATTTCACTCTGAATCTATACTCGGTTTTGGAACCCATTCAAATCACAGCAGCCAATTTTTACTCTAGATCTTAAATTCTATGCAGACAAAATCAATTCTTTATTGAAACCTTATTAACTTTAATTTGACTTAAAGATACTTGTATTTTCTTTGAATTTTATTTTGAAATGCAAAATATACTCAAACAAGATAAATTATTGCAGTCTTCAGAATTCTGCTTCTGCAGTGGTAAGGTAGGTAGGTAAAGTGCCCCGTCTCTTAAGTGACAACTCCCAATACAGTAAGGCGCCCAGTGGTGAAGACCTGGTTTCTGTTGTCTGCGTCAGCTTAGTGATCCTTGCAAGTTTTGAGTCTGGTCGAGACCAGGACTTTATTCCTACAAGTTTTATGACCAATCCTTTGGCAGGATGCAAGTCCGAAGGGATACCTCCACTGTAATCACACAGCTTAGAGTGTATCATTTGATTTCACTCTGAATCTATACTCAGTTTTGGAACCCACTCAGATCACAGCAGCCAATTTTTACTTTAGATCTTAAATTCTATGCAGACAAAATCAGTTCTTTATTGAAACCTTATTAACTTTAATTTGACTTTAAGATAATTGTATTTTTTGAACAATCGTCTAATTTGATCTTGATGCTGTCTCCTTTGCTATCATAGGTCTGATTGGCTTCAGGCTCAGTTGGCCTATATATTTTCACCTTGGGAATGTCCTTTAAGTGGTTTGCTGTCAATATATAAATTATTCAATCTTCTGTACCATTTTGTTGTGATATCTCTACTTCCTAAGGTCCATAAAAATGACATCTCCCATATTTGCTTTGATGCACAGTAAAATGTCAGTCTTTGGCACGTTTCCCAAAACTACTATAAACTGTGTGTTTTAAAAATTGGTTATCCTTAAGCAGACACACACAAAATTGTGATCAATGCAACCTATAAATCTACGAAGATGGGATATTAAATATCTACATATGATATATTTAAAGTCTTATAGAATGCATAGATTCTGTATTAGAAATCGTCAACCAAAACTTATAGCCACTATGCTTTTATATAACTTATTAATTTGGGTAAAGAAGAGCAAAGACTACTAGGTCTCATATGTAAAACAACATAAATATGGTGCAGAGCCGGTTGTAGAGAGTGAGTTTATAAGTGTAAATCAGCCTCTGCTAATCCATGAGGTCTTTGTGGCTGATTGGTAAAAACAGCTAGACGTAAACTAGCAATGAGGGTGTGAGTTCGATTCTCACTGAAGGCTTACTCTTTATTTCCGATTGCACTGTTATTCGTTGCCATAGAAACAATTGCCTGAATTAATAAGTTGTATAAAAGCAACTAAAATTAGGATGAAGGTCAAAACTAGTCAAATTTAATAAAATACTGTATTACAATACTTCATCCAATAATAATAAAGATTGATTTTATAAATTATAATCTGATGTGATATTTTAAAATCTTTGTCTACAGATATGTATAGAATAAGTAAATAAATACCAAACTAACCATATTTTTTCCTGTATATTAAAACTTTAAATGTTGTTTGTATCACTTGATTTGATACAGGATCATTTCATTATCATGTATCAAATTAATTATAATGAATATAATAATTGATTTTTGTGAAGATTATAAAAGTTGATATTTTTTGCAGGTAGCATGAGACTGCTTTTAAAATAATGTGGCTACATTGAAAAACTCCTAGATATTTTCTTTGAATTTTATTTTGAAATGCAAAATATACTCAAACAAGATAAATTTGTGCAGTCTTCAAAATTTTGCTTCTACAATGGTAAGGTAGGTAGGTAAAGTGTCCCATCTCTTAAGAGACAACCTCCATTGGAATATGGCGCCTGGTGACGAAGACCTGGTTTCTGTTGTCTGGGTCAGCTTAGTGATCTTTGCAAGTTTCAAGTATGGTCGAGACCAAGACTTTATTCCTACAGGTTTTATGACCACTTCCTTAGAGTGTACTCAATTAGCTGCTGAGTGCCCAGGGAAATTTGTCCTGTTGAATAGTTTTCCACACTCTGCTCATGCCGGGAATTGAACCTGGAACCTTCTGGGTGTGAGGCAGATGTGCTAACCATTACACTATCCGAGCAGATTCTGCAATGGTAAACTGTAAAATAAAAATATTTTGTTTGTTTCAAAACCTGATGAAAATTTACCATGCCTGAACTAAATTCATTATTAAACATTTTTATGTTAATTCAGATTGGTTTAATATATTGAATTCCTCATATTCCAGAGGAAAAAAAACATAATGCTTAGTTTTATATAGAAACACATAGCAATTAAATCATACCTGACTTTTTCTTGTAACACTTAAAATAGTAAAAAGACATACACAAGACCGAACTACTTTCATAAAAACGTTAATTCATACCAAAAAGATTTTTTATACATCTGTTTCTGTCATTCATTATCCATTTCTCTTGATTACTGAAAAAGGACTACAGTTATACACTGAAACTGTTTGCAGCGATACCTTAAAAAAATTTCAAAACTGCAAGACATATTTTATTTCAGTTTTGTTTTGTTTTGTTTCATAAGGAATGGAGACCTATTTTCTTATTTCACAAATCTTCTTCAAGAAAATCTTCAGATATTGATTAAAGATTTACTTGAAAAATATCAATATTTATATTTTATGTAAACATCTGTAACATGTATATCAGAAGGCATACACCAATACACAAGGTGGATTTACATTCATAAAAATTTTAATTTTAAAATCTTAAGGTTTTTAAAAAAATTTTGAAGTTTTAGAATTTTAACATTTATAACATCCAGAACACTGAAATTGAAAATAATTTTCATTTTCATAATAAAAGATAAAGATCTGCTAAGTTGTTTTTAGCTATTAATATCTGAAATGAGATCAGTATCACATAGGTAACAGAAACTAATTTCTTTCTTCTTTTTTATATCCTCTTGTTCTGCATATTTCTGGAAGTTTTAAAAGCTACAATGTTCACAAATGAAAAAAGTTTCTAAACAATCTTATTTCACTTGCATCTTTTGGAACAGACTGTTGCTATTTCTGTTCTCCGTGGGTAGCTGGAGAATGTTATTTGCGGGTTGGCTCAAACTCAACCCATGTTAGAGATTAGCCAATATAGATAAAGCAACTTTGGAAATTAACTTGGAATCTTCTGGGAGATGAGTAAATCTAATACATGTGTTTTGTCTTCCATTTTCCCCCTCTGATGGAGTTGGGTTAAACAACTTTGTGCCAACAACAAACATAGGGTTCTTGGATTCTATTGAAAATAAAACCAAACAAACATTTAGAATTAAATCTCAAGATTATTCTATGAATCATTCAGACAAGTGTTTTCGTCTTTGTTGTTTTTACAACAACATTGTGAGCTGATTTGTTCTCCAGTAATTCTCAAGTGTTGTCAAATATATTTTTATCCAAATTTTACCACCTACACATACAAGTAAGTGCCAAAACGTTGTGTTGACATGAAAAAGTTATTTAAGCAAGTCTGAAAAAAACTATATTGAAAACATTAAACAAGAATATATTTTCTATATTTTTGAGAAGGGCCATTAACATTCAAATCAGCAAGGCAGGGAATCGTCTGAAGAACTATTTGAATTAAACAAGAATTTCTATAAGATTGAGAAAATAACTTTGGAAGCAAAGATTATCTGTATTTCCTTTAGGAACTGGACTTCTTAGATTCTTTTAATATTAATGTATATGATTTGTTGAAGAGCAGTTGTAGAATCTCAAAAGCCCTTGCTAGTGAGTTCATATCTCACTGGGCACTCCATGAATGTAGCTTTGTGACAAAGTCTTTGTAATCCAACAAATATATCTATATGTTATAGAGGGAGTATTTGTTGGATTGCCAGGGGAATTACTTGGTGGTGCCCATTTTCTCTCCAAGTATCACGTAATAAATAGTACTGGGTTACATGGTACCAGTAGCAGGAAAGAATCTCTGACCTGACCGAATTCACATGCCAGTGTAGAGACCTTTGTCAAGATATCTAGCAATGAGACACACAGGGAGAGGTGGATTCATGCCTTTCCCAAGGACATTAGTTGAAGTGAACTTTAGAAACCTCAGCAGGAATTCAAACTCGGTTTGATGATTCTCTTTTCTGTGCATATAACCATTGCTCCACCCTTTACTTCCAGAAAGAAAACCATTTAGAATCCAGGTCATAGTTAGAAATGGATATAACAGTTGAAAATAGTAGAAGTAAGTTAGTATTATGTTCCCTAAACAATTAACTTGCACATTGGTTGAACCGGATACAGATATGTGGGCAAAAGAATTCATAGGTCATAATGGTTTGATAGTGATATTAGTAAGTGCTGAAATTGCACAATAGTTAACCATTATTTGAAGGAGAGAAAATAGGTTGGTAGAAGGCTTTTTACTAACATTATTACTAACTGCTGTGTAAGATCGAACTAAGATTTTAAAAAAGATTGGTGGTTGAAAATGGCTGTGTTACATGCAAATCGTGCTAGGCCTTAGTAATGAATATAGAAGTACTAGGATGAGGTTGCATATTGTTGAGATGACAGTGGTTAAATAGAAATTGTCAAACTTAATTGTTTTATATGTTGATAACATTATTGATGTACAGTAATATTATATCATGGAAATTTACATTGACAACTGAGATGAAGGAATTCAATCTGTTCAGTGCTTATAGAAAATGAATGTTTAATAGATGGATATCAATAGTTGAAATTAACTTAGACTTGGGTGGATCAATATTTACTAAGCTTGGTCTTGTTTAGCACAAGGCAACATTTCTGGAGCAACCTGTGAAGAAACAGATGAAGACCCTTAATACTGAAGCAATAAAGATCAAAGATGGTCCACATCTTTATAATAAGCAACTTTCTCTATGAATATTCATTTTTAGTAGCACAAAGTATGGAAATATAAATATTAGGTTATTCAGGAAGTAATGTTGCTTTTTTGGAGAAGAAATACAAACCTTCAAATAGTTCTTTGGACGATTGAACTCCTTCTTTTTGTTTGTGTTGTTAACACAACATTTCGGACAATCCATTCTTCGTCCTTCTACAGGTGTAAAATCCGAGTGTGATGGGGTAGCAGAAGTTTTTTTAATTTCGAAGGAGGTAACCCTTATAACATAGGATTCAGGTGTTTCTTTGTCCTTGTCTTGTCGAGTTTGGGTCTGTAAAAGTTAAATTTCTTTGTCAAGGACAAATCATTATTGGCAATGGCAAAAGTGCACAATGAAATGAATTCTTTTCACACTACTTTTATTCCTTGTTGAAAGACTCTTGGATTTGAGATGAAAATAATTCTTACATACATTAGTTAAAAGATGTGTACTTCATACATTAGTTAAAAGATTTGTACCTGAGTCAACATGTTTGTGCTTAAAAAAGATAAATAACATCATTCATATTTTGGATATTTTGGACTAAAGAGGTTAGAGTTTGCTTCTGAATCCTGTTGGTTCTTTCACTAATGTTTGATTCTATATTCAGTGCATGCCCTGTAACAACCTGTCTTGAAATAATGCTATTCTAATGATTTCACGTACTTGATCTAAATTCATGATTCTAATTGAAAAATATAGGAAAATATCACTGCACAATTAAAAACACAGCCTGTAAAGGTCATCTAGTTTTCACTGAAAAGTTGTCATGGTGTAGTATGGAAAAAATGTTATATGTAAATATGATGAACATAACTGTAGCTGTAGTTTTGTATCACTAAAAAAATATATATTTATTAATTGAATATAAGTTACAATCATATGATGCTGTTCCTTTTCAAGAAATATTATTTTTTTGTTTTTGTAGTACTTTTTTCGAGATAATTTTCTTATCTTTCATGACATTCAGACAGCCTGTTCTTTAATTATATTTAAATTTGTGGAGTATACGAGATGCTTCCCAGAAGTACTGCGAATTTGAATGGTACATGTTAACTAAATGTTGTACAAATTTGTGCCACTACCCTTTAGGAGCAGTACCCTAACACCTAGTCTCTACCAATGGAAACGAGGTAATTTTCTTTTCATGATCAAATTCCCTAAATTTTGGTGTAGCACCTTGTAATCTCAAATATTGAAAAAGTTGTAATGGTGAGTGTTAAGCATCATGAGTTATTCCCCTTAGGCAGAAGAGTTCTTACCCACTTCCACTAAGGGCTGTTTTACATTCTGGTCAACGAGCAGCCATATTGTATTGTTTATTAGTAGATGAAAGAGATTGAGAACACATTATTTGAATAAAGGACCTGTAAGTACGTCTTCTGTTGCATTTTTAATCTGTTAATATCTGTCATTAAACCAATCTTATAGTGAGAATATTGTTTAATAGCTTTCATCCCATTAATTTAAAAGAAACTTGATGGAATATTTATGTGTCCATAAAAGATTATGAATAAACCAGTTGCTTTGATACTCTGTGGGTCATTTCCCACAAATACATAACATTGTATGAAAAAGATACTACGAGACACATTAGAGGACATTAGTTTTTTATGTTGGGAAAATTATAAGATTGGTGTTCTTGGTAAAGAAATCCCAAATGTAATTTATTTGGATGTAGCAATTAGTTTCGCAAAAATAATTAGCTAGAAGCTTACTTTATGTACAGTTTTTTTTCTTTTTCAGTGTATATATATATATATATATAGTCTATGAAGCTTCCCCTACTA
>VCCN01002619.1:484922-496908 GCA_006491835.1 Architeuthis dux
CCCCCCCCCCCTACTAATCCCAACTTCTGGATCTGTTAAAGCTTGTTAGTATCAATTCACTTAGAAGAGAAACTGAAACCAGAATATGGAAACTAAGTGATAACATGTAGTTAATGTATAAACAGCTGCATATGTGAATACATTCATAGATGTTGTGGTGTGGGCTGTTCCATTAATCAGCTAACACTTAAGATTATTAAGTATCTCCAACTCGAGCAGGTGTTTCATCATTCTGACCACTATGCTTGAAGTTGTACTTAGGAATATAGTTTATCACTTAATATCTATAAAACTTTCAGCATGTGTAACGACAGTCTGTCAAAGAATACAATAGATTGAGAAGAGAACAAGAGATTGATGTTGAGCTTTTACAAGACTGATTTAGCATTTTGATTTTCAGCTTTATTGCCTGTTAGTTCCATGGTTAACTTGTTTGCATTTCAAGCCATTGATAGCAAGTTTAAGCTTTACTCAATAAACAAAAAGTGTTGTATAGCCCTCTTGGACTTGGAGAAAAAGGAAGACTTGAAACTTGGTTTATAAAAATAAGATGATATATTTTTATTGCATTGGATACATTGTGCTGCGGGAGAGAGGTGATGAGAGCCGACTGACTTTTCTTAGAGGGAAATTGGTTCTGTGTCTTCCCAAGCCTAAGCAGTCTGTCTCTATGCTTTCTGAGCGCATCTCTCTGGCTTTTATGGGGTTTGAATGCCCACATGGGTTTTCCAGCCACCACCTGCGGTTCAGGGTTCAGTCGATCTCCTGTTTATGACTTTTGAACACCTGGTGTGTCTTCCAGTCCCTGACACCCGCAGTTTGGGTTTTGTTTGATATCCTGTTTATGACTTTCAACACCTGTGGGGGTCAAATCTGTGCTGTCTAAATATCTAACAAAAGCATAGACTTGTAGATGAACTTAATTATGTCTTATTGTATATTTTGTGTGTAAATAAAGTTCTACTGACAGGTGGAAAAGATGATGACTGCCTTATGGGTCATTGACATTAGAGATGTAGAGACTCCATAATGTCAGTTTTCTTGATGAGTATGGTAATGATATAATGGAGTTTACATATAAAGGGAGAAGTTGTTACCTGGAACCATACTTGCCAAAAAAGATAATTAAATGGATAAAGGCCGTGGGCAGATATAAAAACACTTTTCAATCAATCTCTGCAAAAAAACTGATAATTACAAATGGAAATAAAAGTTTTAAAGAAAAAATAAACTATGAAAATGAAAAATATTTTCAATTTCAATGTTCTAGATGTTAGAAAATTTTAAAATTCTAGAACTTCAAAATTTGACAAAGACCTTAACATTTTTAAATTAACATTTTTAAGGACGTAGTTCCGACTTGTATATTGGTGTATTCCTTCTGATGTCCATGTTATGGCTGTTTAGACCATTTTCAACATCTTAACTGCTCTTAATATGCTTTAATGTTACAGCCTTTCTTGTCTTTCTGGCTATTAAAAAAGGTTTACTTTGAAGTTCCTGCCTTTTTTTACTCACAGGTTATTTTCTGATATTCACAGACTGAAAATAAACACAGTTATGGTGTGAATTAGTTCTTATGACTCTTAATTTCTCCAAAAATAACTTTGTTCTAAGAACAATATAACAAAAAACGCCTATGTTTTCCCATATGTTTCCATTTTGTACTTTATTAGCACTTAAGTCAAATACCATTTGAGAATTCTGGAGATGATAGATATTTATAATCTTGAGTATTTTAAAAATTGCATTAAAGCTCGACTGTAGTTAGCATTTAATCTGGCCCAATACTTAGGCTAAATACCTGGCCATTGGCTAAAACCCACTCTACCCATGCTTATACCAAAGTGAATTATAGACTTATTTTGGCATCAGAAAACATACAGTATTGCCCTTAAATGAATACACCCTACCCTTTTTCTTTATAGAAAGTTAATTGTCTTCTAAACCAAACATAGTAGGATTGTATTATTTTTAGTGGAACATTACACAATGAAAACAGATATTATCAGGTATTATTTATGACCAAACTCTACTGCATTGAAACTCTGTTGCCAAAAATATGAATATGTTGATGAGTACCACTAAGAAAAAATATTTTCATCACCAAGCTACAGACTTATTGATGAACCTACACACACACATATAAGTACCCTCTACCACATTTTAATAGAAAGTTAATTGTCTTCTAAACATAGCAGGATTTTATTATTTCTAGTGGAACATTACACAACCAAAAACGGATATTATCAGGTAATATTTATGACCAAACTCTCCAGCATTGAAACTCTGTTGCCAAAAATATGAATATGTTGCCGTCCAAAAATGAGTACACCCCATACGAAAAAATATTTTAGAAGAAAATTAACTCTCTATAAACAAGTACTAGTGGTGTACTCATTTATGGGCGACACTGTACATCCTGATTCCAGAAAGCCAAAGGTTTATATGTCTGTTTTAGAAGAATATTCAGGTGTATTATAAAGAAAAACATTCAGGTAAAGTGACAATCTTGTGTCTTCTAAAATAGATGACTAAGGAAGCAATAAGTTATCTTAAATGATCATAACATAAATAGAGAGAAACTTTATAAATTTGTAGAATGTTTCACAATCAGATGTTCTTCTCAATCTCATTTTATCGGCTTCAGATTTAGTTGTATGTGTAATATTTAACTGTTTTTCCTACTTACTGAGGGGAGTGGGTGGGTGTGTGTGTGCAAAATTTCAAGTTTCTACTATGAATGGTTAGGGCTGGGCGAAGTCCAGATAAATGTGTGAACACACGAATATCCTAAAGCCAGCAATAAGCCAGTGTTGTGGGTAGTGGTTATTAATAAAATGAAAGACTGATAAAAAATTAATGACAATGTTTCATCTAAGAAATTTGTATAAATTACGACTATTACATCTTCTACTACTACCAGTGTAAACAAACAATATGGTTTGAAAGAAAAATAGAAGA
This sequence comes from Architeuthis dux, assembly GCA_006491835.1. NCBI lineage: Eukaryota > Metazoa > Mollusca > Cephalopoda > Oegopsida > Architeuthidae > Architeuthis > Architeuthis dux. Next base: position 487,887 of record VCCN01002619.1, read on the forward strand.
AAAAAATGTAGCTATATGAGTAGATTTGAATGATGTCTGCTGGTTGAGCTTTCGTAGTCAAATTGGTAAGGTGCTGTGACGGTCGGACAAGCTTCCGATAATAAGGTATGCTAGTTCAAATTTCATTGGAAGCTTATTCTGTATTTCCAACCCATGCTGTTTATTTCTGTCATAGAATAAATGTAAAAACAACCTGGGAATTTTGATTAAAAAAAACTATAAAAAAATCTGATGAAAGAAAGACTAGTGAAAAATTAATAATATATAATCTATTCAAATGGTTCTTCGGATGATTGAACTCCTTGTTATTTGTGTTGTAAACACAACGTTTCAGCTGATCCATTTTTTGGCCTTCTTCAGGTGTAAAATATGAGTGTGATGGATTAAACAAGTTATGTTTAAAGGTGGATAGCCCTTATAGCACATGGCCCGGGTGTTTCTGTGTCTTTGTCTTGTCGGGTGGAAGCCACATTGGGTTGAAATCTGCACTTGTCTGGCTAATGCATTTAGTCGACATTTTGATATGAGCTGCCTCTTTGATTTTTCTCTGCTTCCAAACATCTGTTTACAACACAAATAACAAGGAGTTCAATCATCCGAAGAACCTTTTGAATATTAATGACCCTTCTCAAAACTATAGAAAATATATAATCTATTGTTCATGCCCTTATTTTAGGTAGGTTAGGTTTGTTCACATTGGCTGATAACTTTCTTTTGAATTTACTACAGAAGAGCTATTTTACACTAAGGAATTCTATTATAAAAACTTTATTGATCAAGCAGCATCCAATCCTTAGATATATATTTTTTTTTCTGTAACAACTTGATTTCTATTTATGTTATGATATCCTGCCACGAAAAGGTTATTCCGGGGTCAGACACCTGTGTGGAAATGTAAGTGACCCCGGTCACCTTAGAAAATGGGTATATGCGTAGGTGTCTAACAAACAGGATGTGAATGACACCTCCGTAGGCGTTAGAGAAACCTATAAAACAGATCCGAATAGAAAACTCAAGACCCGAACAGAAAACTCAGCGACCCAAGCAGCCAGGAGGCAGACCGCCTAGGGCTAGAAGACATAAGACCAAGTTCCTCTGTTGGGAACGGTCTCTCGGCACCCATCATCTCTCTCCCACTCTTCACTATCCGGCCGACAAAGATGTATACTATGAAATAAAAATATGTCCAGTTTCCTTTCTATCCAAGTCCAGGACATTCACCCGTTATACAACATTTACATGTGTGAATATGTCAGCCTGCAGGAATGAAGGCACGAATCCATTCCTCGCTTGTTTACAGGTTCATAAAAGGCAGCAAAAGAGCAGATTTCTTTTGTTAAATAACAAAGTACCTACTGATAATTGGTGCTGTATGATTTATTGGTATCAATAATTAATCACTGCTACCTACAACACTGGTTTATTGCTGGGTTTAAGTTATTCATGTGTTCTGACATTTATATGAAATCAAATAATGGATAATTTTATATCCGACAGAATATGGTAATTATAAAGACATTTGTCAGAAATCAGGCTGCTCGTTTAGCAGTCGTTCACACTGATGCCGAGCAAATATATGTTCCCTGACATTTATATATATTTATGTATCCGGACTTTGCCCAGCCCTAACTGTTCATGGTAGAAACTTGAAATTTTGTACACACACTCCCATCAATGAGTAGGGAAAATGTTTTTTAAAAATTTTTTGAAAATTCCCCCCCTAAATAGGTTCTTAGAGGGAGTGTTCAATATGCAATGTAAGTTTATGCTAAATTGGTCACTAGTTAGTGCCCGCTTCTTTTTTGAAAATTTAGACCTTAGACCCAACAAAAGGCGAGATAAGTAACTTATTCATTGATTACCCCTTTTTCAAACTTTTTAATTGATCACCCCGTACACAGCACATATGGGTGGTGGTGATTCATAATTTCCCTTGGAATGCTAGTTTTATTTATGTTACACATTTCACAAATATGTGGAGGTTTACTAAGCTTTAGACTAGTCAGACTCCAGGCCACGATGAGGAGTGAACTCTTTAGCAATGGCTTGTGGTACTAGCTTGTTAACCAATATTTTATGGCAAACAATCCATTCCATAGTATGCAAATGATTTTGATAACTTAGTCATTTAATTGGAGGAATTGGAAGAAGTGGCAGAAAACAGTTTGAATATTGCCGTCTTTTAATTTCTGAGCTTTCAGGCCTTTTGGCTAGGATCAAAGTGTAGTATCTGTTCTTCGAAACTACCATGGCCCTTCGGGGGTCCTTGTGGCATGCTCGGGTATCTCCGGATATCTGGGAGAAGTTGCACAGGATATCTTGGCCAGCTGGTCGGGAGGCGATCACCATTAGCATGTTTAGGATTCGTCCTGAGAAGCTTTTGACCACTGACCAGCTTATCCCGGTCCTTGTGGCATTTGTCTCAGTGATAGGGATTTGGGATTCTCCCCCCTCAAGTCTCTAGTCACGAGGACATGGGATCTCCCCCTCCCCCCTGCTGAATTCGGCACTAAATGACCCACCAAGGGTCGATGTGCCGTCAAACAAAACAATCAATCAATCAATTCTGAGCTTTCAATATATTGCAGCAAACTATTTATTCCTTATGAGCATGGCCATTTTTTTTTCTGTTGACTTATTTCTAAAATTTCAGTGTATATTGTTTTAAATAACCAATTTCAAACATTTATGATTGTATTAAAAAAACAACTTTTATCTTAGGTAAAAAAACAGCTCAAAATTATAAAATCCAATGACCAACTTTTATTGACATTGTAATATAGATTGTCTCCTGATATATATTGTGTCAAGAAGTTTTCTTATCATTAGCTATTTCTAGATTGGAACCCCAGTTAACATTTGCCATGAGAACTGCATTTCCTTACAACAAGGTTTTTTTTATATTTAGAGCCTCTAAGTTTAGCATCTTTGTGTATCTCTTTATAGAGCTTAATAAATACTGAGGATTATATAAGTAAGTTGTAGACATGGGAAACTGAGGATTATATAAGTAAGTTGTAGACATGGGAAACTGAGGATTATATAAGTAAGTTGTAGACATGGGAAACCATATTTCCTCAGCAATACTAAAGATAACATCACAAGCTCTTTGGAATATCTTGAGACTCTCGCTTATCAATCTGTGGTAGACAAAAATGATTAATACGAGACACGTTAATATCCAATATCTAAGTATAATACATTATTCTACATGGTACATTAATATCTAAACAAGAAGTAATGGCAAATGAGAACATGTAAAACTTGTGAAACTTTGAGATTTCAACAGTGTCTGTGATTATTTAGAGAAAATGAAACCTTTTCTTTATTGTCATGAAAGTTAAGCTATATTATGATGATCACTGAATCAGTAACTTTTATTAATACAAGTTATTTTTATTGTATGCAGCCTGTCATTTTTATTGCTTCTTTGGTTTTATGTAGTTCATTGTATATCGAAAGAAAATCTAATTAAACTAGAATTTTGAAAGGAACTTTCTGATTACTCCATCTTGGTGGTTGAACAGGGGGTTCGAGGATATAAGGGCTAGGGTTTCCTTTCAGATATGGAGTTAAAAGCACATTATCACAAATTCACCCAAGGGAGACACTGATTGCTGATGAGGATCAAAACCATTTCACTAAGGGGTTAGTGAGTTATTTGCAGAATCTATAAATATTGGATATAAATGGATTTCAGAAGAATCATTGTCTATTGGGATATTAGGTTACTATTGTCTACCAATGATCCATACATTTATTTAACCCTTTATGGGGCAAGTGACTATATATGATCACTTGAGCACCCGTTGCAAATATTGTAGTCACAAAGACAACATAATCCGCGCCAATGTGGTCTGCAGGCTTTGCAAAGTACACTTGTGCTTGAACAAGGATAGAAACTGTTTTGAGGCATACCACACCCCATTAAATTAGCCTGTTTTTGGCCTGCACAATAACATTCTTTTGTCAGTATCATTTTTTGGTATCTATTCATTATATTGAATGTTATTCCTTAATTCTATGTTTTATTAAACTTTCTATAATTTTTGGTCCTTTTTTTGGGTGAGGCACCATATATGATCCTTCATTGGAGGGGATTTTGCCCCCATAAACAGAAAAATTTCAGAAAACTTCCAACTGAAAATATCTTGTAATTAGGTCTAGTTTAACATACAAAAAAGTTGTTTTGATATCTAAAATATTTTTAGGGGTGCCCTATTAAAGGTTAAGCTCATATATGCTAAATCTAATGGAAAATAATTTTATGCTTTTGTTTTCTGTAATTGAACTGTGTTGTATAACAAGGCAAGTAAAATGCTAATTTCTTATTTGAAACCAGGGCGAAGAATTCTTTTTTGTTTGTTTTGGTAGTTTGACTAATTCCCAAATAGGCTGGTTGCAGAAAGGTCGAAGGGGGGGGGGAACTTTTCTACCAAAGCTTTTTTGATGTCATTCGACACAGAAAATTGTCCTCTAAAAATCCCTATTATTCTGCCTTGGGGAAACTTTTGACAGCACTTTGAAGTTATTGATATTTTTATGACTTTTTCACCATTTCAAGCGATTTTGGGATAATGATATAGTCTGGGGCTGGCAGGTCATACTGTGTGCCCCCTCCCCCAGGACTGAGTAGGATACCAAAATGTTCCTTAGGATCCCCTCTTTCAGAAAAAAAGATGTTCAAAAGAAAAAAGTTGGGAGGAACTACCTCATTTGCATAAAGCAAAATGCCACTAGCACATGCCAGAATTTCATATCTCATCTCCCAATTGACATATCTGAGTACTTTAAAAGGCTAAATCATGGTTTTCAGACATGAAGAATTAAAAAATACACTTTATTTTATCATAAAAGTAATTTTTAATTTATAGGTTTTTCAGCATTTTACAAAGAAATTTCAAGTATGTGTACTATAGGCCAAAGTCTATGGAGTGTAGATTTAATTAATGATGGAGATATAGATATATAGATATTCTTGTTAGAAAGAGAATTTCATCAGTTTTCCAACAGTTGTCAATTTGTATCTGTTGGGTATGAAAAGTTACAGCCAAAAACGTGAAGCTAGGTATTTAGTGTTTTACAAGGAAATTTTAACTTTATAGTCCACATTCTATGGATTATGGATTTAATTCTTGATGGAGATATATACATATATATATCGTTAAAAAGAGAACTTCATCAGAGTGTGAATAGACACTTAATTCATGATAGTTAAATGGAGCATAAATTACAATTAACATCTATCAGAAAGTATACACTAATTTAAACAGAATGTACCTTTCAGAGAATCTTTAAAAAAACAAATTGTTTGGTGGGTTTTTTTTTCATATATCCTCAGAATAAATTAAACATTACTTTTATAGTAAAACAAAGTGTATTTTTGAATTCCTCATTTTTGAAAACCCTGATTTAGCCTTTTAAAGTACACAGATATGTCAATTAGGAGATGAGATATAAAATTCTGGACTATATCATTACTGTAAAATCGCTGGACTGAAAATGGTGAAAAAATCATAAAAATATCAATAACTTTGAAGTGCTGTCAAAAATTTCCCCAAGGCAGAATAATGGGGATTTTTAGAGGACAATTTTCTGCGTCGAATGACACCAAAAAAGCTTTGGTAGAAATTTTTCCCCGTTTGGCTAACAATCTGTGTTGTGCAACCAGCCTAAAATCCCTACCTAAGGGATAACATCTTTGATAATAAGATGTTATAAATATCTACAGAAAAAATTGTTTGGAATTACAAAATATCATTTTAGAAATATCTTAAAATTCTTTTCTTGTTTTTACGGACTTTGAAACACATTAATAGCATGTGTGTGTTCGTATGTGTAAATGTATATGAAAATACAAACGTGTATATTTGAATCTATAAAATCTCATGAAATTTTAATCTATTTTGTTAACAGACCTGAACATATGTAGAAACCTGATATGATTTCTAACCTTACAGTTATGGTATATTCTCTTTGATGGAATAGGAAGGTTCATATTGCACTAGAGATGTTTGCCTGTCTGCAACTCTACTTGCTTTCTTCTGATTAAAAGGGCAGTAGTATTTGCTTTGTTCCTAAAATAACCATTATGTTTATTTTCATAATGTACTGTTGATGCTGACTGATAATTTCATTGTTTGTCTAAAAAGTGATTCCAATGCTTTATAGATCTGCTATTTTGGTAAAGACCTTTCCAATTTAATCAACTGATCTTTACATCTGTTCAATTATCTGTGTCTTTTACTCTCTCTTATGTGTTTATATAGCTAATTTAGTTACTGCTTTGGGAAATGCATATCTGAAAACAGTGGTGAAAATACAGTTATACCTTGATTAGAGCAGTTAATTTGCTCTAAGCTTTTCCGTACTGTTCAAGGTCTTATTATAATTTAATGTGTTTCTTTCCAGCATATATCATTCAGACCTCAACTGGTGTTAGAAAAAATGTCCTCTCGGCAAGAGTAGCAAATGCATGGAACAGCCTAAGTGAAAAGACAGTCACATCCAAAAATATCAATATTAATAAAAATAATCTTTATTCTGATATCAGACATACCAAATTTAACTCCCATTTTTCTTATAAGTTTAATCCCATCCCAACTACACTGAAGCTGGTTTAATAACACAATTAACTGCTGTCAAAAAAAGCCTATTTCAAGTATATTCAAGTATATATTTAGTTACATTAATTTGTACACCAATACCATACTACATCAAAACTCGTACTAATCAAAATTGCGCTATTCAAAATATTCCGAACTAATTTTCTTTTGTATAATTTGTTATTACTAAAGGAAGTAATGTTACCACATTATATTTCAATGTATTTTGATATAAAAATTTTTTTTGTGCCATCTCTTTTCACTTGTGACGCTTCTTTCTCTTCTTTTTTCTGGGAATTAAACATTGCTATTTTCCATGTATCAACATATTTCACTTTTAAATAAAACTGCAAATAAAATAAGCATTTCTCGCCATCAAAAACTACTTGGCTGATGTTAAGATATAAATTGGTCAATATTTAAGCAAGTTTCAAGCCAATGACTGTAATTGAAGTTGTATCATTGATGGTACTTAAGGTTTTCATTAAATATTAGAGTTCAAGTGTTTGTTTACTCATTTTCTGCTATTATCTGCCTTAATGTTATAAAACCCCTCTGTCTCATCTTTCAATGTAAGTAGTCATTCAATAACATTGAAGAGTCCTATAAGCATTGAAAAAGAATAAAAACAAGAAATTGCTCTTATCTTGTGACAAGTTCTGTTAGATAATTTAGTTTAGTAATAGACTTCTCTCATTTTTGTGTTCACACATTTATTATGAATTTAAAAGATACACACTTTACAATTAAATATCTTTCATAATTTTGGTCTGGACCACATCACTTAAATCAAACTATTTATATTAGTGACTATTGTTAAATATTTTTATCCTCAGATATACATACCTGTCAAGTCTCACGCATTTTGATATGTTCTCACAGTCTCACACATTAATGGAAAATTCTCACACATTTTATAAAAAGTGTAAAATTCTCACGCATTTTATGAAAGGTGAGAAATTTTATAAAAAGTTAATTTTTTATAAAAGTGAATCTTTTGGTTAGTGATTTTAACCAATGCCCAGAAGTGCTACCGCGGGACTGTGATTTGCTGCAGGTCCCCTATCGAAAGGGTCTATTCATTCCATTCGCACACATGCTAGGAGTAACATCGCAGGTTCAACGATGAGTATCGAAAATCTTTACACCGGCTGTCTGCCAAAGAAAATGAGATTGAATGAATCTATGACTTACGATTCTCACTCATTTTCAACATTGAAACTTGGCAGGTATGGATATATTAAAAAATAAATTAAATTTCTAGCTCTTCTAGAAAGAAAAACACTCACAAAGAAAAAATGGCTACTCATATTCAAGAAAACATGCATGCATATTTTATTGACTAAAAGCATATGAATAGAAGCAAAAGATGTCATTTCTTATAAGCAATAAGTAAGGATAGTGAGTTACAAAGTTGTTACATCATAAAGGTTTAATGGCATTGTGGTGTCAAATCGATAGTTATATAACTACCACTATCTTTTATCTGATTATTCATACCATAGTCTGTTTACCATCTACTAAGTAGCAGCAGCAGCAGCAATAGTCTTTAAGTTTTCTGAAGTTCTTAGATGAAGTATTTTCATTATTAATTTGGACTAGTTTTTCTTTCATCTTTTATTGTTACTTTTTATCACAACACTCAGATTGTTAATCAGTGTTACCAAAGGTTTAGGTTATTCATGTATTCACACATTTATATGTATCTATCTATCTATCCGGACTTTGCCCAATTTTGTACACACACTCCCCTTAATGAGTAGGGAAAATGCTTCTTTTTTTTTGTTGAAAATTCCCCTCCAAAATAGGGTTTTAGTGGGGGGGGGGGTTCAATTTTCAATGAAAGCTTATGTTCTTTGAAAATTCAGACATTTTTTAGTGATCTCAGCATATATGGGTGGCAGTGATTCATAATTTCCCCATGAATGCTAGTTACATTGTATGACAGTTAAAGTAAGCAGCAAGAATTGAAAATAAAGAAATAGTCTCTGATGAGATTTGAACTTGTATCCCATATTCTGAGAGTTTGTCTTACATGGACATCGCCTATACTCGATTTTATCTCCAATTCAGAAATTAATAAAATGCTTACATTTTTTACATACCCTAAGATGGAACAAGTCATGTTATTAAATTGTGGCCTACCAAATTATCAACTTGGAGATTATAGAGAATTACATCCACAAGAATTGAGACACTGAGCTTCATACTTAGCTGAAATAGTATGAAATGAAGAAAAATCACTGAACAAAGAATTTTCAGTCAACAGCTATCTCCTATTTCATCCCTAATCAGTAGATCCAAGAAAAGGTTGAACTGCTGAAAAATTGGATTGTGGTATCTTTATGCATAAGCTGTGATTCTAGGGTTGGGTCTGACTGACAACGTAGGAGAGACACTCAATTCCACTGGTGCCT
>VCCN01002619.1:510545-522161 GCA_006491835.1 Architeuthis dux
TAAGGGATATGTGTTTGGGTGTGTCTGTATATCAGGAGTATATATAAAATGTATTTGTGCATGCACACAAAGAAAACTAATTATGGAACATGCTCTTGTCTGAATTTTGTTAGACGAGCTGTTTTAATTATTGAATTATTGTGACTAATTTACTCATCTTTGTTGTTTGTTCTTGTGGAGCATGCGCAGAGACGCAAGCATTAGATGTGACAGTTGTGAGAGGGGATGTGCATGCTACACCAGAACCAGATTCCACAACAATCTAGAGCTCAGCAGACAAAGGCCAGAAGGTATATGGCTAAAATGTTGTAAAAAAAACCCAAAACAACAAAGATTAGGAAATTAATCTAAACCAACTACATACAATGATAAGACATGCATAGACTGCAATTGTATGTATAAAATTGTGTGTATGTGTCTGTGTCTGTACACATATATAAAGAAAGAGACAAATGCTGCTTTTTTTATAATGTAAGTGTCCCGTCTCTTAAGAGACAACTTCCAGTGGAGTATGGTGCCCGGTGACGAAGACCCAGTTTCTGTTGCATATGTCAGCTTAGTGATCCTTGCAAGTTTCATGTCTGGTCGCAAGTCCACCAAAGGGATACCTCCATCCTAATCAAATAGCTTAGAGTGTACTCAATTAGCTGCTGAGTGCACAGGGAAATTTGTCCTGATGAACAGTTTTCCACACTCTTCGCTCGTACCTAAAATTGAACCCGGAACCTTCTGGGTGTGAGGCAGACGTGCTAACCATTACACTAGCCGAGCGGAGTCTGCAATGGTCAACTGTAAAATAAAATAAACCTGATGAAAATTTACCATGCCTGAACTAAATTCATTATGAAACATTTTTATGTTAATTCAAATTGGTTTAATATACTGAATTCCTCATATTCCAGAGGAAAAAATGAATGAAGCAAAAGCTACGTCAAACACCATTTGTGAATGTGACCTTTAAAAAACATACCAGTAATCAAACCCAGGACCTTCTGTGTGAGGCAGACATGATACAATACGTTTTTTACAATGTGCATGTGTATTTTTATGCAAATATCAACTTATGATTATGATGGGATTTCCAGCTCTACAGAAAGGGTACCATAATGGCAAAAAGTCTTTTCAAGAATTGCTGATCATTACTTAAAACTGAAACTCTCAAATTATCATCAATTTTGTACTTAAAAAAAAATGATTTAGCAGTTGGATTCTTGGAAAATCTTCCATAAAAAAACCTTATTTGAAAACTCTTTAATTCTTTGCTTTTGTTTTAACGAGATGTTTTTTTATCGCATCTAAATTTGTAACTACTCTGCCTCCATTATGATTCACAAAACATATTCAATAATTTTTTATATACTATATTTAGTTTTTCTTCTTTTTAAAAAATTATTTTTTGTTCTGGAAATTCTGCCTCATCAGCTATTAGGTATTTGAGAATTTTTTTCCTATATTGAACTGAATCATCTTAGAAATTTTATTGCTGTGCAGCAATCATTATTTAACTGCTTTGTCACAGACGTTAATACAAATCTACATAAATATAGAGATCTGTCTCCTGATTACCAACAGAACTTTTAAAACAAATATCAATAATGGGAATGATAAATTCTTTGTGCTTATGTTTTCTCCGTATGAATCATTAGTATTTTGAAATATCTTGTTCACTGCCAGGCGTATATTTTATTAAAATGCTGGGCTTCTTAAAATTTTATTGCAGAATTAATGGCTGATTTACTTTATGCAACATTTTTCTTCTATCGGTTGAGTGTTCCCTCATGACAGGCAGTTAGGTGTAGAATTTCTGATTCATAAAGTATGGTAAAGAAAGGCGAATATTTTAACTTTTATCAAATTGTAATTTTAAATGGTGCTTTTGCACTTGTGAAACAAGCATTTTCTCTTATATGTCCCGGGCAGTGCAACACTTATGGGTGAAGTTCAAGTGGTACAGAAGGGGTCTCATGCCTCTGAAGTTTGAAGTTCACTCTTGAGTATGAGGCTAACTATAGTGTTGGCTACAAAATAATTTGGGGAGAAAGTAAATTTGATTTGAATTAGGGCAAAAAAAAACTCCTTTTAGCAATTTTTTATTTATCAAATTCATGACTCACTCTTAGTTTGAATAGCTACTTAAGTATTATAAATTTTACAAGTATGTTAATGATCACAGTGGTTAGTTTGGAGTTTTTTTCCCCCCATCATTCAGAAGAACTTCTACTGTTTGAGAGACAGCAATATCTAATGGCTTTAATTTATAAGCTTTATAGATTAACATGCTAATGAATTTCCATATTTTCCGTAATTTCAGGTGATAGTCAAATAGATTTGGGTTTAGTGTTTTTCATGGATTGTTTTGGAAATTTCATTTGAGAAAATGTCGAAATAAAAGGAAAAATGATTATAGATGACTGAAGATTGTTGGTATTTGTTTGACTTGACTAAGTTTATCACCAGGCCACATTCTTAAAGAACCCAGTGAGAAGTGAACTCACAATAAATGGCTTGTAAGACATTCTCAATGCCCATTGCACTACAGAAAGCACTTTATAACTAATTTCTTTAAGTAAGGTAAAAGATCTAGCGTTCCATCTCTTAGGAGACAACTCCCAATGGAGTATGGAGCCCGGTAACGAAGATCCTTGCAAGTTTCAAGTCTAGTTGAGACCAAGACTTTATTCTTACAAGTTTTTATGACCACCCCCTTGGCAGGATGCAAGTCCAGCGAAGGGATACCTCCACCCTAATCACACAGCTTAGAGTGTACTCAATTACCTGCTGAGTGCACAGGAAGATTTGTCCTAATGAAGAGTTTTCCACACTCTTCACTGATACCAGGAATTAAACCCAGGACCTTTTGCATGTGAAGCAGACGTGCTAACCATTTCACTTTCCCTTCATAATATTGAATCCCAGTCAAATACTTTTATTCAAAAATGCACAAATGTCTTTTATTAATTAATTTGTAAAGTTTAAATATTTAAATTCCAAAACAATTTTTTTTATTATATATAGGCCACGATTCTGGAGAATAGTCTACTGTATATCTGTACATATTGGTCTTTGGATGAAATGGTCTTGGGTTTGTTTCCTGCAGTTGTATAATTTAGGTTTATTAAACTGTAGTATCCTTTGTACTAAAAGTTTGTTTCTATAAGAAATTTTCATGTCATGTTACACTTTTGTGTTCAACAATCAAACTATCCTGACAGCACATGAAGTCATTCCTTTTTTAAAAGTTTATAAACAAAAAAAAAAGATCTTCATGAGTAAGACATTCATATCTTTTATTTGCAGATTTATCAGAAAAATAGCTTTATTAGCTAAGTCAGCGTTCGGTTACCAAGCTTTTTATGGCTATTATTCCCTTGGCTTTCACTCGTAGCTTTTTTCTTTCTCATCAGTGGCTTCTTTGCTACTGAACATTCTATGCTACCTCTTTTCCCTTATTCTCCTCATTGAGACCCCATATAACTCTGGAAACCATTGAGGTAATTATTCCTTGCTTTCAACATCTCATGGGGATTTCCTTTGTTTTTCACCTCATAGAAAACTATCAGGGTTCAGGAGGTTTATAATCATAGATAATGTTATGTGTATTTAACATTTCCTTTATTGATTATCCCTTTTGTCTATACAGTTCTGTATTTGTTTTGTCCACATATACTTAGGGGTCTACAAATGTCTTATTTGCTATATAATTGTCTACTGCAAAAGAAAATGATAAATTATTCATATAGATATTGTTATACTAGAAGCTCATGTATTCATAAGAGCACAGAAATAGTCTTTGCACTTTTAGTCAGTTAAAGAAGATTGTTCCATCTGAATAAAAGATGCTTATTCGAAACCGTCAACCAAAACTGTCAAAATAGGTTTCTTCAGTTTTCAAGTTGGTCTGGCTATGTATGTATCACGCGTACAGGCCGCACCAATGGAACTAGAGGCATGACATTTTTAACATTTACTCCTTATTATGTCTAGAAAATATATATATATATATATATATGAAATCAAATGATGGACAATTTTATATCCAACAGAATATGATAATTGAGCTAACGAAGGACTCAGTCGGTAGAGCAGTACCTGCATATTAGGTAGCTTCCAGGGTGGACATAGGTTCGATCCACACACAGAGTTCGTTTCTCTATTCATATTTACGAATTAGGCCGCTTGTTTAGCAATTGCTCACACCGATGCCGGGCAAATATAGGTTCTCAACTAATAAATGTCATAATTATCATATTCAGTCAGATATTTGATTTCATATATATTGATTTTCATGAGAACTTGATGTGACAAAGACTAATACTGTGTGCTATTTTCTGTCCCTTTTTCTTCCAGTTCCCTAGTTATTTGTGCTTGTCTATGTAAAGTGGAGGAATGAGATTAAGATAACTGGTACTATTGGTCTCCTGATACATTGTGCCATTGTAAAACTTAATATCAACAAAGATTCTGTCATTTGAGTTGAAAGCACTTGCATGCCAAATAATCTGCTTGGATTGCAACATAACAAAGCACAGGTCATAATAGAGGTGAAATATACTTCATTAAGTTTAGTGTTGGAAGGGATCAAAAAGCTAGGTGTGAAACCTGTAAGACAAGTTTAGCCTGGCTATTAACATTAGCTAGGATGCTTCTAACAAAAGCTGATACAGGTGTATATAAAGGTTGAGGCTTATACAAACAAGAAATGAAATGTAGTTGACATTCAATAGTTTCTCATTGTGTTTGTGGATGACAGGGTTTCACTGAACTAGTTGTTAAATTACCGCAACTTTTCACCAGACAGTTGGAGAACACATTTATTGAACTGTTCTGATAATCGAACAAAGAAAAAAGCATTGTGTGTAATAGACTAGTTTTACTGCATTAAATCAATGCTTACAAAATCTATGGTTCAGTTTCTTTGTACAATGAACGATAGGCTTATTATTAGGCAAAAATGTTCTCTTTTACAGTGTGCAAAAGGTGATGCTAGTCTAAAAGAGGCATAGCAATATATATTATACAGATAAGTAAAATACAGGTTGAACCTCTTTTATCTGACAAGCTTGGGATCTGGCCATTGCTGGACTACAGAAAATCCTGGACTACTGAAATTCATCCTTAACAACCCATTAATGGGTATTATGAGGTCGGATCGTCTACTGTGTATGATTTAAAGAAACAAAAGGAGCAACTTTTCTTTAGAATTTGCTCCTTTTGTTTCTTTAAATCATAGACAGTAGACGATCCAACCCCATAATACTTATGCAAACTCTTTACAGAAGTTCCATCATCTGATGTTTTTAGTAACTCCACCTTTTCAAGCTCGGTTGGTGTAATGGTTAGTGCTCCGATGCTGTAATGGTTAGCACATCTGCCTCACACGCAGAAGGTCCTGGGTTTGATTCCCGGCATGAGTGAAGAGTTTGGAAAATTCTTCATCAGGACAAATTTCCCTGTGCACTCAGCAGCTAATTGAGTACACTCTAAGCTGTGTGATTAGGGTGGAGGTATCACTTGGGTGGACTTGCTGCTTGCCAAGGGAGTGGCCATAAAAACTTGTAGAATGAAGTCCTGATCTTGACCAGACTTGGAACTTGAAGGATCACTAAGCTGACGCATGCAACAGAAACCGGGTCTTCGTCACCAGGCTCCATACTCCATTGTGCGTTGTCTCTTAAGAGACGGGATGCTCTACCTTTACCACCTTAGATTATGTTTTATGCTTATACTTTTTAGCACTAGCACCATTTTCTGAATCTCTTGGTCGACATACTGAAAGGCTAAATACAGCTAAATAAATGTAATTAACAGGACTGTGTCACCAAAACACTCAGCTACAGTGTAAACAAAGTTTGGTGCCTTAGCACTGTTAAATGCGCCGCCCTGGTGGCAGATTCAAAATGTGCGGACCACCGAATGCCGGATTAAACAAGTTCAATCTGTACTAGATTTCTATATTCACGAGATGTACCCTGATTAATTTACTCATTTCTTTTTCTTTTGATCATCATGTTTCCGTTAGTAAGCATTTTGATCATCTTTAGGTAGGTGACATGTCAATGTGTTAATATATCATATACAAAGAAAGATAACTCTGTTAGCTTTCTTTGTTAATGATCAGTAGTGGAACTCTCCCATTTCGGGAGTCTGTTTTCTCTGATACTGTACTGTATTTTGAAGACTCTGGAGTGTATGCGTTTATATTGTGTTATATCACAGTTGACAGCCAACAAGTGTATCTACAAGAGTCTAACAGACATAATGTAGGGATTACCAGTCCTTGTCTTATCAATAAACCAAAGCTCATCAAACCGAGTTACGTGTACATGTAGGGGTTCGCAAGAGAAATTACGGGGGTACACAAGCTTTATAAAAACACTGGAATCTTGAAGTAATCACAACCAACTTGATGAAACTTGTGTGTCTTGTAAACCTGACATAGAGTTGCGTAAATCAAAAGGATCATTCCGTAAAATCAAACAAGTCTAGTTTGCACGTATATCTGCACTCAGTCAACTTTTACTCTATATTCTTCACAAGGAGTATGTGGACCGGACGAACAGGTACACTGGAAGAAAGAGTTTGAGAGTCCCTTGCTCTAGAATAACCGATATCCCACTCTATCAAGCCAATCTATAAGATTTATCTGTTAGTAATGAAAATAGAGAAGAGGTTGATGTTAGATCAAATAAACCTTCAAAGTATGCAAATAAGCTAGATTATTGCTTCTTTTAAACCTAGTATAATTCAAACTAAATTTAAGAGACAAAAATCTTTAGGAACCCTATAAAAATGATATACTGTATAGCACATTGATAGCTGCAGTTTCCAAAGCAACATTGTTATGATCAGTACAAGTAGGCACCCTATAAAAATGATATACTGTATAGCACATTGATAGCTGCAGTTTCCATAAGCAGAATTTTTCATGATCAGTATAAGTAGGAACCCTATAAAAATTATATCCTATATAGCACATTGATAGCTGCAGTTTCCAAAGCAACATTGTTATGATCAGTACAAGTAGGCACCCTATAAAATGATACACTATGAATAAAAATAAGAAGGGTGGTAAGAAAAAGTATCCCTTTGTATCTGGATATATCCTGAATCTCTTTTGTAACTTATGCCTTTTCCTTGCTAAATGAAATGTGAGTGATATCCTCTGCAATCTCTATAATCCCACCTTGGAAAATACTGTCATCAGATATTCATTGGCTTCTTTCCATAAACTATTTAATGTTATTTTTATGGACCTGAATATTTTTCTTATCTGCAATAATAACTATGGATGAATAACACTTTTTTTTATTAATATCTCAAATGTGCAAATCTTTGTTTATATTCAACCAACCTGTGTTTTGCCGATTTTTTTCTCATTACGTCTCGAACAATACCTTTCCAGGAGTTCTTCCAAAGGAAATACACACTTTTTTTGTTAGTTTCTTCTAAGCTTCTGACCCGTTTGCTGAAAGCTATAACTCTCTTTGTATGGAAGCTGGTGAACGCAATAACAGCTGGAGCTGTTTTTATGTTCTTATGGCATACGTGTAATTGTTATAGATATCTTAATGTACAGCTTGTGTGTCCCAGTAAATTTGCATCCTATTTACCATACAGTTTACACCCGTTTTCTGTTGCCTTGGATATGATTTAGTGCTTTATTTTATTTTTAGGTCAAGTTTTGTAGTGCTAAGTGGACACACAAAGAGAATGTTTGCTTTGTTTTATGTGAGAAATGTGTATAAACGAGAGCCGGTCTTTTGAGTAGTCCTTATAACGTTTGATGTCTTGTCACTTGTGACTGCATTACTGCATTACATGGTTTGTGGAAGGGTTAACTGTCTCTATTCCTTTCTCTTCTTGAATATCCTTTGCATTTATTCAGCTCAAGTCGTCGTATAAAATGCACCAACTTTAAGATATGGTGATCTACTTTCTGGTATGCTTCCTTTTTTCTCATTATGTCTCGAACAATACCTTTCCAGGAGTTCTTGCAAAGGAAATACACACTTTCTTTGTTAGTTTCTTTTAAGCTTCTGACCTGTCTCAGTGCAAGTGTGCAAAGTTGAACCAATAAATCTATTGTTATGCATTATTGATGATCTGTTAAATAAGAGGTGTGAGATCAGAGAGGTCAAACCTTCCTGGCTGCTGTGCTCCATTATATTCTTTTACATTATACTTGTAAATACCCCCCTCCCCCCAAACAGGGGCCCGGGCCGGTCGGCTGGGGCCTAGAATACGCTGATTGCATACCCTGCAGAGGGATAATACCCCCCAAACAGCGGCCACCTGTTTTTTCACCAAAGTCGCAAGACTCTAGTTAAAAACAAATAACCGTTGACCAATATCGCAAGAGTCTATTTAAAAAAAAAATCTTTCCCAAAGTCGCAAGACTCTATTTTTAAAAAAAATAACCTTTCACCAAAGTCGCAAGACTATTTTTCAAAAGATTTTAAACTAATCTCGACATTAAATGACCGATCAAGTGTTGATATGCTGCTAAACAAATCAATCAATCAATCATTGTAAATACGATTTATAATCAGAATATTTTTCTGTTGTCTGTTCTTTTATAAGGGATATCTAGTTACGGCGGTCATTATTTAAATTTGTAATTTTTTCCCTAAGATTTGACCATAAAAGTTTTAGTCAAGTTAACACTGTTTTTGTTGAAAGTTGTTTTTCATTCTGGAATGACTGAGAATAAACAGATTCGTTGAATTTGTTGCCAAAAATAGAAGAAAATCTATAAATTGGAACTCAAGAAACAGAACTATATCAAAGTAATGTAATATTTCAAAGAATTGATTTTATTTCCATTTTTCAGCGCTCTATACGAAGGACTTCTGTTTTATTGAATACATAAATTAGCAGTTTCTCTTCTGGCTGTTAAAAATCATGATTTTACTGTTGATATTTCGTATTTTGATTCTCTAAGTAGTTAGCTGATTACTTTGTCTCTCCAATGAATTTGTTGTAAAGAGACTTTACAACAGCAATAAAACCTAATGACCTGTACTCATGCATTCTTTAGAGTTTTACCAAAGATTGAACATCTTAAATAAGAGGGAAATGGCTTATTGTTTGATACCATTCATGTTTTGGTTATAGTTTAAAATGTAAAAGTCAAGCATAAATGATTCAGTAGTTTCATTTTTCTGTTCAGATATTTATGAAATTATGTATTCGCTCTAAGGTTTCAATCTTTTAGAAGCACTAATTAATCTTTTTTTTCTTTGAATTTGTCTAATATGTTATCGCCTTTTATTCATTTACCTATTTTGAAAATATAACATCTATACATATAAAAGGCATATATGCAAATGAGTATGTTCATTTGTATGGTTGTATGTAGTGTCTGCTAGTTGAGATCCTACAACTCATAATGGACTGGTCTAAATGTGATAGATTGTACAATGAATAATAGAATTAAAGGTTGGAAAAATGAGACATGCTGTTCCCCACATCAAAGAAGACCGACCAAATTCAACAGATAACCTGTGTCTGTCAACGCAACACAACACAACAATGTCTTTTCAAATTCCTTTGATGTAGCCAACACAGAGAAGAAGAAATTGGGAGGGGAAAGGCAGTTACTGGCCAAATGCAAATACTCTCAGAACACCAAAAATAAGTTTCTTTCTATGATTTTTTTTTCATACCAAATGATGTCTGTGGTGACATTTCTTAAATTGACACTTTCAAAAAAATTAAAATTAGGATACTTGAATTAATAAAATAAAATTACCTAATAAAATTGCTTTTGGCTCCTTATTGCCAATCCATACATAAAAAACCCTGTCATTTTTTACAGGTATATGCTAGTTTAATATAAAACAGGTAGATTGGGTTAACCATTTCAAGACTAACCTATTAAGGTGCCTAATGCCTGAATTAAAATGTCCCAGTAGACTTCTCAAAGAGATCTATGGCAGTGTTACTGAAACTCTCTGATCTCATGGACTGGCAAGGTTTCTTTCCAATGTGTCAAGGGCCAGTAACATATCTGTATCAAATTATTCTCATATGATCAGTAAAATATTCAAAGAGTTTTTTTGACAATTAAACTCCTTCTTGTTGTTGATCTTGTTCACACAATGTATTGGCCAATTGATTCTTCGGCCCTGTTCAGAATAAAAGAATGAATTGGCCCAAACGTTGTGTGAACAACATAATCAACAAGGAGGTCAATTGTCCTAAAAACTAATTGAATATTAATGACCATCCTCAAAATTATAGACAGTAAAATATTAATTGAATATTTATGGTAATGTGAATCTTTATCGGAAAAAATATAATGAATATATTAAAAGTTAATAATTTTTTGGGAAATTTATATTTATTTCATGAATAGTATATAAATTAATATTAAATAGATGTTTAAAGAAAATATTTCAAATCTAGATGATAAACGTAACAAAGCCACATCAGTTTTATATGGTTTCTCTATTAAAAAGAAATGCCCAAGTGTAGCCAAGAACATTATCTAGTGATATGTTTTAAACATCATTATAGATGTAAAAACAAGCTGTGTACTGGCAGCCTATGGTTTGTGTACTGGCTTTGATTACACTGATCTATGGGACATATACATATCCCATCATAGATACCTTGGGATAAATATGTCCCAGGCAGCTTGAAATTGTTAAATGGCTTGAGTCATTAGTCAATGCATCCTTTATCTTAAATTTACAAATCTTAAATTTACAAATTTTCTTGACCATGAATTTATTCTTGTTAAACTTAGAGAAATAAAATCAAGTAACAATAACTTCATAGTCACAAACTTTGTATTTTTCATAGATATTTACGTGCCCTAAATTTCAAATGATGGCTTATTCATTAATTTTTTTGTGAATAATTATAGTAATTAGGATTTAGATTATTGTATCAAGCTTATTTACCTTGGACCCCATCACATGAATTGTCAGATTAGGTCAAAGGGATAGGTCTTAATTTTGTTTTTCAACACCTGTTTTGTAGGGAAATAATCAGTACTTTTGTCATATCTGACAGTTATATTGAATCTAAAGCCCGGCTTCCAAAACAGAATTCACTTTACAAAAGATACTTGTCTATAAAGTAAAGAAACCAGTCTAAAGAAAACACTGGAAGTTTCTATTTTTCTGTGAATGTTTACACAAGGTGTTTGCCAAGGATTGACTGCTGGAAAAAGGGCTTGCTCTGGTTTAAAGCTAGTTTGCTGTTTTAGACTTTTTAAAAACTTTGGATTGGATCTTTTTTTTCTTTCTCCAACGTATCAGCCACTGAACAATCTCATCATTGTGGTTTTCTGGGTTTTTTCCATCTTTTCAGCTGTAACGAAATGCACTCTGTGTCCGTGTGTTTGCGCATTTGGCGTATGTGACCAAAAGCCCATATTGTATAACCAGCCTTTTTAAGGCGCCCTGATCTTCAAATCAGGGCAGTTTAGAACTGAAGCGGGTAGCGATAGGCCGCACAAAGACAATCCCCTGCCCGTTAGGGGTGAGGGAGGAGAGAGCCAGTTAGAAGCAGTTAGCAGTTTAGGATCCGGCAGACAGCCGACAGGTCAGTTCAGGTTTTTGCGAAGTAATGTAGCGAAATAGACAGGGTCAGATTACCAGTGACCAG
>VCCN01002619.1:534572-547312 GCA_006491835.1 Architeuthis dux
GATTGTATGAAAACGCAAATCAAGGAAATACTACTACTACTAATTGTTTGTTCAATTTATGTCTGAGCAGATCTAATGTCAGATCTTGTCTAGACATTTTCTGATCAAAATTAATGAAATGATTTTATCTTTAAAATTCTGTGATAACAAGTTAGCTAGATTCCTGGGGCTTAGGAATGTAGAAATGTCAAACATTTAAAGATTTTATTTTTTATATTGTATATTAGGTATGAACAAAATGAAAAATAATTACAAGTGTGTAACCAACATTTGATTTAAAAAAAAATGTATGGTAGACAATGCAGTACACATATTTGAGTGGAAAAAATAAACAAGATTAAAATGCATGACAGCTGCGCCATGCAAAAAAGGCATGTTATCGCCTGCAGCTCCCATATTTACAAATAGCAGTCAATTTACATAAACAAAAAACAGAATAAAATATATTAAAAATACAGGTGGTAAATATCTTTTCATCATTTCACTATATTTAATTATTCATCCTTGTTATAATATTTTTATATAAGTTTCAGTCGAACCAAGACATAGAAAGAATAAAAGATATGCATTTAAAAAATTTATAAGATATCGGAATAAATCGATAAAAATGATGAAAAATATTTAAAAAAAATAATATTGAGTGAAAAAGATGGGAAAGGCCTTTGTCCAGCAGTGGACCTATAACGGCTGCTGCTGCTGCTGATGATGACGTTTTCATGCAAGAGCCATCTAGTTTGTTCAAGCTTTGGAATTTTATTCTGTTTCGTGTTAACTTTGCTTTGTATCATTCTGAAATAATCTGGGTGTTTACTACTTCGATCAATGTAAGATGTCAAATCTTTTATAAATGACTCTAGATATGAAGGCAAAACTTTCACAGCATGACTCGAACAAAGGGCTAATGAATGACAAACACAACCTATAACGAAAACAGATGGAATATCATCTTTCAATAATTTCCGAAATCCGCACTTGCTACCCATCATTGTCGAGCAATTATCACTTGCAAATCCAACAATGTTATTTAGTGGAATCTTCTGTTTGGTGAGCTTAGATTTTACAGCTTCATAAAGACCCTTTGATGAACCATTTTCTACTATAACAGCATCCAGTAGAGCATCTTTGACTTCAAGCATTTCCAGAACACCAAAATTTGTGTCACTGATACATCAGTACTTTCATCTATTAATATAGAATATCTTTGTTTCCTGCAAATATCTGATATTTCCACTTTTTCGCGATGTGCAATTCCATCTTGTATGAAATACAACAATTTAGTTCTTTTCAAATTTATCTTTTCAGCCATTTTACTATCAGGAAATTCTTGTTTACAAATATCGATGTTACGTTTCACACATAAATATACATGGTTCCCACACCGAGAATTGAACCCGGGGCTGCAACATAGCAAAAACACAGAAGTTTCATGTGTTTTTCTTTCTGTATGTTTTGCATACCAGAACATTTGGACCAATCAGAACAACCTGGACAATCTTCTGTTTCCCATAAATAAGCCACAATTAGAGGGTTTGTCGGTTGCTAACCTAGCTGCTGGAAGCGCTGACCGAAACGGAAACAGAAGATTGCTTAAACCAAGAAGAATATTTGTCTTTTTACAAAGTCGTGATGACAACGAAGACTAAGTTGTACCCTGATCTGAAGTCAAGTCACTATTGTTTAGCTGTCTGAGCCTGAAAGACTCGTTCAGGTGTTAGAACAATCGATGAGGTGATTTATATGATTGAAAGGCATGTGGTGCTCAGAAAAATATACAGCAATTAGCAATTCTGCTTTCGCTGCTTGTTCGTTTATAGAAGACTCTTCTTTTTACTAAGAAAGAATCTAGTTTAATACTAGACTTTGTAGCTTTTTTTTATGCTTCACAATGTTTTTATGATTCAAAAGCATTGATTTTCTTTTCAGCATTTTTCAATTGAATCTTCCAACAGATGCAGTAGCAGTCTTCAGAATTGTTAGCATTTTGTCTTAACCAATGTTTAAGTTCACTATCTTCAAATGCAAATATCTGATATGCAATTCCATCTTGTATGATATAAAACAATTTGGGTCTACCACTGTCTCTTCTTTGCCGGGGTTTGGTCACTCATTGTTAAAGAAAAGGGTTGGAAAATTCGGTCACTGCACCTCTATGGCTAACTCAATAAAATTTCCATTTGATGGCAACTCAGTTCTATCTGTGAGTCGGGGCTTTTATCTTGCAAAGGATAGCTATTACTCAGCAGTCGTTTATACTTTTTATGTCTGTACATACATTAAATAATCCCTCTTAATGAAATCTCCCATTGTAAGGAACTCCCACTTAAAGAACTCACGCCTTAACGCCACTATCAACAAAGTGAATACATATATTTCCTTTTTTTTAAGTAGATTAGCTCAGACCCAGATAAAAACCCAGATTTTATGGAATTATGGAAATAAAAACTCAGAAACCCAGCAGGGCATGAAAAAACCCAGCAGTGGCAACATTGGCTATTACTGCTCACTGTATTTTTGTTTGCCAAAAAAAATGGTTAAAAGCCCCCAACACAAACTAACCTTTGCCCTGACTGACTGACTAACCCTAACTAGTAACCTTAACTATTACCCTTAGTTATTATCTCGATAGGATAATAACAGCCTCCAAAATGTCCTTAACTTGTATTTCCATTTATTTAACAAACAAAAATTCAGTGTACTGTAATAGCTATAATTATTTAGTGTGCTGGAGACTAACAAAAAAGACCCACGTTATCTGAACTTGTTTTATCTGGTCATCTTTGGACCAAATATCTTATTTTTCTATTAGTTTGATGCAAAAGTTATAAAAGCTATTTATATTAAACAGAAATCCTTTTCTTATTAATTCATGTATTTTACAGATTACCTGAATCTTTGTGATATGATCATTGTTTTCTGTTTCATGATTATTTTATGAGATACTTATGTGTTGGAGCCACTTTGTAAGGTATCAGAGTTCATTAAACACTTAGGTTCTTATATAAAAATTTGATTTAAGTAGTTGTGTAAAATCTTCTGTAAATATTTTGAAACAGTAACTAAAAATAGTATTAAAATCTAAGAATATTGGTTGATGCAAAAGTTATAAATTCCGTTTATATTAAACAGAAATAGTGCTTATTAATTCATGTATTTTGCAGATTCATTGAATCTTTGTGTGATATGGTCATTGTTTCATGTTTCATGCTTATTTTATGAGATACTTATATGTTGGATCCACTTTGTAAGGTATCAGAGCTCAATAAACACATCTAAGAATATAATAAATGTAATCCAACTATTAATCTTATTTACAAGAGTTAGTCTGAGATACGTATGTGTTGGATCCACTTTGTAAGGCATCAGAGTTCATTAAACTTAGGCTTAAAAATCTTATATCAAAATTTGGTTTAAGTAGTTGTGTAAAATATTCTGTAAATATTTTAAAACAGTAACAATATTAAAATCTAAGAATATAATAAATTTAATCTAATCTCATTTACAGGAGTATGTTATTTTCCATCTTATATCAGATCTAATTAACATATTAATCAGATTTTATATACTAATGACAACCCAGTTTAAGTTGTCCAATTTTCTTATTTATAAAAGAATTACATTCATTTGAGTTTGGTACAGTAAACACAAGAACTAAACATTTTCAAATTTGGAGAAAATTTTAAATTTACTTTTATTTTATTTTTTTTATTTATATAGAAAACAATCTAAAAATGTTTTTTTTTTCTTCAAATATTTCTCATTACATTATACAGGTAGAAATCTGCACCTTGTTTTTAATGAAATATGTAATTTGTCATACAAGCAGTCTATTTTCTTAAATTTAAAAAAAGTTGTTTTTTTACTCGGATAAAAGTTGATTGACTATACTCTGCATTAAATTTTAGTCTATATTTTCACTGTGAAATGGCTGAGTTGTAGAAAATAGAAATAGCACAGACATATAATTTATAAAAAATCATTCTCTGTACAATTATAAAATTTGGCTATAAGTCTATTATTTATATCCATTCAAAAACTTTTTGAATGAAAGACAAACCATCAATTTTCTTTTTCTTTTTGTGATTTCTACTTGGTTATTAAATCCGAGTTTGATCTTTCACAGATTCTTGATTGAATTTTGTTTCTACCTCTTTTTTTTCTGTTAAATTAACCATGTTTTTCCCCAAATTATTTAATTGGAAAACATGGACAGTACTTTTATCCTGCAGAAAAGTTTGGTTGTTTTGCAGACACATATTTTTAAATAAAAGCACACACAAAGTTTTTATTTTTATGTATTACAATTTTCTCCTTCTGTATTCCTACTTTTTTTTAGATGCAGCCACGCATCTCTATAAGACACTTTTCAGTTGGTCGGTCCCTAATGTTAAATATCAATTTTCTCAGTCTTTTCTTGTTTGATTGATATGAAACTTGGTCCAGACCTTCGGGTGAATTATCCTCATATTGCTACTACTACCACAACTAGTAATGTTAAATATCAATTTTCTCAGCTGTATCATATTGGATTGATATGAAACTTGGTCCAGACCTTTGGTGAACCATCCTCATCTTGCCACTACTACCACAATTAGTAATGCTAAATATCAATCTTCTCAGCTGTATCACGTTGGATTGATATGAAACTTGGTCCAGACCTTCGGGTGAACCATCTTCATCTTCCTCCTCCTCCTGTTACTACTACCACAACTAGTAATGCTAACAGTACTACTACTACCATTACTACTTCATTTAGAATCCCTTTGCAATCGAAAATCATTTATATTATATGGACAGATATGGACATAAGGATGGTGGACGCATTGTTGAACTTATGTTTCTTGTTTATATTTTATTTTATTTTTATATTGAACTCAACTCAAGAACTAGTGGGTCTTGTATTAACCACCTAGTAATCTTTAAATGTTCACTCATTTAATTCCTCAGCAAAATTGGTGTTTAACTTTAGTGATCATATGCAAGAATTTCAGATTTATCAGTCTTAAGCTCTATTTAGTAATGATGCCACAAAGGTTATAGTTTTTGCAAAGCTAAAATTGAACAATTAGTTTCAAGTGATTATATTTACCAAAGTTTCTAGTCACAGAGGAACTACTGTGAGTTGATAAAAGATCAAGGGATAAGAGTGCAAACTGCATTCTTCAACGCTCCCACAAAGCTGTACCATCCTTGATTTTCTTCAGTACCTCTGACCAATGATGATGATCAAAAATGGAGACCAACTTTGAAATTTGATGTTTCTTTGTTCTCAGTTCATCATCATATACTCTGAGTTTCTCTTATCTAGGTGTGCGTGTATGTGTGTCCCAAATTGATGCAGTTTTCAAACCAGTTGCTAAGTATATCTTACACAGTCGTCAGTATAGGCAGTAAGCCTGACCAAGTTGGAAGCACCTGGCTGAGAGATACTGCATAGAACAGAATTTGCTCCCACACTCCGCATTAGAAGGGTTAGAATGTGAGCGCATAAGAGCAGGGGTGAAAGTGAATAATCTGGACGAATCAAGCAAGAAAATGTGAAAGGTTGCACTTACCTCGTTCACCTCCTCCACAGCTCTAGGAGAATTATACAGAAGACAAATCCAGCTGCAAAAGATTGACTGAAATCCAGCTGCGGACAAGACAGCCTCGAGAATGCAATTGTCCGCCCTATCAGATAACTTTTACTTATCTAAGTGATCAGCTCTGTTCTTGCATAATATTTTACTCCTATGACCTGCTTACTATCTGATGTTTTCCCATTTCATAGAATTAAAAATAAGAATATCATTTTATTTTGCTTGACCATACATGAGATTTTTTTATATCATTAAAGAAAAAAACTCAATCTATTAAAGCAATTCAAAAAATGAAATTTACAGGTGTGAAATTACTTTTATTTGTTTTCTATAGTTTTGAGAAGGGTCATTAATATTCAAATGGTTCTTTGGACGATTGAACTCCTTCTTGTTATATAAACACGACAAACACAATGTGAGGAAGCTCACATCAAAATGTCGACTAAATGCATTAGCCAGACAAGTGCAGATTTCAACACGATGTGGCTTCCATTTCTCAACAAATCTAAACCCGACAGGACAAAGACACAGAAACACCCGGGTCATGCGCTATAAGGGCTACCCCCCTTAAACATAATTTCTGTTTAACCCATCACACTCGGATTTTACACCTGAAGAAGGCTGAAGAATGGATCGGCCAAAACGTCATGTTTACAACACAAATAACAAGGAGTTCAATCGTCTGAAGAACCATTTGAATACTTTTATGTGACTCAACCATGTCAAGGTTGACAATAGGAGTAATAGCTTTTTACTATTACTCCTTGCTTGGGCCAGTAAAGTAGTTATAGGAGAATGGTTTGCCTAAGTGCTCACACACCGGCTCTCTTCTGTTAACCTTTGTGACATGCTGGTGAATATAAGCAGCCTCAGCCCAAATTTGGCTTTTGAAGTTGGTTGTATAGTCAGGTTGCCCCCTTGTTAGGTTGCCCCCAGGCATTATTCATAGAATTTCTTCTTAGAAATGCAGTAACCACAAAGTGTAATTCATAATATTGTAACAATTCGATGCCAATGGCTGGTGCAGCTTAGTAGCAATGAGAAAAGAAAATAATGGCCTGGAACATGGGATATTAACATTGTAAAATATATGCTGTGACCTCTGCAAAGATCAGTAAACCTTAGCTATTTAAAGAACTTAAAGCTTCTGCTGAATGAACCTTTTGGCATTAAGAATATCCATTTGACTAGCTTTAAACACTGAAGGATATTATTTTCCATTTTAGATGTGTAGTTCAGTATATTTGATATTTAGTGATGGTTTGGTACCGTTGTATAGTGAGGTGAATGTCCTCGTGCCTTTCGGCTCCGCTGATGTCTGTCTCTTCTCTGTTGAGTCCTCTCAGTTTTCTGTCCGCATCTGCTCTCTGTGTTCAGGTCTGCTTCATAGGTTTCTTGAACGCCCACACAGGTGTCATCCACATCCGGTTTGTTGGACACCCACGCATATACCTATTTCCTAAGGTAAGCGGGTCACTTACATTTCTGCCCAGGTGTTTGATCCCGGAATAACCTTTTTGTGGCAGCATATCATAACAGTACTGCTACTATACATACTTGGAGTTGTTTGATACATTGTAGGTTGATGCACAGTACATTTGTAAAAGTAAAAAATTTAGTTTGTATCAGTATCTTACTATGTGACAGTTTGTCATCGATATTCAGTGATTTAAAATAAAACTTTTTTTAACATTTTTCAAGTGAATACGTTCAGTGCATAGTTCTGTGGTTGGTCTTTAGGCTTTATCCTGTTATGGTACTTTTTGCTGATTTATTGGGTCCCAGTGATCATTCAGAATTGAATGAGTCATTTGTGAAAAAAACAAAAAAAAACAGATGAGGATACTTTTAAGTTGTTTTGAGATTCTAATTGTTTTATTAAATGGATTATAGTATCTATTAGAATATCTACCAATATGAGAATTGTGTTACTGTAATTTAAAATTAAAGTAAATTTACACTGTTTAGGTATTGTACAGATCAGGAAAAGAGTAAAAGATTTAGATTATACTATCTCACGATTTTCAGCTAGTTCCTGCGGTAGCCCCCCTCCTTCCCTGGGGAGTGGTAGCTACAGCCGTTGGCTTGATATGATTTGGACATTACCAACCCCTTGTGGACAAACACGTCATACTTTTCAAAACACTGACTGAATACTTTTTGGACGCCAAAAAAGTGTAAAAAATCAATTGAAATTAATTTTTTTTTCTAAATTCAGCCTTTATTTTTTGTCTGGGATGCGTAGTTCCCAAGTTAAGTGTACAGACATACATGCATACATACATTCATTACAACTTTAGATATATAAGATTAAAGATGCTGTCCTATTATCATCCCTTACCCTTGGAGGAGGAAAACTTTAATTTCAAAGCAGGTTTTCTTCCTAGCAATCATTTGTGTGAAATAATAAAGTTTTATATTTATAAGACTTTCTATTGTGAGGAAAGACTTTTGCTTTCATTAAAATATTTTTCTTTTATGTAAATCATAGCTTAAATAGGTATTTTCTATTAGCAATTGAACTATTAACCTTATAGCCTCTAGTCTAATGCTCTGCAGTTGGCTTGAGGAAGTTTTTAAAAATGTCATAGTCAATTTGAAGAAGAGTATATTACTTATAACTAGGTGGTAAGCTAGAATTTACTGAGAAGTGTTGGTAATGAATCCACAGAAGGAGGAAGGGATTAAAAAAAGGCAGTTTTTCTCACTTAATTCTTAGAGGTTGACCTTTTGATGAGGAAAGTGAAATTAGTTCTCTAAGCCTGTCTTGGATATTTAGTTGTTTAAAAGCACTATATTACTATGCATCACTGTTATAGGATTTGACTTTCAGGGTTACCTGGTGTTGCCTGGTAAAAATAACTTCAAATATTTTATAGAGATTTCATGAAAGGAAAAAATAAAATTCTCCTTCGGTTTTGACTAAAAGGGAAGAAAAGATTTCCCCACAAACTTTGACCCCACTAAAAAATAAATTTCAAAAATAAATTAGCCTATGTTTTATCCTAGGGTCAATATCCATGCAAAAAATCAAAGCCCTGGGACTTTTAGTTTGGCCGTGATGCTCACTGCATACATACATACAGAATCACACACAAAAATAACGACTTTCGCATGGTATTCAACGGTCGTATTATCAAATTTAAATATGCGAACGCTGACACATTACACTTGCATTGTGAATCAGACCGCCCACTAAAAACTCGATAGTGTTGGAATTTTCAAAAAACAAATTAGCCTATGTTTTATGGGGTTAAGTCAATAACCATGCCAAAAATCAGACCCCTGGGACATTTAGTTTGGCTGTGATGCTCACT
The DNA here is from genome assembly GCA_006491835.1 of Architeuthis dux. NCBI lineage: Eukaryota > Metazoa > Mollusca > Cephalopoda > Oegopsida > Architeuthidae > Architeuthis > Architeuthis dux. The sequence goes on from VCCN01002619.1 coordinate 543,466, forward strand.
GCATACATACATAGTCACACACAAAAATAACGACTTTCATATTAGAGATTGTGTATGATGATAGATAGTTGGTTTAAAAAAGAATACTAACCAAACTCACTAACTACAAGTTGTTTTTTTTGCCTCAGCAACAATTCTGTTTGATAGTAGTTTTAGTTTCTTAGAAAATGTTGGTAAATAAATATATTTTGTCTGAATATTATTTGTCAAAACACTACTGATTTCTAACCACTTGCAACATTATCATCGTAAGCATTAATTTGTTCTGTATTCTCTGATTGATATTGGGTATATAATTTACCTATTTGTTCACATTCCTTTTGACTTTAGAAATGTTCTAATTCTGGCATACTATGTTAACAAATATAAAAAAAAAAAAATGAATATGTGAATGATAACTCAGCTAGCTAATTATATAATTATCATACTTGTTAGTTCAATTTATGTCTGAACAGATCTAATGTCAGATCTTGTCTAGACATTTTCTGATCCAAATAAATGAAATGTTTTATCTTTAAAATTCTGTAATTAACAAGTTAGCTAGGTTCCTGGGGCTTAGGAATGAAGAAATGTCAAACGTTAGAAGGATTTTTTTTTAGATTTAAAAAAAAAAGAAAAGAGACAAAAATCTTTCCATTATTAAATGTTATTGGGTTGTTTTCATAGTCCCCCACCACACTATGTAATTATAGCTATTACAACTCACTGTATTTTTGTTTGCTAAATAAAAGTAAATAAAAAAAAGGGTTAAAAGCCCCCAACACAAACTAACCTTTGCCCTGACTGACTAACTAACCCTAACTAGTAACCTTAACTATTACCCTTGGTTATTATCTCGATAAGATAATAACAGCCTCCAAAATGTCCTTAACTTTTTTATTTACATTTATTTAGCAAACAAAAATACAGTGTACTGTAATAGCTATAATTATTTAGTGTGGTGGAGACTAACAAAAAAGACCCACATTATCTGAACTTGTTTTATCGGTTCATCTTTGGACAAAATATCTAATTTTTTTGTTCACACTTTTTACTAGTTTTTTCTATTAGTTTGATACAAAAATTATAAATTCTATTTATATTAAATAAAAATCCTTTTCTTATTAATTCATCTATTTTACAGATTTACTGAATCTTTGTGACATGGTCATTGTTTCCTGTTTCATGAGATACTTATGTATTGGATCCACTTTGTAAGGCATCAGAGTTCAATAAACACTGTATTTTTTTGAATAGAAACAATATTAAAATCTAAGAATATAATAAATGTAATCCAGCTATAAATCTTATTTACAAGAGTTAGTCTGAGATACTTAGGTGTTTGATCCATTTTGTAAGGCATCAGAGTTCATTAAACATTTAGGCTTAAAAATCTTATATCAAAATCTGGTTTAATGTAGTTGTGTAAAATCTTCTGTAAATATTTTAAAACAGTAACAATATTAAAATCTAAGAACTTGTTGTATCTGGTCATCTTCGGACAAAATATCTAATTTTGTTCACAGTTTATTAATATTTTCTATTTGTTGTTGTAAGTTGATGCAAAGGTTCCCACAACCTTCTTTTGGGCAATTCAGCCCTCCCTCGTTATAACACAGGTGTTTGGGTCGAAGAACGCCAACACCACGTATTAACTAAGCCGCAAACAATTTAGCTATTTTGGAGCTAAATCTAGCTATTTTCTATAGTTTTAAGAAGGGTCATTAATATTCAAAAGGCTTTTCAGACGATTGAACACCTTCTTGCTGTTTGTGTTATAAACACAACGTTTCGGCCGATCCATTCTTCAAACAAACAACAAGAAGGAGTTCAATCGTCTGAAGAACCATTTGAATAAATTTAGCTATTTTGGAACTAGATTAATATTTTGGGGTCCATCACCCACCCGTATTATTACGAACCACATTATAACGGGGCAGACCTGTATTAGAGATATCTTAGAAGTGTCTTTGAAGTTTACTCAGCTCTTTATGGCTTGTACAATCAGTCAACTGTACTACACTGTTTACAAGTAGATACTCAAGTAGATCTAAAACTTTTATTGTATGCATTTTTACCTCCAGAAGTCAAATAAAAAAGTTGACCTTTTATAGGTTCGTTGATGTGTTGACCAATTTTTTTCTAAATCGGGCAAATAATTGGTCTGGCCTTTGGTATGATATATACAAAATTTCATGGTGGAGAACAAATGGGAACTTGTGCTACAATGATTTTAATGAACTAAAGATTCACAAAAAAGGTCAATTTGTACATGTTAAATGAATTTTCAAATGGAATTTCTCATTTTATATGGAAATTTAGGAGGTTTGATTACCATGATTATACCAATTGGTCTCATCAATAAAGAATTTTCCTTCTGCTGTGGTCAATGGTCATTTTACAACTACCAATTTGTTAGCCTAAGGGACCACTCCTGATAGCTCAGCAGATTAACCCACAGATCCCAACCACTCACCCTTCACTGATATTTTTTGTGATTTTAATCAAGCACAAAGTGCGTGGTAAAAATTCTGTGTATTCTGCCGACCTTCATACTACCACTTGTTTTGCTCCATGTAACACCCCTTGTCTGCAGTTTCAACAAATTAAAGATATCGAAAAAAATCTGTTGATCAAAACCGGAATCTTTCTTTTATATTGAAACGCACAATTTATCTGAAAGGTGGTTTAAGGTCATTGAAATGCTTTGTTGACTAAATAATGATACTTTGACTATATGAATTCCAGCTCTTGTCAAGAAAGTGCTGCAAACTCTTGCCTCAACCTAAATAACCCTTGTCACTTCTCTGACTAGGGCAATTCACAGGTCCAGCCACAAAGATTTATGCTACTTGTTTATTAAGATGAGGATACTTGCTGGAACTTTTCCATTATGTGAAAAAAAGTTTTAATCTAAATGAATCTAATTCTTGTTTTGGAGTTATGGTTTGCACAATCAATATTGTTGTCTGTTAGTACAAATCTTACTAAAGCTAAAGAAAAAAAAACCCTGCAGAATGTCTAGGCGAAGCAACAAAAACAATTGATTGAATGTTAACTTGACATTTCTATTTTTATTCAATCTGCAGATTATCATTGCTTGAAACAATTTTTTTCATTATTCACTAAACTAGTTTATTGTTTTGTTCTCTTCCAGTTCTAATAGAGAAATCTTTTTCTTTTATCATTTTAGGAATGCTTGTCTGACTATGAAACTATCCATGCAGTATTAGGGAATGAATCGGCTGATTTGGATTCAGTGATTTCATCCCTTGTTCAAGCATTCTATTTGTATCAAGTAAGTAAACATTCTTTTTTGCAATGTCACTAACGTGCATGAAACTCCTTCATTGTGCCTGTATTGTTTATATTCATCATCATCAGCCGTTATAAGTCCACTGCTGGACAAAGGCCTTTCCCATCTCTTTCCATGACGACCTATCTTGCACTAACCTCTGCCAAAACTTTTCTATCTCGTCCCTCCATCTTGTGTCTGGTCTTTTCCTACTTCGTTTATTGTCCCATGGGTACCAATCAGCTAGTCTTTTCCCCTATCTATTATCATCTCTTCTTGCTAGGTGGCCAGCCCATCTCCATTTTGCTGCTTAATTAGTTGTATAATATCCTTCACTCTAGTCCTCTCTGATCCATGTTGATCTTTTTCTATCTCTTAGAGTTATCCCTAGCATTGCTCTTTCCATGGCTCTCTGATCTATTCTGAGTTGGTTTTCAACTCGTTTGGATAATTTCCATGTTTTGCAGCCATAAGTCATGATTGTTTATATTATAGTTCCATATATGTTTGTTGTGTGGGAATCCGACAGGATGGTATATTTGATTAGACAATATGGAAAAGAAAGATTGAGAA
>VCCN01002619.1:593835-604005 GCA_006491835.1 Architeuthis dux
GTGTGTGTGTGTGTGTGTAATTTCACTCTTCATATCTATGTTCCTGTGTGTGTATGGTCTGCCTGTCAATACCCAAACATATGTGGGAGTAATGCTCAAATTTCTAATTAAGAACATCATAAAGAGAAATTCAAGTGTTGTTTGACATTTAGATATATATGGAAGATAAATATAAATATACATTTCATGTTGTGTAATACTTTTCCTCTTGCTTTGATCACTTCCATGTCTTTTCTAGATTTTCATAGAAGAAAAAAAACAAAGCTGTTTTACAAAATAATTTTGTTTGTTATAGTTTGTCATTCTGTGAATAAATATCCCTGTAGGACCGTCTTTTTGTGTTGAGTTGCTCTTTAATGACCACCAGCTTATTTTATAGAAAAATCATTATTTACATCATTAAATCAAGTAGAGGCCATGTATTTTGTTGTTTTTGTATTGCAAGAAAGGCAGCAACTCATCTACTCATATTTGCTCATATCTTCAATTAGGAAAGCTATTGATAAATCATAAAACTGCCAGCTGTGAAGTAAATGCATGTTTACAGAGGCATAGCTAGGGATTTGGCTCCTTGGGGGGCACCCTCCAACATTTAGTTAGATTTGTCAGTAGAAATGAAGTAGGTGAAATACTATTTATAAAGCTTTTGAGTGGAGTGGCATTTTCAAAAAAAAAAAAAATTCCCCTCCATAAATAGGTTTTTAGTGTGTGTGTGTGTGTGGGGGGGGGTCAATTTACAATGTAAGTTTATATTAAATTGGTCCTTTAGTTTGTGGCCTGCAGTGGTCATGGTTGTTTTTTAAAAATTCAGACTTTTTTTGTGATCACCACCCAACAAAAGGCGAGTGAAGTAACTGATTCATTGATCACCCCTTTTCCAATTTTTTAATTGATCACCCCCAACACAGAATGCTGCCAAAAGATGTTGATCACGTGATGGTTTTTATTGAGTGACTAACCAGACCTGTTTTTTTGGTGGGTTTTTCTCCAAATAATCCGAAAGATAATCTTGTTGAGTAGTCAGTCAGTATGTTAATACAAATTAATTAACCCAGAATAGGAAAGTCTTAATTAAGATAATTAATTTATTCAGCACTTGTTGGTTGGTTTGTGTATGTTTGTATCTTTAAGTATAAAATAAATGGTAAAGATCTACATCCATTAACCAAGTCAAAACTTTCCGTCCGTTGTATGGAAGTGAGGCTTCAAAGTATTCAGTTACTTCCCTTGTAAGGCTTCTTTGTTTTTTAATGATGATTTTTCTGTGCTTTCATTAAGGTTTTTTGGTGGGGTGGGGGGCAAGCGGGGCTGCCTGAGAGTGCACACTGCCGAGCGGATACACCCACACCTTCGGGTAGCCAGCGTGGCCCCCAACCAAAAAACCTTAATGAAAACACTGAAAAATTGTCATTAAAATATCAAGGAAGCCTCACAATGGAAGTAACCTATAAATTCCATACAACAGACTGAAAGTAACGGTCCAGTTTACCATACAGTTACATTGTAAATAGAATCCCCTTCATAAAACCTTAAAAAACATTTTTTCTAAAAACTAACAACTTCTAGGAAGATTGTTACGGTCTAACAAATTAAAAACACAAATATTAATAAAACTTATAATATTTTATTTATTAAAACTTAATTCATATGAGTTCCCTTTTAATTCTTAAGTATTACTTAAAAGTAATGTTTATGCGCTTCATTAGAACATTTCTCTATATTCATAGTTTACAAGTAAGGTCTTCATCTAAGTTGAGCAATATAGGGTGTGACTTTAGCAAAGGAGTGTATCTGAAATATCTCAATTGTGAAGTTAATTCATGGAAAAATGTCATTGTTGGTGAGTATATCCAGCTTTTCGCATATATCAAGATGACCCGTGCTCTTTGCAGTCTAGCCTGTTTATAATTACTGTGAAGAAATCAATAGAGACTCATAAATCAAGTATTTATAGGCCTTCAAGATTATAATCTCAAGACAATGACTTGTGGGAGAAAATGATGAAACCAATGAAGACAGAACGACTAAATAAATGGAATAAAAAGAAATATTGAAAAACTTTGCGTCTAACAGAACAGATTTTTACTTTAACTTTTTGTCTGCTAGTTTTCTGTTTTTGACTAAGTCTTACAATTCATGTTTACACTCAAAAGTGAGTTTTGAAATGGAATTTACTAAGAGGACTTATTAAATGTGGTTGGAAACCTTTATGTACAAAACAGCGAGGTTACTCAATATTGCCTGGTTAAAAATAGCATTTAGGTTCATGATTAACATCTGAAAGTTATTTATTTATTTATTTATATATAATGCCTCTATGGGCATCTCATTATAAAATATTGTCTCGTCAACTGTGACCTGCTCGAGGCAAAAAGTCAAGTGAAACGGGTTGCCAACATATATAGACAAAGTACAAATTTGGTGACCCGTATATTGAGTGCTAGCAACCTGGATGTGGCGAGTTTCTGGCTATAACAGGCCCCGGCCGCGTAAGCTCGGCAGTTCGCTTTTGACTCGCCCCCAGAAACCACGTTCGAATTATGTTTGGGTCTTATATTGTGAATGATGTCGTAGCAGCTCAAAGTTCTTGATATTTAAAGCAAATCACCTCACTTCAAGTTTTATTGTTTCAATTTGGACAACAATGAAGTCAATAGTTTCTTAACATTAAAAAATACATTAAAAAACAACAAAACATTACAATAATCAAAGAGCATGAAAACATTACACATCATTATCAATAATGGAAAACATTTCATTTAGATAAATTGATGGGAATAAAAATTTTTTAAATTAAAAAAATCGTTAACCAGCCCAGCATGGCCACATCAACTTGCCATACTTCATACGTAATAGCTTAAATTCATTTAAAGATTTCCTCTGAGAGTTCCCAATACTGAGCATTTAATTTATTTTTATGGCATTTTCTCTAAATTTGTCAATACTATTTTTAAAGTTGTTTAGTTTTATTCTTTCGTTTCAGGCAATTTAGTCCACAAGTTTTTACCATAATTGTTATAATCATTTAGTATTTTAAAAGTTTCAATCAAATCTCTGCACATTCTACGTTCAAGTAGTGTTGTGAGACCCAATTTTTCCAATCTTTCCCATAACTTAAATTATCCATACCCATGATAATTGTAGTAAAATTTCTCTGAACCCCCCTCTATATCCAAAATAATCTTCCAATTTCCGTGGCACGCTTTTGGAGCCCATAATTGACACAATATTCGGAAGTGTCTTATTAGCGATTTAAAAGTAATTTTCATGATATATGAATTTCTGGATATCGTATATTGTACAACAACCATGCCATAGTAGCTTTTGTTTTGGATATATAAGGATGATGGAAAAGAAATTGAGTGAAATGTTTTGTTACTTATAGGCTATAAGTTATATAAACATAGATTAATTAAACTTAATCGGAAAGCAAGTTTTAGATGTTTTAAATGTTACATTTCAACAAAATACTTTGGCATGAGTCTTGCCGATAATAAAATGATCAATGGATAAAGACAACAAGGTCCGTCGGCGAAAGAAGACCAAAATGAAAATTAAAAAATAACATAGAATTTACTTTAAATGAACATGTTTGAGTAAGTTTATTTATTTTTTGCAATATGAAGTATAAATATTTTGAGACAATAAACATGCAGGTTCATAAGTAAAAAAAAAAAAAAAAATAAAATAAAAATATCCTTCCGACCAAAATGGTTTCCAGTGAAATGTCTGTCAGCAAAAAGCCCAGTCGGCTAAACATCAATTTGGCAAAAAGGATTTTGGCGAAATGTCTGCCCGACGAAACAACTGTTGGTTAACAGTTTTTTGGCAAAATGTCTGTTGGCCAATAATGCTGAGAGCCTATTATTTACTTCTACATAAATATTCTATTGCCTTTTATCAACTGCACACTTACTTAAAAAATGCCATTGCTTCAATTTTGCCAACAATGAAGTCAATTTTCCCACATTTTTTCCTAAAATTTGCCACCTCCATAATCACTGCTACCAATAGTTTAGGTTATTCCTGTGTTCACACATTTATATGTATCTATCTATCTATGTATCGGTACTTCGCCCAGCCCTAACCGTTCATAGTAGAAACTTGAAATTTTGCACATATACTCTCCTCAATGATTTTTTTTTTTTTAGGGTTTAGGGAGGGGGGCAATTTTATCTATCTATTTAGCTGTTCATAGTAGAAACTTGAAATTTTGTAAACACACTCACCTCAATGAGTAGGGAAAATGCTTTTTTGTTTTTTGAAAATTCCCCTCCTAAATAGGTTTATCTATCTATATATCTGGACTTCACCCAGCCCTAACCGTTCATAGTAGAAACTTGAAAATTTGTACACACACTTCCCTCAATGAGTGTTTTTTGAAAATTCCCCTCCAAAGCAGGGTTTTAGTAGTGGTTCAATTTCCAATGTAAGCTTATGCTAAATTGGTCACGAGATTGTGCCCGCTTTGTTTTTTTAAAATTTAGACATTTTTTAGTGATCACAGGCCAACTTTTTAATTGTGATCACCCCCAACCCAGCATATATGGGTGGCAGTAATTCATAATTTCCGTAGAATGCTAGTTCTATATGCAGCTGGTAATTTTATTAAGTCAACAGCATTGACTTTATTTCAAAATCTTGTTGTTTTCATATTCTTTGGTTTTATGTAATAAGATAATTTTATTTTTATGCTCATATATGACTTCATTGAAAATTCATCAAAATTTGTACTACGGGCAAATCCCACCTTACACGATTAATATGTCCCAATTTTTACTCACCTAAGATGAATTCCATCCTTTCAGAGAATGGTAACAATAATTACACGCGCAAAGGAAACGGTCGCTGTTTTCTAAATCAGCATAACTGAATTTTGCATTGATTAAAATAGTGTATAGGTAGCAGGGATTACCTGTATTCTCAAGTATTTGTCCATTGTATCAAATTAATAATTAAGATGTGTGTGTGTTTGTCTTCTTACATAGATATTATATATTATTATATAGATACAAGACAGATTACAAAAACTAAAACTATTAAACAATTAGATTTATTTTTAATAGAGTAATATATTTTTAGAATAAGTTGCTTAGTCATGTTAAAGAAAGCAATAGTGTACAAAGTTTTAAAAATAATTTAGATAATTTAAAAAATTATGGAAAAAAATTAGATTACAAGGACATTTTTTGAATCTGTCAGAGGAGCTTTTCAAGAGTTTGATCTATGAATTGTGCTAAATTGTAGATATTGTTTGTATTTATGTACATTTGAATATGTTTTTTTTATGAATTTTGTATTTGTTTAGAAGTTTGTGCATAGTTGGAAATGCCCAAAGAGACATAATAAAATGATAATAATAATTATGATGAATGTATCCATAAACACCTGTTAATGGAATCTGGAAAGCTGTGGCAAATAAGATCAGTGCTTGCAGTAGAGGAGGTACTCACCACATTTACTTTTCATGAATAATTACTATCATCTAAGATGATGCTATGCTTTTATATAGAGATATACAGTTTGTGTTGATTGGTTCTTTGATGTTGTAGTGAATCTTATAATAACCATAGCATCTAATGAGCTAACAAGCTGTATGTATCTAGGAAGCAGACCTAAGTAGCAAGATTTTCCACATCCCTCAGATTAATATAAAGAACAGATTTTAGGCTATCCTTGTGTGTTGTTCATCCTATTTGTTGACCAAGTAGAAGTCTGGCTCATCTGTACTGGTTATAGATTATTTTTCACTTGATACAATGTGTTAGTGGTCCTTTCCATTGAAACATCTTTTGAATCTTATGTTATCTGCACTGGAGCTGAATGGATATGAACCATATGATATATTACTTCTGCTGCTATTGATTGTAAGAAATTTAATAGACTAGTAAAGCATCTATGATTCTCTCATTACAATGGTCACCATGTAATAGATCATCCACCTGTTATTGTCAACAGGGCTGTGGAGTCCGAGTCAGAGGAATTTTACTAACTGGAGTCAGTCAGTAAAAATATACTGACTCTTGCTCTAACTCCAGGTAAATGTAAATTGTTACATTACTACTTGAAAACTCGCCCAATAGGTAGGTTTTTGAGCTACTGCCTGTAGAAGGCCGGCCTGAATGTAAATAAACCCTCTGCAAAACCTTAAAAAATTAACTTTCAAAACTGATGAATTTCCTGTGAAAATGGAAGTCTTATGGATTGAAAACACAAAAAATTACTAGCAAATTCTTTTTCTTCTATTTTTAAAAATATGTAACCCTTTCTTAAACTTTTAATACTGTGTTTAAGCACCATTTACATCCATATAGGATGTAAATGGTACTTAAACACAGTATTAAAAGTTTAAGAAAGTATATTTTTTATTAAAAAGTATAATTAAATAACATAGCTGGAAATAAAAGATCTAGCTAATTTTAGCCATTTTAAAGCCAGAGGAGTTGGAGTCAGAGTTGGTGGTAACAGAAATTAGGGAGTCAGTCAGATGTTTTGTGTCAATAATTGCAATTGATAACTGAGCATTCTTTGGTCTTTCAATGATATTTGATGACTTTATCCAGAGTTGAGCAATTCCCCTTTATGATTATCACTCTGTTTCAACTACTTGTTCATTTCTGTACAGTAGTCCCCTTTATACTGTGGGTGCTGGGATCCAAGAAAGACAACCACGTTATAACTGAACCGCAGATAATCAAAAGTCAGTTATGAGTGCCAAACAATTTCACTGGTGAATGGGGTTGTTTTCATCACAAAATCAAAGAAATTATGTGTAAAACACCATGTAATTATATTAATTGATTGCAAATTTAATATTTTAGTCATATTTACTTAATATGTTTAAAATATTAAATTTGCAATCAATTAACATAATTACATAACTAAGTAAGTCTTTTGATGAAATTTCTTTTTTTTTCTTTTTTGTAGTTTTGTGGGTGATAATATAAGCAAAAATGTTGTGGTCTACCACCCACCCACCTTATCATGATTTGTGTTGTATCGAGGAACTCCTGTATTCACATGATGTGCCAGATGCAAGTGCACAACAGTATTGTGAAGTGGCCTCTATAATATACATCAGATAGTTTTGACATGCATTCACAAGTCAAGGGGAAAAGTACTATTATTCAGTTGTCCTTCATACATTTTTTGATATCTTCCTACTTACATGACCTTATATTCTAGCTTATCAGGTGTGATGATGTTTTTTAGTTTAATGACTTCATAGAATATGCTATTTCTTTGGTGAGTAAAAGATTAATTTCATTGTTTACAAATTTTAGATTTGGTTCATATTGTTGTTTCCACAGAGACCTCTGTTCTTCTGGCTTTTACTTTTATTAGCAACCGGCAACCAAAACTGTCACCATAGGTTTCTTCAGTTTTCAAGTCAGTCTGACTGGCTATGTATGTATGTATGTATCACATTTTAGCTCCTCATTATGTCTAGTAAAAAAAAATTTTTTCTTTTTAAATTATCCCCCTAAATAGATATTTAGTGGGTGTGTCAATTTACAATGTGTATCTATCCTAAATTTATCCCTTAGTTTGTGTCCACTTTTCTTTTTTGTTGTTGAAAATTCAGACTTTTTAGTGATCACAGCCCAACAAAAGGTGAGAGAAGTAACTTATTCATTGATCACCCCTTTTTTCCATTGATCACCCCCAACATGGCCAAAAGATGTTGGTCACGTGATGGTTTCTATTGAGTGACTAACCAGACCAGTTGCATTGCACTCTTTTCCTATCATTGGAAAACTTATCTTGTGAACAAAGCTGTTATTTTAGGTGACTAAGGAATAAAAACCCTCATCTACAAGCAGGATTATGCACTTGCACGTATAAGATAGCAATTACTTGGTCGGGCTGAAGGTTCAGTGATCTATCTCTGTTACTAAGTTGATGATATTCATTACAAATTTAAGCTTGAAAAAAAGAAAACTAGCATTCAGTGTGCAGACAGTAATACAAGCATGACCCGTTTGTTAAAGGAATTGGACTAGACTGGTTCAGACAGTAATACAGGCATGCCCCGTTTGTTAAAGGGAATGGACTAGACTGGTCCAGACAGTAATACAGGCATGCTCCGTGTGCTATGGCATTGTCTGGGTTGCTATAGATCTCTTGGATAATTTTATTTTGTGCTTTAAACATTTAACATGGAAATGAAGAGCAAGACTTGTTTTTTTTTAGTCTGTTTTATTCACTCTGCAACATAAAATTATTTTCCAACATTTTTGGTTATTATATGAATCTAAATATAATTTTCAGACTTTAGTTCCAAGGCCAAAAAATGCAACAAATAACTTATTTCTGGTAAAATTTCTTTCTCTCTATATATAAGCCACTAGTTTTACTGTCCAAAAGTGACATTTATATATCTTTATTTATGTCTTTCTTGAAGTTTATAGAGTTACTGCTCAGTGGTCAGACAACCAATTTGACATGTCTGTTATAATTGTTACATTTTCAAATTATTCATGTTTTATACAATTTTTCAATAAAACGGTTCCAGTGACTTTTTTGTTATGGTTTGAAATGAAGTTTACAATGTTATTGAAGGTATAAAGAAACTATAATGGTTCATTGGCTTTTTCATTTATATAGATATTTTATTTATCTATAAAACTCTTTCTGACTTTAATGGCCTGTTAAAGAAAATAGACTAGACTGGTCCAGACAGTACTATAGGCATGCCCCGTTTGTTAAAGGGAATTGACTAGACTGGTCCAGACAGTAATACAGACATGTCCTGTTTGTTAAAGGGAATGGACCAGACTGGTCCAGACAGTAATACAGGTGTTAAGTAAGTATCCGCTAAGGGGCACTGTTTTACGTTCTGGTCAATGAGCAGCCATATTGTATTGGTTATTAGTAGATGAGAGAGATTGAGAACACACACGTGTGTGTGTGTCGTGACCACAGTCATTGTTTGAATAAAAAGACCTGTAAGTACATCTTCTGTTTGCATTTTTAATCTGTTAATATCTATCATTAAACTAACCTTACAACAGGCATGTCCCGTTTGTTAAAGGGACTGGTCAAGACAGTACTACAGGCATGTGGATGTTGATGTTGATGAAAGCCAACCACGTTACCACTATAGCCACAATAACCAGAGTTGCCAATTTAGCTATTTTTGGAGTTAGATTAATATTTTGTAGTCCACTATCCATCCGTTGTTATATTGAGAACTGCGCTACAAGTAACCACGTTATAATAGGGAGGCCTGTATTTAGATTCTGACATTTTATTAGTACTTTACATTTTTGTAAATATTGTGTGTGTTGTAATTAATAATCCACATATTGAAAAGATTTCCTTTTCAAATCTAATGTAATGAACATTTTGAGTAATCAATAGAGATTATTCTGTGTGATGTACTCGATGTGCTGCTAATGGTGTTGAATGTTGTGTTATCTTTGTTTTCCCTAATGAGAATTGGAAAATATTCTCTTGGTAAATTATATTTATTACTTATCTACTTCATCTCAGCTTGAATTGCAAGTTTTCATATATCTTTGGCTATAACTATTCAGTTAATAAATATAAACCTCTGAGACAGCTTGGTCATATATTAGGGTTGCTAGAAAACTCACGTTAATTTGAATTGGTTTTATACAGTTGCCAGAAAAAAAAAGATTTGTTTTATTCCTGATATACGATGACACATTAATTTTGTATTTGTTTGGATGTTGATGTGTAAATAATGTGTATAGTTGGAGATGCCCAAAGAGGTATAATAAAAAGAATAATCGAGATCAACAGGATGTGGGACATGAAAACCACCACAACCCCAATGGTCATCGGAGCTCTAGGACTCGTGAAGAAGGGAATGGAAAAGTTCACCAACCGTATCCCAGGTAACATCAACATCCACATAGTCCAAAAGATCACCCTACTCAGAACAGCCCACATACTACGGAAAGTGCTGTCGATTAAATGAAGACTCCCCTATAGCACCCCAGGACCATACTTTGGACCCGGCTCTACAAGATGCAAAAATAAACATTAAAGAAAAAAAATAATAATAATAATTATGATGAATGAATGAATTTTCAAGAGAGTTTGATCTATGAATTGTGCTAAATTGTAGATATTGTTTGTATTTATGTACATATGAATATGTCTTTTTTATGAATTTTGTATTTGTTTAGAAGTTGATGTGTA
>VCCN01002619.1:604811-626073 GCA_006491835.1 Architeuthis dux
GTAACTTAATTTATCCTATAATAATTCATCTCTAGGTCTGATTTCTATTATTCTCTAAAGATATGATAATGATGACCAATTATCTACACTTTTGTCCTAATTAAGAATTAATGAAGTAATCTATAATATCTTATGCTTGATAGTCTTCCTTTCATTAAAAAGATACTGTTTTGCCAGAAGCAAATTTTAAAGTACATTTTTTGCTTTTAAGTATCTGAAATACAAAGGAAATGAATTTAATGTGATTTGCAGTAGTTTTTATTTTTGTATCATATTTTTTCTGTACCATTTCTTCTGCTTTATTGTGGAATTCTTCCAGCTGTGAACAGTCTGGAATTGTAAAAATCATAAAGGCATGCAAAACTAATTATATAGCAAAGAATATTAGTAACCCTCAGGCCTTGGGAAACTTGGTTAATAAATAGAACTGGATATTTTTTTAGAAGAGAGTATAGGAAAAAAAGTTTTTTATCTGATTTTGTCACAATATTGTTTATAAAAGATGAAGAGAAATCTGAACATTCAGTTTCTGTATTCAAGATAATCCATTGGTTTAGATAATATGAAATGATAATTATAAAGACATTAGTTTGGAACCCATATTTGCTCGGCGACGGTGTGAACGACTGCTAAAAGAGCGGCCTAAATTGTAAATGTAAATAAAGAAACAAGCGCTGTGCAGGGATCGAACCCGCGTCCACTTTGGAAGCAACCTTATATGCAGGCTCTGCTCTTACCACTGAGAGCAGAGCCTGTGTCTAAGGTTGCTTCCAACTTGGACGCAGGTTCGATCCCTGCATAGCGCTTGTTTCTTTATCTTTTTAATTGATCACCCCCAACACAGCGTATATGGTTGGCAGTGATTCTTAATTTCCCTTGGAACGCTAGCGTTTGATTTGTTTGTTCTCTGGCTATCATAATGTGACTTTGTTAGGGCTTTACTGCAATTTTGCTTGTCCTTCCACTTCATCCCATTGAGCATTTCTAATAAGATGTCTTTAGTTTGCTTGAGAGAAATAAGCCAGAGGATCTCAGTTGGTCTAGTGATTTGGCTGTCTGCTGAGAAATTGTTTTCATCACTGAACATCTATTTTTAAAGCTTATGCTTAAAGACTTATGTATATAGTTTTGATTTATATATTATTCATACATTTTTATCTATATATCTTTTATTGCGTTCAGCTTGTGCTAGTGTAAATACATTCTAATAACTGAAGATATTTGAAGACCCCTTGATTGAAATGCTACGAATGCAAGGAATGATATTACAAGCCAATATAATTTCCAATTCCCCTGATGCCAAATCTGTGAAACGTCTTATTCATTGTTTCGCGTTGCTTAAAAATGTTTTTCTCTTGGTGCCATTGATTACTCTTGATAGCTTATATCAAAATAAATTATCCCGCAAAAGAAAATATGGGCATGTTGAATTGTTTATAGCAACCACTGTGTATCTTTCATTTTTTATACAAGTCTGCTACTCGGAGTCAAGTTCACCGATAGCTTATGAGGATTTATTATACCAAGACAGTTATTGATCCATTCAGCTACAATAATATTTATGAGACACTCCTATTTCAGTTTGCATGTACTTTCCCATTAAATTTCCATACAAATAAATCCTTTTAAAGACGGCTTTCATATAAGTCAATCTGATTTAATTGGTGCATTTCGGAAGCGGATATCTTAATGCTGATATAGGAAAGTATAAGATTTGTTAAAACTTTATTTTCTGTTAGTTTTGTTTTCCATTTGAAGGCCATGTTGATCGCATGCAATATCCTGCGAAGACTGTTATTGTACAAATGGAAATGTATAACTTGCACACTATTGTTTTGTTGCTAATGGCCTGGCCACATGCTATCTTCTTAGTTTTCTTGTTAAGGGATAGGCATCTCTGCAATGAGCCTCACTTGCTGGGTAGCTCTTTGGGCTTCAATTATGTTAGCCACGAGCCCATTAATCATATTTTTGTAGGAAATATAGAAGTAAAACTATATCAACATGAGTTTGAGATTCTAAGTGTATTGTCAGAGGATTATATTTATTATATTTATTTATTTATTTACCAGTTATTTCCGTGAAAAAAATCTTTTTCTTTTAGAAAAAAAAAAAATAATATAAATATACTGGAGGCCGTAATGCATTTAGTAAAAATATCTATGTGTAGTAAAAAACAGGTGTGGTTAGTCACTCAATAGAAATCGTCACGTGACCAACATCTTTTGGCAGCATGCTGTGTTGGGATGATCAATGAATAAGTTATTTCTCTTGCCTTTTGATAGGCTGTGATCACTAAAAAAAAGTTTGAATTTTCCAAAAACAAGCATGAATGCTGCCAGACACAAACTAAGGGATCAATTTAGCATAAACTTACATTGCAAATTTAATCCCACCACCCACTAAAAACCTATTTGAGGGATGGGAGATTTTCAAAAAACAAAAAAAAAGTTTTTTTCCTAAACATAATAAGGTGTAAATGTTTAAATTTTCAGCCCTCTAGCTCTATTAATGCGGCCTGTACGCATGATACATACATAGCCAGCCAGCCAGACCATCTTAAAAACTGAAGAAACTTATGTTGACAGTTTTGGTTGACTGTTTCTAATACAAAAGGAATCCCCCTTTAATTAAAGACTTGCTTCCCCCACTTCTTTTTCTTTCATATTCTACCATTTCTTTTCTTTCATCTTATTATACAGATCTTTTTGTGATGGGACCCATTTGGTAGAGTGTGTCCTTTCTAGGAAACTTTTTGTGTATAGTAAGGCTTTTCTCGTTTCGAATTGTAAAGAGGCGTGATTTTTTTAACTTTATTGTTAGATAACAGAAATATTCTCTTGCCTTCAGCTGAAGAGTTGAGCAACAAAGGGAGATTTAACATCAAAGAAGATAAAGTAGGAAATCAATCTTCGTCACCAACTCTTTCTTTCTTGGGAATTTTCAACCAAACTTTTTCTCTGACATCTTCTGCAATCGGAAGGCTATCGCCAAAAGTTAATTCCCTCCATTCTTTGTGAAATCTTTCAAACTTTTCTTCTGGAATGATGTTTTTGAATGTTTTCTATTTTCTTCATCCCAGACTTCTTCATAATCTCTCTGGTAGACGTCTCGGTCATGTACTCTTACTTTGCTGGTGCACGCCAACATTGAAGTAGACTTTTGACAAATAAAGATTGGAAGATTTACAAGAATTCAATGGTAAAATAGTAAAACAAAGTAAACAAGAATATTTGTCAAAAGATATAAAAATATTTCGGGTGTGGTACCAAATGTAACGACGAATGTCGAAAATACCAAATTTGGTACGAACGTACTAATTTTGGCAGCCCTGCCCTCAGGCTTGTACAAATAATTACAGAATAAATAAATAATAATTAAGTAAATGCATTAATGATGGAAACTGCATCCCGAACCATGCTTTCCATATACATCAGTGAGGTGCATACCACACCCTGATTTCCAGTGCGATTTTGGACACTGAAGCGGGAACTTCTGGTTGTCTCTCTGCAGGGCTGTTGTATCAACAAGTATATTTCAGTAAACAGAATATAAAATAAATAGACAATAAAAGTAAATTATATATAGATCAGAAATGTGTATCAGCAAGTTGTATTTTATGTACTTTTATTTTTTATATGAATGTCAGCCTTCGACCCCAAAAGTTCACTATCTGAGATTTTATTAAAAGCCATTGAATCATTTAAGTGGAAGAGCCCATTGTTATGGACAAGAAACAAACAGAAAAAGTCACTCTTCATTATATCATCTCCTTCCATGACGACCTAGATTGTGCTAATCTCTGCCAAGTCCTACCCGCAAACTTTTCTATCTCGTCCCTCCATCTTGTGTCTGGTCTTTTTCTATTGTGTTTACTGTCCCATGGGCACCAATCAATTAGTCTTTTACCCTATCTATTGTTATCTCTTCTTGCTAGGTGACCAGCCCATCTGCATTTTTGCTGCTTAATTATTTGTATAATATCCTTCACTCTAGTCCTCTCTCTCATCCATGTTGATCTTGTTTTATCTCTTATCCCTAGCATTGCTCTTTCCATAGCTCTCTCTCTGTCTCTAAGTTGGTTTTCGGCTTGTTTTGTTAATTTCCATGTTTCGCATCCATAAGTCATGGCTGGTATTATGCAACCATTGTATACTTAACTCTTTAGGCACATTGGTAAGGTGCTCTTCAGAATGTCTCTATTCATACCAAATACCCTCCAACCTATTATGCGTCGTTTTATTTCACAGTCATGGTCTTTCTCTAACTTTATTACCTGTCCTAGGTAGATGTTTTCATCAACCTCTTAGATGTGTATTTATTTTATTTTAATTCCACATGCTTCCCAAATCTTTGATTGAGACAGTTTTTTTTTAGTTTTTGGAAGACTTCTTAGAGTTGTTTGGCTTTCACAGCATCCTTTACAATTCGATTAAATACAGGTGTGTAATCAAGCAGACGTCATCTTCTTAAGAGGAAGAAACTTTATTTGTAAAGTTTTATCAAATCAACATCCTACCACTTGAGTTTTATTTTTATTTATTTTTGTAATTACATGCTGGTATGGAAAATTTGGTTAAGTTATAAAAAAACGTTCCAAGATTTTAGTGCATCTGATAAAACCGTCTTAGCAGGACGTTCATTTTATGTCTTTCTCTCCACGACTTTTATTGAATTATGTCTGTGTGCATTAGTGCTTTTATACATATTTTAGAACCCACCAAAAAGTGGATTTCTTAGCAAAAGACTGAAAGAATTCCACTCGACCTACCTTGGAGCATATCTGCCAGGTCTCCAGACTAACTTTTTTCACTACCGTCCTGGAAAACAATTTTAACCATCCCGAAGGAAATGTAAACGGTCCCAAAATCAAAATGTTGTTTCTTTACTTTATTATCATCTATAGTTGTTAGTTGTTAGTAGCATTAAAATGTTGAGGAAATAAATAATTGTCAAACTCCAGTCCAAACCTGGAGTTGACTGTTTTTCTACTGTAACGAAAACAACAAAACGACAAGAACAATCCTCACCAAATTTTTTTTTTTTTAAATTAAAAAAAGATATCTTCCCCAAATCCTCCGGGACGGAAGTGATTTAAAAAAAAAAAGAAGAATTTTTTTTCTTTTCTAAATCACTTCTGTCCCGGAGGCGTCCTGGGGAAGATATTTGTTCATCCTGAACACATTTTTACCGTCCCCGGGACGACGGGACAGCATTGATTTCGAGCCCTGATATCTGCCAAAATTCAGTAGTTAGTTTACTATTTTCATTGGCCATTGTTGATAGATCATTTCGCATTGGGTGTTTTGTATATA
This sequence comes from Architeuthis dux, assembly GCA_006491835.1. Taxonomy (NCBI): domain Eukaryota; kingdom Metazoa; phylum Mollusca; class Cephalopoda; order Oegopsida; family Architeuthidae; genus Architeuthis; species Architeuthis dux. Next base: position 610,127 of record VCCN01002619.1, read on the forward strand.
TGGCTCCCTGCTAATGTTGACACAGTACCACAATTAACTTACCCCTTTAATCAATAAAAGAGCACTCGATACTAATATGGAGTAGGTTCTGTACAACTACTGACTGTTTCTCTTCAAGAGCAAAACATACACACAGCTTTATCAATAACTTATTCTGATCACAACCAGTTACGTGCTTACTATTGTGCACTCTGTTTTATTGTATCTCTAATTGTGCTACTATCGTGCTTTATGCTCTTGATAAATTTTTAATTTCCTTTCTCCTGTTCATTACTCTCACTTTGTTCTATTACACTAACACTATAAAGTTCAGATGAAGTAGGGAATAAGCACCCTGAAATTGACTGAAATGAAATGGACACATTTTGGCTCAACACCGGTGGACGTCACTGAGATATCAGCAGTCTTACCAAGATAAACAAATATAATGTGATTTTTAGAGAAGATTGCAGCTTTAACTTTGCACAGACCTTTTTTGACAAGTTTAAAATTAAGAGTGAGATCGAAATTAATAATCTCAAAGTTTTTAAGAACTTTTTTTCATCCAGTCCAGAAAATTATGAGCAAAAACGAAAGAAAACAGAAACATTTTTAGAGTTTTTTTTACGAAAATGTTGTTTAAAACGGGCGCTACTCCTCATAATTCTGAATATAGTAAAATACAAAATGAAACCTGAAAAGGCTAATCAGTTTTGATATTAAAGTTGACAGACACTTGATGATCAAGACGAAAAAAGTGGTTTATATTCATTATTTTATCACCAAAAAATAAATACCTGGAATAGAAAAGTTCCTAAATAAAATAAATATGTCGAAAAAGGAAGACAAAAATCGAATGCATTTTAAGGAAATCAAAATTTAAATAATACTACGTGAATCAGTTTGATTTTCTTGTAATTTATTTTATTATTTTTGTTAAAAGTATTGTCTAAAAGTTTAAATCAAATCCGAGTTTTTATGATTTTCTTACACCTTTAAACATGCTTGGCAAGGGTGTCATAAAAATTCTGATTTGATTTAAACTTTAGTTCAAATCCTAAAGTTCTTTTTGTTTCTAAAGCAGAACCTGTAAAAGGATATCAAATCACTTTCAATAATGATATAATTGCCTTTATGGAGTTTAAACCATTATAATAGAGAGGACTGTAATAAGAACTATCATTACTTTTACTTGGTGCATGATTATGGTTTTTAAAATCCATTTTCTTTTACCTTGTTTAGTTTTAGTTTAATGAAGTCCACCTACCATGTACTGACCACTGAACCGGACAAGTTACTGCTGACAACTCGGCCGCCAGTATTTCAAACCCGGACATTTTGGCCGCGTTTTGTTTTTAAAGGCGAAAATGATTATCTAGATGGGATATAAAACGAAATAGAATCAAAATATGTAAATCTAATGCAAAAAAATGATTAAATAACATTACTCGAGAAAATAAACAAACTAGCTATAAAATGTTGAAAAAAGATATATAAAACATTAAACATGAATTAACTTATTATTATTGTAAATTGCATTAGATTTACATATTTTGAGTCTATTTCGTCCGGACCAACTTGTCCGCGGCTGATTTGTCCTAGATTCCTGAACCATACACATTGCTGAATGACTAAATTATACCTCCAAGTGCTCCTCTATGTTTGTAACAATTGAAGATAAAGGCTCCATTTTTTATGCTCTGTTTTTACATACAAGTGTATCTCCACTCATAAAAGGTTTTGTCATATCACTGTTTATTACATCTCGTTTTTTAAAAAAATGAAAGACTTTTTTTATTCTTATTAAATAATGTGATTAAGTCGATAATACAACGTGCACCTGCACCAAAGTAAAAGTTGGTTCACACCTTTACTTGAGTTGATAAAAATTGTTCTTTTCTATGAAAAAAAAAAATCTCTTTGTCAGTGGGTTTGGCAGAAGAGATATTCAAATATTGTGATACATACATATTTTTTTAACATATAAAATCATTTGAAAGAGAATTAGCAATAGATTATTTGGGAATATAATTCTGATTTATAAAAAAATTTTTTATTTATGATCAAAATATTTTACTCTTTATAAAATTTTATTCTCGTTCTTTATGTATGAGAATAAAATGTTATCCCCATATCTTTGTAAACGATAAAAATGAACTACTTGTTGAAAAAATATATATTCAAAGCTAAATACTGTTCAGAGAATGAGATGTATTACTTTGGAATAATAAAGGTTCAGAATCTATTCATTGATATGTTTTTTCCCAGTTAAAAGAAATATTTCAATTAGATGAAGTGCCTTTAGAATTTTTTTGTATATTTTGACTTTAAAAATTATTTTTGTCACGTCAGATGTATAAGCAATTAAGATAAGAAATCCCATCCTTTCCTTGCCCCTCGGCTTATGTATACAAATTAAACAAAAGCACTCAACAACGGAGACGTACAAAGAAGAGAGACAGCTTTTACCTAAAATTCAGCATCGCCTGAAGAGTATACGTTCATAGATGTTATTAATTTGATTTATGCTAGCATTATAAAACTGATTTATTGTCTAATAAAGTATTAAAAAGTTAATTTGGGTATTTTTTTTGTAATTCCTTGGTTATTTTTAGCTTGTCCGCTGTAAATAAAACTGGCAACAATTAAAATTTAAACAAATATTTAAAAAAAATGTAAATTTCAGCATTGTACACTCTCCTGAAATGTGTAGGAAAAAAGTACATGCAAAATACAGATAAAAAATCATTATTTGATAGTGTCAGAAAATCACACTGTCATGTCTAAAAAATCACACTGTCATGTCTAAAATCTCTTTTCTGATCATATGAGTGTCGTCTGTAATTGATATGGGATGACACAGCATGACCAGAAGCTGCCACATTGTAGATTGTACATTCGATCAATATCTGTTGAAAAAGTGTATTCTATTACTAACACATCCAGTGTGTAATGATAATGGTGATACTTGATTAAGGGGTCCTGTGGCATGCTCAGGTATTGTCCTGGGAGAAGTTGCGCAGGATATCTTGGCTGCGGCTGATAACGCGCTAAGATTGAAGTGAAGTATATGCGCCTCGAGACCGCCATGGCCTCGAAGTTCAGAGAAACACGGCCCTTCGGGGTTCTGTGGCATGCTCGGGTATCTTCGGATACCTGGGAGAAGTTGCGCAGGATATCTTAGTCAGCTGGTCGCGATCCCCATTAGCACACTCGGGATCTGTCCTGAGGAGCTTTTGGACCCATCCCAATCCTCGTGGCATTTGTCTCAGCAACAGGGATTTGGGATTCTCCCCCCTCAGGTCTCTAGTCACGGGGACATGGGATCCCCACCCCTAACCTTATCCCCGTCCTCGTATCATTTGTATCAGTGACAGGGATTTGGGATTCTCCCCCCTCAGGTCTCTAGGCACAGCGACATGGGATCTCCACCCCCCTGCACGTTGGCGTGCAGGTCAACCCCATATTAAAAAGACTTCATGTCAAATTTGCCACCGTGGGGAGGCGAATAAAGAAAGCTGCCTTTTGGCTAAGATCAAAGTGTATTATCTGTTCTTCGAAACCGCCATGGCCTCGAAGTTCAGAGATTCATGGCCCTTCAAGGGCTTCTTGTGGCATGCTTGGGTATCGTCCTGGGAGATATTTGTCTGTTTGAAACCATTCGTCCTAGAGCCTTGAAATCTTAATTTAATACTCCAACCGACATGTAGAAACAATCTACGATAATTTTGGAATCTTTAAAAAAATCATTTTAGGTTACTTCTGGACTCTTTTCATCTTGTGAAAGCTCTAATTGACACACCGTTTTGCCTAGATTCTGAAGCTCTAATATGTAGAAACGATTTCTGGGGGTTTTAAACTTTTTTTAGCAAATCATAATCGGGTCTTTTTAGACAATTACAACATTATTTTCTTCCAAATTTATGTAAAATCCAAGATGAATCTAAGAATAGTTATTCTTAGCTAAATCTAAGAATCACAAAACAGAACTCATGTAAGCACTGTTTTTCTTTTTCTTTTTCACTCGTTTGTTGTCTCATGGTAAAATGCTTTATTGTTCAGAGTCTAGAAAGATTTTTTGTGCATTTTGCTTCTAATCCTAATGGAGTGGCATTCGCTTCTGCTTGATCAAAGTTAGTCAAAGACATCTGTGTAGTATAATTGTCTTGTACATGTTCTGCCGGCATGAGTCATCTCGTTCCGGGACTGCATATGTATGGGAGAGAAAAGTCTGTGGAGGGAAACAAAACGGTTGGTCCATACCGGAGACAGGCTCTCCCACGTGGCTGGAGAGAAAGACAACAAAATTCATTCATTTCAAGGAAAATGTTGGTTTCTTTTATTCCTGTTGATAGCTTTGATGTAGGGCCTGTTCACGGATTAATTCAATTAATTGAATTCTGTTTATGATGAAATTCTAAAGAGTTGTTACTTTACTGAAGGACTGATGGTGATGCTAGCAGTTCAAATCAGGCCGTACTGTTTCTATCCTCCGATTCACTTCCTCACCCTAGGAGCCAAGCCCCTAGCTTTTTGACCTGTTGCTCCTGTTTGTCGAACTGACTAATTGAATTGACGGCGCACCCTTAAAACTACCTAGCAGAGCTGATTGGTCGAACACATTCTCTTTGTCAGCCTTGGTCAGCCGTTTGACCTATTTTCTAGCCTGGAGCCTGATAACCTCCAGCTAAACACAAAACTTAATACTATCCCCCCAAAACGTCACCCTTCTGTACCTCCTCTCCTTCTCAGCAAGCGAACACACAAACTGAGTGTATTTCATTACATCTGGTTAATGTTGAATTGGAGACTTAAAAAACAGCATTGTTTGATATTTGACCGATTTTAAACAATTTGCTATCGATTACTTTGTCAAACTGTTAATATTTGCGTTTTTGAGAATTATCGATTTTACAAGACATTGAAATCAGTTTCCTGGGAGTTTGTGGTATCAAACTATGGATAAAACTTCAGATTTCTTGGCCACCTGTCCTTTATTCTGCATAAAACTAACAGATAGCACCATTTTAAAAATTGTTATTAAGTGCTGTGCAGTGGAGATCTCACTGAGCTATATACTCAATCCTTTCGTATTGGAAGATCAGTCCTTTGTTCTGATATCTAAAGAAGCAGTTATTATTTGATATTTAAACATGTCTGTTGGTATGAGTGTGTTGATATATGTATTTAACAAATATTAGTTTCAGCTAACAAATTAAAGATTCTATCTCAATATGTTTTTGTCCAAATTACTTTTTGATTGATTGATTGTTTTGTTTAACAGCACATCGACCTTTGGTGGGTCATTTAGTGTTGAATTCAGTAGGGCGGGGGGAGATCCCATGACTAGACTATAGACTTGAGGGGGGAGAATCCCAAATCCCTGTCGCTGAGACAAATGCCACGAGGACCGTGCCAAATTACTTTTCAATAATTATTGTTCATTAGGCTTCAGAAATTACAAGTCATATCATTTTCATTATAATTAAATCTATTCATTTTACATTATGTTTATTGCTAATCTTTGACTTGAAAAGATTTCCAATAATTTTTCATTGTGGCAATACTTTGTACTAAAAGTTTCAAGAGGAACTTTTGAAAATTCAGATTGCCTTTTAATCATGTTAATGTGTCACTTTCTTTTCTATTTCAGCTTTTGCAATGTAACTGTTGAGCCTGTTGGATCCTGCTGTACTTTGATTGCTGATGAGATTCTCAAGGGTTCTTATTCCAATCAAATTGATGTCACCGTGGCAACTTTACTTTATAGTGAGTATGATGATACTTGTATCTGCATTTTTTCCCTGTATTACCGGGATCTACCGTAAGATCGCCCATGGGCGGTTATTTGGAGGTCAAGTTTTTGTAGATGAAAATTTGAAAGCATCTATTTTTTAGTGCACTTTAGTATATAAAAACTGGACAACTTGAATATGCATATAATAATTAAGACATCAAGTCCAAAATATCTGTCAATTTGTTGTATAAACAAAAAGTTGCTTCAAAGAAATTATTTCGCTCGATACTTCTTCACTATTGCTGAATGAGTTTGAAAACGAACAAATTATATTATTTATTTATTACAAAAATTAAATTATTTTTGGTGTTTGCAGGTACTAAATACAGTCTATATAATATATAGACTGTATTTAGTATGTATATATGTTCGGCTCTCGTAGCAACTTAAAAAGAAAACACCATCCAAAGAAGTACCAAATATGATTAAAACGAGTTGCCGATTGATAGTGAAGTGAATAAAAACATGTGTGTCATAACTTTTATTGTTTTATTATACTTAATTTAGCAGTTGTGATGGTCTTTGAATAATGGCACTGGGCTATTATTTGGTCCATTTTTTTTCCACCCAAATTTGGCTGTTTTTCTCTTTTACTGCCTTGGGTGATTTTACGTTAGATCCCAGTATGATTTGTATATTTTGAATAGTTTTTCTCTATTTCTTCTCTATAATTCATGTATTCACACATTTATATGTATCTATCTATCTATCTATGTATGTATTTGGACTTTGCCCAGCCCTAACTATTTATAGTAGAAACTTGAAATTTTGTTACATACACTCCCCTCAATGAGTAGAAAAAATGTTTTTTCTTGTTTTTTGAAAATTCCCCTCCAATATATGTTTTTAGTGTGTGTGTGTGTGGGGGGGGGAATTTCAATTTTGATTTTTCTTTTTGAAAATTCAGACATTTTTTAGTGATCACAGCATATATGGGTGGCAGTGATTCTTAATTTCCCTTGGAATGCTAGTCTCTCTTATTTCTATTTTCTCTTAATATCAGCATCTTGTGCTTATCACGTGTTACCAGCATTAGATTGACAACTAAGAGAAAAGCTTTTTATCCTTAAATTTAATATTGTTTCCTCTCTCTCTCAGTGAATGTGTGATAAAAAGTGAAACTCAGCAAATTGTTGATGAAACTTTATGCTTGCAATCCTACACTATACAACTACTTGTAGTATTTATAACATTAGTATGTTGCGTAGGTCGCTGTTAAACTCTTGAAAACTTTGTGTGAATTTCAATAAATAAATATAAAAGTTGATTATGAAAAGATTTTTGAAAATACTGATAGTTTGCCCCCTCAAAGTTTAAGAATGAATATGAATTTCAAATGGTTCTTCAGACAATTGAACTCCTTGTTGTTTGTGTTGTAAACACGACTTTTCAGCCGATCCATTCTTTGGCCTTCTTCAGGTGTAAAATCCAAGCTGGGATAAACAGAAGTTTTGTTTTTAAAGTGGGTAACCCTTATAATGCAGGGCCTGGGTGTTACCCTTTTAAAAACAAAAATTCTGTTTACTTCATAATACTCGGATTTTACACCTGAAGACCAAAGAATAGAACAGATAAAATGTGTTTACAACACAAACAAGGAGTTCAATCGTCTGAACTACCATTTGAATATTAATGACCCTTCTAAAAACTATAGAAAATATCTGAATATGAAATGTTTAAAGGATTAAGAATACTCCTTTGTGCTTAAAAAATGGTAATCCAAAAAGATGTATAAAAAAGAAATATTGGCTGTAATAAATGAATATTTTCAGAAAAAAAAACCCTCAAATATACTTGTATGCTTTTCATATCGCCAAAAAGTCATTATTACATTTTAAAGATTTTCCTTCCTGTCTAGCATCATATTCTTAATATTACTCTAATTTTTTGGCTAAGAAACGTCAATGGCCATCTTCAAAAGAAATGACATGTAAATCTGTCTAGAGATTCCCCATTAGCAAGTCCGTACAAGTAACAACCACAATTCCAAGATGTATAATGTATAGAAGAAAGAAACATTAATGGAAATGTAACTTATAAACAAAGACATATAAACTTGAAAAGACCTACTTCAAAGAATCTAGCAATAATGTATTTCATGAACATTGTAATAATATAGAAAACTGATTGAAAGCCCTTGTATGACTTGGGCAAATAATGTCTGCTCATTTTTTTTCTTTCTTAGGACACATTAGAATTTTCATCTACCGATTCTCTTTTTGTAGTAACAATATTTTTTAATGACAATAGAAACAAGATCACAACCACTATATGAAGATACATATTTTACAGTTAGCTAACAACTACAAAAAATAACTAACTAATTGTACCAACTTTTTGTAGTAACAATATTTCTAATGACAATAGAAACAAGATCACAATCACTATATGAAGATAGATATTTTACAGTTAGCTAATAACTACAAAAAATAAATAACTACCGTATTTCCTGGGCATATAAGACGCACCTCAATTTTTGCAGGCATATTCTCGAAAAAAATAAAATAAAACCCCCTCCTTTCCCCTGAACAGCATAGCTCTCCACACTATCGGGTTATTCTAATGTTCTTATTTATTCAAATCTATATTAACCCCCTCACGGTGGCTGGCTGTTTACATTATTTGCACAGTGCAGTAACGTTTGTAAACAACTGATAAAGCGTTCGCTTCACAAGACAAAAAGTGCCGGGAAATACAGTAATTTTACAAACTTTTTGTAGTAAATATTTTACAGTTAGCTAACAACTACAAAAAATAAATAACTAATTTTACCGACTTTTTGTAGTAACAATATTTTGAATGGCAATAGAAACAAAATCACAATCACTATATGAAGATAGATATTTTACAGTTAGCTAACAGCTACAAAAAATAACTAATTTTACCAACTTTTTATAGTAACAATATTTTTTAATGACGATAGAAACAAAATTACAACCACTATATAAAGATACATATTTTACAGTTACAAAATTAACAATATTTTTATTGACAATAGAAACAAAATTACAACCACTATATGAAGATACATATTTTGTAGTTACCTAATTGCTACAAAATATAAATAACTAATTTTACCAACTTTAGTGTATATTTTAATGCGGACCTGTAATTTAAAATGCTCCTAAAAAAAGAAATAGAAATTTAAAAATTCATGCAATGCTCAAGCAAAGTTTTTTCTCTGATAAATCAGATTAGAACAAAATGCTTTGATGTCCAGTGTGTACTTTACTCTCTGCTTTTGGTTTTTGCTTCAATGTCTGTGATAACAGTTTTTATTTCCACATTTGATGGTACTTTGTGATGTTATTAAAAACATCACACTTCAAAATGTAGAATTATTACATCTGCCTATCATTAATTTTGCCCTTACAATTTTTTTTCAATATGCGAAACATGGAGAAAATGTTTTATTTGGTTGAGTTTAGCTATGCAAGAATCAGTTTTGAGATACAATGTCTGTCTGGAAAATATCCAGCTATTTAATATAAATGAGAGAAAAAAAAAAAAAAAAAGAATAGCCTACCTAGGGCAATGGTGCTTTAGTCCCTTCAAAGTACTCCCCTTAGACCTTGTACACTTTTCAAAGTAGTCTGTCTCATTGACTTCTCCTTAATCTTGTCCACGGTCTGTAATCTCTTTGGGAAAAGCCAGAAGTCGCAGGGAGCCAAATATAGACGGTGGAGGCAGGCCCGTCACCAGGGTACAGCGACTAGGGGGGGGGCATCCATTAAGTCCAGGAGTGGGGGTCATGATTAGAAGCTTGGTGTTGCTAAAATAGTGCTAAATTTTTTAAAATAGCCAAAAAACGCCCCCAAAAGATATTAAAAATGGTCAAAAAATGGCTAAAATGTTTAAGCAAGTATTCTTTTTAGACATTGTTTTGGCATGTTTTTGACCATTTTTCTCTGCCAAAACAGAAAATGGCCGAGTGGATGAAGAAAGAAGGTGAAGCAGTTTCAAGTGCTGGAGATTGTGATTTCCAGGTTGGGCCAGGCCCCTTTTGGCGACAGGCCTGGGTGGAGGAGGACACAGACCTGAGTGTTTTGACCCAAAATCCCTGCACAATGGACAGTCTCGATCATTGTGAATGTGATGGTCACTCAGTAGACACGCTCACTCAATCACGTTACACTACCGAGTAACTCCATGGGAGAGTGTCTGTTCACGTATACTCAGTAAAGTCCCCCCTCTAATTGGTTGCCAAGTTACATCAATGCTGCACAACCAAAATCGCTTGATACTTTCTGGACAGACCTATAATTCTTTTATTGAATCTGAGCTGCAAACAGAAATGAATCCTATGCCAAACAGCAGGAATAAAAGTATAATTACATTTCTGAAATGTTTCTACTTTAGACTTGGGTTATGCTAATTCTTCTGAAATGTTTTTAAATCTTGACTTACAGCTTCTCTTTAAGAATTTAAAACAAACATTAGTTACCTTTTAGCTGTGCATCTGAATTAAGTTAAATTATTAGGGCACAAATCAATGGCTGAAGTTTTGAAGATCTGTCCCAAATGCCTGGCAAGTGAAGCTCAGTAACAAACTTGGAGAGGAAATCTGATCTTGAATATATATCTTTAAATTTATTTCATGAGAAGGTACCAAAGAATACATGCAAGTTCTTAAAAGGAAATAAAAGGATAGTTTTCTGAAACTAGAAGATTGTTCACTAAATCTATTGTCTTCTTCAGTATAAGAATGTATATTGAGTATCACAGTATTCATGTGCTGGAAAAAACAATTCAATGTTAAGTTGATTGCTTTTTCTTTTTTCTTAAACCACTTCTCTTGATACAATCATATCTGTACATTCCTTGTCTTCTCATAACAAAGGCTTGTCTTTCTTTATAGGACAACTTTTACCATCAGAGTAGGCACTGCTTCCAAACATGTTTCTCTCTTGGCAATAATTCTAATCCAATCTTCACAAAACTAATCTGTAGTGTTTTCCATTAAAAATCTTTGTGGGCATAGTTCCCTCTAATCTGTACGCGTGTGGGCGTGCTCACATTTTACAACCAGTGCACAAAGGAAATCAAATTCTGTAGATAGCTAACAGTTTTTATTGATAAAATATTGATTCACTAAGCGAAATTCAAAAGTGTGCACATATGTTTGCCACAAGAAAAGAATTAGCACAACATAAGATATTTGCACCCACTGAGTACAAAAAATTGGAACATTGGGTAAAGATCTACATCCGTTAAACAAGTCGAAAAAAAACAGAAACAATTTTTTTTTTCCCCTAGACCCTAACAATCTTCTTAGAAGTTGTTAGTTTTTAGAAAAAAAATATTTTTTAAGGTTTTATGAGGGCGGTTCTATTTACAATGTAACTGTATGGTAAACTGGACCATTACTTTCAGTCCGTTGTATGGACGTGAGGCTTCGAAGCATGTTGTTACTTCCCTTGTGAAGGTTAACTAGGTTTCTTTAATATTTTAATGATCATTTTTCTGTGCCAAAAAACCTTAATGAAAGCACAGAAAAATCGTCATTAAAATATCAAACAAGCCTCACAAAGGAAGTGACCGAATACTTTGAAGCCTCACTTCCATACAATGGCCGGAAAATAAAGGCCCCTTTACCATACAGTAACATTGTAAATAGAACCCCCCTCCGTAAAACATTAAAAAACATTTTTTCTAAAAACTAACAACTAGCTAATTGTTAGGGTCCAACAGATTAAAAGCAGAAAAGATTACTGGTGAAAATTTTTTTTTCGACTTGGTTAACGGATGTAGATCTTTACCGAACATTGCTTGTGGAGCTTCATTTTTATCAGACAATTTTACAGATCCAATTTAGATAACACCAAGAGCAGCAATGTCTATAACGCTCTGAAAATTTAAAAGTCACATTCCTGTATATAGAGAGTTTTAAAAATAAATTCTATGGATTTGTATTAAAAGAAATATGCCTTATAATACATAAGTTCTTGTCATATGCATCTATAAAATTGACGTTTTACAGATTATTGCAGCTGACTTGTAATAAGCTGTAAAAATGTTGACTTGTTTACTAAAAACCTTTTTCTCCCAGCAATCACTCAGGCATGTAGAGATATCATTGCAATGCCATTACTTATATGAAGATAAGCAGAAAAATATCCGTAGGCAGTTTTCAAATTTAGTCTCTGCTTTTGATTGTTCCCTGCTGATGGAAACATCTTAAATGCTATGGAATTAGTGTAGATTTAAGATGTACGTCAAATGCTGCACAAAGAGGGGTTGGGAAAACACAATTCGATGCGGACAGTCACTGGATAGCACATCAAATAATGCGCAAAAAAGGGGTTGTGAAAAACACTGACACAGTTCAGTGTGAACAGTCACTGGATAGATAAAATGCTCGAACGGGACATCTCCTAGACAGTCACCAGTTCGCCTGGTTCAGCACTCGTTAAGCTCCTCGGACTGACAACAATGTTGTACAAGTCCCAAACGCGAATCAATTTGGCCAAGCCTCCTGAAATTAAGATCCTCACAAGATTCCAACACGTTCCCAACAACATCAGAACACAATCCGCACGGAACAAGTGAAGCAACAACACTGTAACTTGTTTCAAACCGATTGCTCTCCTACTGTAGCAAGCAGAGAATCCATTCTCTCACAACGGCCTCTTTATCAGAACGGGAATCAGTCATGCACCCGGATACTACGCCAGCCGATCACAACATGCATCACAGAGACGAGTATCACACACCCGGATGTAAATCTTTACATCACATCACATCACATCACATCACATCACATTACATTACACTTATGCAAATGTGTCCACTTTTCTCTTTCACAATTAGGATTGTGTTTACCGAGTATTACAGTGAAATTCAAATAATGATTTCATTTTCTCTAGAAATATGTTTATTTTTTAATTGTTATCCACCAGCTAATTTATTGAATATTAATGTGCAGGACTTTCAATTTCTCCCTCATTTCAGTACATTTGTCTTCTCATTGAAGACCTAATTTAAAACAACACAAATATGAGAAATAATTATACCAAATAAATGAAAAGTCACTTTAAAATGAAACAAACTTCATTCTCTGACCTTTGGTTTAAATTCATTTTGCAAATCCGATATGTTTATTTTTGCTTTACCTATCAGTAAAAATCAGCTGACTTTCCTTTAAAATATATATTTCAAAGCTTTTAAGATATTTTGAATTAATTTTAAAGGTTAAGAAAAAATCTGAATATCCCACACTTTCGAGCTGATGATAATCTTGAAATAGTACATATTTTAACTTGTATGCATTATTTAGAAACATGTTGTTTCTTTCATATTTATTATTTATTAATACATGAGTCTATTGGATAATTTAAAAACCATGACATGAAACCTTAAAAATAATTTTCTTTTTTTAATTTGCTCATGACAAGAGATTCAATATTGGTGAATCTGTTCTGATATTCAAATGGTTCTTCGGACGATTGAACTCCTTCTTGTTATTTGTGTTGTAAACACAACGTTTCGGACGATCCATTCTTCAACCTTCTTCAGGTGTAAAATCCGAGTGTGATAGGTTAAACAGAAGTTATGTTTAAAGGGGGCTAACCCTTATAGCACATAGCCAAGGTGTTTCTGTGTCTTTGTCTTGTCAGGTTTAGATTTGTTAAGAAGTGGAAGCCACATCGGTTTGAAATCCGCACTTGTCTGGCTAATGCATTCCAACATCGTTCTCTGTCAATAATCTGGATTTCCTCCCAAAGAGGAAGATGCTCGCTGTTCTCTCTCCAGATGTGGTCGGCCATAGCATATTTATCTATCTCGCCCCTGATTATGGCCTTCTTTTATATTCTGTTCTGATATGATCTATCTAGGCCGTTTGGGACATAGGTCACCAATAAAGTCTCTCCAGGCATCTCGGTCCTGGGCCACTTTTACAAGCTGTTTCCATGTATGACCAGTTCTTTCCACATCTGGATCCATGTCATGACGCCAGGTGTTTCTTGGTGAAATGATATCTGCATGATTTATTTCCAAATAAACATTTTTGTCTTATCACCATTTAGGTTTTTGTGAATAAAGATTGAAATGATAGAATATGATAAATTATTGCTTGTATACAGATTAAGGAAAATCTGTATACAAGCTTAAATTCTCTGGCAAAATTTGGACAAAAAGATATTTCCTTGAAGCAAAACTTCTTAATCTTTTCTTTAATATTATCTGAAATTTTCAGATTAGTTATTTGCATTGTTGTTTTTATCACTATATTTTGGCTAATGTTTTGTCTTCCTCAGAAAGTTTGAGAGAGATAGATAGATTTAGATCTAGACACTAGATTCCTGCAGGCTGCATTAATAAATTTCAGACTGAAAATCGTCTGGTTACATATACTGCGTAGATAAAAAGGCCTAACGTCCATTTTTATGGTTTTGAGATATGAGCAATTAAATATTTTGAACAGTTATATTTTGATGGCAGAAAAAACAGAAAAGGTGATTGTAACAATGTTTTTTGGTAATTTTGCACTCTTTCCACAGCTCGGTTTTGTGGACATAAGGCTTTCTTGAATCAATGCCCTTGGAGTTAAGGCCTTTTTGACACAAGTTTCTGTATTTGATTTACCTTAAGTGAAAGTCAATATCTCCAGATATGATAGCCTTTTCATGAGTGTATTTGGACATAAGGCTGTTTTGAAGTAAGAAACTGATGTAACATTTGTAAATATATAAAAATGTTATTTTTCCAAAAAGTGGACATAAAGCTTTTTTGATCCAATGCGACGTACTCATAATATCACTTCACACAAATGCTCTTGGGAAAGACATGAATCAGCTATGATAAAATAGTAGAGCAGTTGGAGCACTATCTAACATAGCAACTGTAAAGTCAAAGTTAACACCCATGTGGAAATTGTCCAGGGGGCAATAGTCAAGTCATTTATCTGGGGCAGCAGTAATCTAGGGGGCAGCTGTCCTAACACCCATGGGCCTGTAAGATCCCATGATTGCAACGATTGTGGGCGTTGGCTTTATATATACTTTAATTAATCTTAAATCTATATTGTACAGGTCAGCAGGACATTGAGGAAATACAGTTTGTTATTGTGTTCTTCCTCTGTAGCAAACTGTATTGTTGATCAAAGAGAGTCCGCATGAACAAACAGTGCTTGTACATTCTCTTTTTGAGGCCAAAGTATTGAAGGTGCCATGTACACACCAGAGCCAATTTGTTGAGCTTGATGGTGTTTTTAAGGGCCAGTTCACAAAAATAAAAGTTGTGCCTTCTCATCAATCCTAACTGGAAATGTGCCCTCTGTATAAAGAGCATATACATTTTTATTAGGTCGTTTGTGGGAATGCACATGTTATGATATGCTGCCACAAAAGGGTTATTCCGGGGTCAAACACCTGTGCAGAAATATAAGTGACCCGCTCACCTTAGGAAATAGGTATATGCGTGGGTGTTCAAAACAGGATGTGGGGACCGGAAATGACACCTGCGTAGGCGTTCAAGAAACCTATAAAGCAGACCTGAACACAGAGCAATAGGACAGAAAACTCGGCACTCAAAGAAGAGACAGACATCATCTCCTTATCTCTCTCCCACTCTTCATCCACCGGCTGACGAAGTGTATGCTGTGTATACTATGAAATAAAAATATGTCCAGATATTTTTACAAGCAAGTCTTCGAGTTTCCTTTCTATCCAAGTCCAGGATATTCACTCCACTATACAACACACCAACAACCCAATAAAGAAAGCATTCTTTTCAAACATGTCCTGTATTAACAAGGTCTCATCTGTTTGAATGTTAGTGAATAGGTTCACCTCATCTAAGTTTATCATCTCTGATAAAAAGATCGGCGCCTCTTTGATGGATTCCACAAAATGGGATGAGATCTTTACGTGTGTTTGATAACTATCCAAAAGTGGGTTAGTTATATAAACCTAGAAGTAGCTCAATGGATGGTATGCTGAACTTTAACAGCTGGTTGTAGGTTCTAATGAAACACTTTGGGAGCCTAGAAATATGTGATAGCTTACTATGATGTCAGTTTAATTGCTTATATTCATTGTTTGAAGAGTGATCTTCAAGATCTGAGACAATTTCCTTTCACTTGTTAACCCATAAGAACTTGAACCCATTTCTACTTGAAGGAAAACTATTTGGGATATAAAACAGACCAAATAGACCACATTTTTAAAAT
>VCCN01002619.1:653858-664065 GCA_006491835.1 Architeuthis dux
CTAATTACGGCTGATGATGATGATGATGATGATATATAATGTGTGTGTGTGTATATATTCATATATATATTTTTTTCAATTAAAATTATTTTTATGCATTTTCTTAATCAACCTTCTGGGGATTATTTGATGAAATCCTTTAAATTACTAAACCACAGATTAAAAATGTATGGTTTAAAATCAATAAGCAGCTTGTAATTATTTGCTTTGTAAAATTATGACTGAATTTATAATTCGTTTGTCAATTTATTTAAAATTCACAATAATAAAACATCACTGATATGATATCAACAAATATTTGCAATAATAGAAAAATAAAGAAATATATATATAAAACATGTTTTTAAATTTGCAAATTGTTCAATTTGAATTATTAAAGATTAAAATTTAAATTTGTCGGAACTATCTTTATTCAAAGTAAAATCACCATTTTTAAAAACTAAATTCCATTTTCTATTAAAATTTTAAAGTATTAATTTTTAAAAATATATTTTGGTGAAGTATTTAAAACAAATGACATAGTTTCAGTTTCTTTTTAATCGTTCCCTCTTTGAGCAAAATAATTGTTTATAATTCTTTAACCTTCAGTAAAAGCCATCTTATTAATTGGGTTTTATCTTTTGTTTTGAGTTCAATATTTTAAAATTATTTTCTCATTAAATTAGCTATAATTTATGTTAAATTTTTTTAAAAGAAGTTTATTGTATTTTAAAAATGGAACAAAAACAAAGTATATGTTTAGGCAGTGTTATTAAAATTATAAGTAGAACCACAAAACAAAACAAAAAATAAATGAAAATTGCTTATTTAAAAATTAGTTTGAAATTCAGCCATGGGGGAAAAGATTGAAGAAGTTTATTTTTCAAATGGTTCTTCAGACAATTGAACTCCTTCTTGTTGTTTGTGTTGTAAACCCGTTTTGGACAATCCATTCTTCGGCCTTCTTCAGGTGTAAAATCCGAGTGTGATAGGTTAAACAGAAGTTGTGTTTAAAAGGGGTAATCCTTATAGTGTCGTAAAAAGTTGTGTTTACAACACAAACAAGAAGGAGTTCAATCGTCCAAAGAACCATTTGCATATTAATGACCCTTCTCAAAACTATAGAAAATAAGTTTATTTTTATTTTTTAACTTGCATGTCAGTGAATCTATCCACTAACACATAAACAAAATAAAAAAAATTACTCATTCAAATGTTTTTCTTATAGCCATCTACATTTGCAGGAATAAGATCTTCTCACATTTAGTTTTCGCTGTAAACACAGGATTTTGATCACCATGACAATGAAATAGTATTCTTACAGAAGAAAAATGTAAAATTTATAAAAAAAACAAACTCTAATGTCTTTGACGCCAGGAAATACAGTAATTAGAGAACACAATAAGTCAAGGATTAAATGTTGTGTGTAGATTCAACTCAGTGGTTAGAGCAGCAGTCTGGCACCTTGGTTTATTTGAGGTTGTATTGAAAGTGCCAATTAAGGATTTGTCTATCATTATAAAATCCATTAGATGGAAAATTTGCACGTCTAATCAATTCAATCTTTTTTTTTGTGATCAAAGAGAAATGTTTAGACATGCCAGGTCAGTTGTTCGTGTTTTTTTAAAGGGAAATGAGCAGGGACATAAATCTGAAACAGTATACCATATCACCTAACATTTAAGACTTTTGAATAGAAGTTTGTATTAGGAAAGATTTTAGTGGTCACAAATGCCTGATTTGTTATCACATGTAAGAAAATATATAATACAGGCCTCCCCCGTTATAACACAGTTTGATATAGTGCGGTTCACATTATAATGCAGCTGGATGATGGAACCTAAAACATTAATCTAGCTCCAAAATAGCTAGATCTTGCTACAAAATAGCTAAACCTAGCTCCAAGATGGCTAGATTTTTATTGCGGTTCGGTTGTAATGCAGTTGGCTTTCTTGGACCCCGACACCCGCATTATAACGGGTTATACATTAACCAAATAAAATACTGATTCAGAATACAAAGTATGAATAAATATAATAGTGTCTTTTAATCTAGTACCGAAATGTATACGTGCATATAAAAACGCATTTGTTCTAAATCACCTGAACATTAAATAAATAGATAAAAATAACCACTTACATGAATAATTCTCATGTTCCAGATTAACATTCCAGAAAGTTGATTCTTAAAATTTGACCAAAAATAACTGAAAATGAATGATTGCTTTGATGTTGAATAACCGCAATAATCATTTCAACTTTTGTTCGAACAATCCAATCTTGTCTTCTCATCGATAATATTGACATAACGTTTCTGCCGATTCATTCTACAGCCTTTTTCAGGTGTAATATGTGATATCGATAAGGAAATAGTCTCTTTTTATCGGTCTCTTTCTCTGGTGCAAAGCAAAGAAGAAGGCCGTAGAATGAATCAGCTGAAATGTTGTGTCAACATTAAAGACGGGAAGAAGAGATTAGATTGTCTGAACAAAAGTTTATATGTTAATGACTCTTCTCAAAGTTATAGACAAAAGTTTGAATGTTAATGACTCTTCTCAAAGTTATAGACAAAGAAATAATCATATTGTTTTATATAAGTCAAGTGTTTGCCAAATGGGAGAATTCAATACTTTTACTTTCTCTACTGAATGATTTACATTTATTTTTAAATTGACCTTCGCCCGATATGATTTGTTTTTTCATAATATTTACAAATACTTTTTTTTTTATTACTTCTAAGTTTTTTCTAGGACAAAAGCGAACTTGTGACTTTGAAGATGTGTACTTCCTGTTTGAAACTCTGCGTCTGTGCTGGCATGCAACCAAAGTCCTCGTAGTCTTGGCACCCCTTTAACGCGTAGAATTCTATAGAGGTTTCCAGAAAGCTTTATTTGCAATTTTGATTTCTGATTTTTTTGTGCATAAACTAGAAGTTACATATTAAAAGTTCCTAATAAAAATGAAGCTATAGTTTGTTTTTTATTATTTGCCGCTGGAGTTTCTATCGCTTCATTGCTTGAATTGGTTTTGTGTGATTTTTCCTGCAAACAAATCTTGATAATCATCTTGATTAATATCTCTTTGCTTACGTTTTTATTCTTTGAAAGAGGCAGTGATTTTAATCATTCACCTCTTCATCTCTACTTTTCATTTGCGTGCCGCTTGTTAACCATAGCTTCTATCTACTCTCTAGATTTCTAATACTTTGGGGTTTGGTTCTGTGATAGAGCAGTGGACTGTTGTCCTAAAGATATGAGGTTCTATACCAGTGGTTCTTAACCAGGGGGGCATGTTGCCCGAGTGTGTGTGTGTGCAAGGGGCATAATTTCAAGAGGGGGCATGAATAATTTCAAGAGGGGGCAGGAGCTGGTAGGGAAAAAATAAGATTTTCTGCAATTATTTTGGTAATTCTCTTAACAATGTTGTATGCTTTGTATAACCTCTTTTAGGATGTTCCGCCGACATGGGTCGTCTCGTCGTGGGTTGCTCATCTGCGGGAGGGAAATGCTGAACTTGGATAGAAAGGAAGGATGACTCGAAAAACTCTCATAGCATACACTTTTGTCAGCCGGAGAATGAAGAGTGTGAGAGAGATAAGGGTGCCGAGAGACCATTCCCAACAGGGGAACCCGCCCTTGTGCCTTTCCAGCCCTAGGCGGTCTGCCTGGGTCTTGGCTTTCTGTTCTCTGAGTTTTCTGTCTTCTCTGAGCTCCCGACTCTCAGCTCTGAGCTTTATGGATTTCGAACGCCCATGCCTGTGTCGTTTCCGGTTTCCACATCCTGTTCTTTTGGACACCTACGCATATGCTAAGGTGACCGGGTCACTTCCATTTCGGCACAGGTGTTGACCTGGAAATGACCTTCCATGACAGTATATCATAACAAAAAGTGTTGGCATAATATTGTGATGAACATAATATATTAAAATTTAATTACTCATTTCAAACTAATTATGTGAGGGGGGTGGGTGAAGGCAAGGTCCAACTACTGGGGGGGGGGGAAATGATGGTAAAAAGGTTAAGAACCACTGTACTCATACAAAATGCTGGGATTATGTTCTGGGCAGTGCCAGCACTAGAATGGCTCCTGCCCAGGACAAAATCTTTTCCTACTAGAGAAGTCAGTTTTCACTTTGTAAAATCTCCCATGCTAACATTTATAAACTGAATTATTCTTTAACATTTATTACTGCAATAATTGCTCAACTGTCCAGAAGATATTTGCATGTAACTATCTTGCTTCAACTTGATTTTTTTTATTAACGTACTCACCTTTGCATGGAATGTGCAAACACCAATAAATTAATTAGAAATCGTCAACCAAAACTGTCAACATAGGTTTCTTTCAGTTTTTAAATTGATTGATTGATTTGTTTAGCGGCATATCAACCCTTGATGGGTCATTTAATGCAGAAATCAGTTTTAAATTTTTTTTAAATAGAGTCTTGCGACTTTGGTAAACGGTTATTTTTAAAAAATCTTTTTTTTTTGGTAAATGGTTATATCTTGCGACTTTGGTAAACAGTTATTTTTTTTTTTCTTGCAACTTTGGTGAAAGGTTAATTTTTAAAACTAGAGTCTTACGACTTTGGTGGCGCCTGTTTGGGGTGTCTTACCCCTCTGCAGGAGAAGCAGTCTGCGTATTTCGGGCCCCAGCCAACAGGGCTGAGTTTTTAAGTTGGTCTGGCTGGCTGTATGTAACGTGCGTACAGGCTGCACCAATGGAGCTAGAAGGCTGAAAATTTAAACATTTACTTCTTATGTCTAGAAAAAACTTCTTTTTTTTTTCTTTTTTTGTTTTCTGAAAATACACTCCAAACTGGTTTTTAGTAGGGGTTCAATTTTCAATGTAAGTTTATGCTAAATTGATCCCTTAGTTTTTTGTTTTCAGATATTGGTTGTAGGACAATTTCTTTTAAGTGATTATTTATTTATTTTATTTATTTATTTATTTATTTAGAGTTGTTAGTATTTTTATTTAGTATTTTAGTTTTTTGAAAAACCCCATCCCGAATAGGTTTTTAGTGGGGGTTCAATTTTCAATGTAAGTTTATGCTAAATTGAGCCCTTAGTTTGGCAACATTCACACTTGTTTTTTGAAAATTCAGACAACATAGGTTTCTACTTCTATGTATGTATGTATCACACATACAGTCCGCACCAATGTAGCTAGACAGCTGAAAATTTAAACATTTACCCCTTATGTCTAGAAAGTTCAATTTGCAATGTAAGTTATGCTAAATTGATCCCTTAGTTTGTGTCCAGCAGCATTCACACTTTTTCTTTTTTGAAAATTCAGACTTTTTTTTTAGTGATCACTGCCCAACAAAAGGCAAGAGAAATAACATATTGATTGATCACACTTTTTTTCTAATTGATCACCCCCAACACGGCATGCTGACAAAAGATGTCATGTGACGGTTTCTATTGAGTGAATAACCAGAACTGTTATTAATAACATTTAAACCTATTGCCATGCCAGCCAACCTATTCCCCTGCTTTTGTATTGCCTTCATCATTATATTTGTATTTTATCGGCCTTTAAGGTCCATTGTTGGATATAAGACCTTCCCCAAGTAAGTATAAGACTGCGGGTAATAGGCCTTACCCTGCCATGCTGACCCATGACGTGTTGGCAGGGGGGAAGAGATGGATGCATTCCTTTCCAAAGGGCATTAGTGCAAAGAGAATGCAAACTGTCAGAGCCAGAGTTTCAACTTGGTTGGCCAATCCCATTTTCTGTGCTGGCCACTTGAACCTCTTTATCATTACATACAGTGTTGCCAACTAAAAATATATGCCAACTTTTTTTTAAATAGCCAAAAATAGCCAAAAAGTCGCTAGAAATGGTCAAAGATAGCCAGAAAATGGCCAAAAACTGCCAAAATGTTTTAGGCGAAATTCAGCGTTTTTTGCGCTGCCGAAACAAGAAACGCGCTAAATCGGCAACACTGATTACAGATGTCAACATCTGACAATTTTTTAAATATTTGTTATATACAGGGGGGATTGGAATTCAGGAGCCGTGTGTTTGTTGCATCTTATAAACACTTAAGTAAACTAGGGCCCTTAGTATTGTCATTTTTATAACTGTCTCCTTAATAGAATCTAGTGCTTTCAAGTAGTATTTCCTCTCTCTCTTAGGATATTCGAATGTTGACTGCTGAGATTAAAGACAAGCTAGCAATTTTTCATCAAAAGAAAATATTTCCTGATACATTTAATTTTTAATTTCCGAACTCTTACATTATCTAAAAGTGGATTGTCTATAACTTCTGGTAGAGATGTCGATCTTTAGAAAAGATTTAGTAAAAAAAAAAAATTTTGTGCTTTTAATCCGTTAGACCCTAACAATCTTGTTAGAAGTTTTTAGAAAAAATGTTTTTTAAGGTTTTACGAGGAGGGTTCTATTTACAATGTAACTGTATGGCAAACGGGGCCGTTACTTTCTGTTGGTTGTATGGAAGTTAGGCTTTGAAGTATTTGGTTACTTCCCTTGTGAGGCTTGTTTGATATTTTAATGACAATTTTTGTGTGCTTTCATTAAGGTTAGGGGATGCACCCGGGGCTTCCCAACCTGCCTGTGTTCGCCCGGGAGTGCACACGTGAACTTACCTCCCCGCCCTCTTGCACACTCACAAGCGAGCCCTTGAGCAGCCCCACGTGCCCAACATCACCAAAAAACATTAATGAAAGCACAGAAAAATCGTCATTAAAATATCAAAGAAACCTAGTTAACAACCTTCACAAGGGAAGTAACAACATGCTTCAAAGCCTCACTTCCATACAACGGACTGAAAGTAATGATCCAGTTTACCATACAGTTACATTATAAAAAGAACCCCCTTGTTAGGGTCTAACAGATTAAAAGCACAAAACATTACTGGTGAAAATTGTTTCTATTTTTTTTTTTACTTAGTTAACGGATGTAGAGCTTTACTGAACATTGCTTGTGGAGCTTCATTTTTATCAGACAATTTTACAGATCCAATTTAGATAACACCAAGAGCAGCAATGTCTATAACGCTCTGACAATTTAAAAGTCACATTCCTGTATATAGAGAGTTTTAAAAATAAATTCTATGGATTTGTATTAAAAGAAATATGCCTTATAATACATAAGTTCTTGTCATATGCATTTATAAAATTGACGTTTTACAGATTATTGCAGCTGACTAAAAACCTTTTTCTCCCAGCAATCACTCAGGCATGTAGAGATATCATTGCAATGCCATTACTTATATGAAGATAAGCAGAAAAATATCCGTAGGCAGTTTTCAAATTTAGTCTCTGCTTTTGATTGTTCCCTGCTGATGGAAACATCTTAAATGCTATGGAATTAGTGTAAATTTAAGGTGTACCTCAAATGCTGCACAAAGAGGGGTTGGGAAAACACAGTTCAATTCGGACAGTCACTGGATCTATAAAATTGACTTTTACAGATTATTGCAGCTGACTTGTAATAAGCTGTAAAAATTTGTGAAGTTTTTACATTTGGGTGTTTGTAAAATCCACATTGCAACTGGAGTAAATTATAAACCCAGTTAATCATTATTTGATGAATTATTTGAACCAGTTTTGCTTTGATCATTACATTTTGACTGGAGAATCCTCTGGCCAAAATGTTGAGATTGAAATAACAAAATGAGGATACTAGTCTGAATAATAAGAGGACTTCACTTCAGAATTCCAAGCAACACAACTTAATTATCTTGATTTTTCTCCTATTTGAATCTTAGAAACAATAATAGTTAAAATGATTGTGATGATATATCCAGTTGATAAAATCTGTCATGGAACAAATATAGGAAAAGTATGAGAATATACATTTTATGGACAGAAATTTCAGAAATGTAGTCAAAAGTCAATACCTGTCAAAGTTTTAAGAAGGGATGATAGTATACTGAATTAGAGTTATATCATTTTTAACTTCTATAAACGGTGTCTGCTTTGGTATGCATTAAATCTTGCTGAAGATAGCAAATAAAATACTACAGAAAGAAAATAATAGATATGTAAAAATGGAGAGAGACTTAAACAAATTTTATATCTTAAAAAGGAAATAAATAAAACATTTAGACTAAAGAAGTGTCTTTTAATAAAAAGAAGACAAGGAAGCAACAGATAATGGATATAGATTTTCAATAATTAAAATTGTACCACAAATAGAATGAAAATACGAAGATATCAGCTAGGGAGATGCGAGACGGATATAGTTTTGTCTCTGCATTTTAACAAAGTGTGAATGAAAAATTTGATAGTCTTGTGCACAGAAGACACATAACTTCATAACTGATTTATGTAAAATGGAGATATAACATGAATATCATATGAAGTTTACATTTTGAGTGAGTGCCATTGAATGTACAATCTTTTATTAGCATAAAAAATGTTGGAAAAGTAGATGACTTAACCGTCAAAAATGGATTGCATCACAAGGACTGATTAGAACGATTACCACTAAAGAAGCTAACATTTTTTTACTTTTGTACTAAGCTGGCATGGCAATGACTGTTTGAGTTTTAGTAAAAACAATTTTTTTTTTTTTTTATTAAATCAAATATTGTAAACCATTTTTATTAAATTTTTGCCTGCTATTTACCGTCATCTTAATTTTTAGTAGTTTTTTGAAAAATCACTGTAAAATCATTTACAATTAACGAATAATAATAGCTTTTTTGCTAAAACCAAGTTGAATTGTAATTAAAAAAACAACTAAAAGTTAAGATGAAGGTAAATAGTTAAAAATTAATAAAAATGGTTTACAATACTTTGTCTAAATAAAAATTAACTAATAAAATAATCAATCGCTTTTTTTACTAAAACCAAACCAAAACAAAAACACTGCCGTGCTGGCCTTACTGAAATTGTGATTAAACAAACTAAGGATGAATGTAAATAGTTCTTCATTTAATAAAAAAATTAAATAAAATAATCGTTTTTTACAGTCATTGCCGTGCCAGCTTAGTACAAAAGTAAAAGAAATGTTAGTTTCTTTAGCGGTGATCGGTCAAATCAGTCCTTATGATGCGATCGATTTTTGACAATTAGGTCGTCCTACTTTGCCAAATTATGACTAGCATTCCAAGGGAAATTATGAATCACTGCCATCCATATATGCTGTGTTGGGGGTGATCAATTAAAAAGTTGGAAAATGGGGTGATCAAAGAATAAATTACTTCTCTCACCTTTTGTTGGGCTGTGATCACTAAAAAAGATCTGAATTTTCAAAAAACAAGTGGGCGCAAACTAGTTACTTTTATTATATATTTATTTCTATCATTGTAACCATAAAACTTGAATGGTGTTTTATGGTATTCCTGCAACTGATGATCACCAACCCAGCAATGTTTTTTATTTAATTCTCTTCTGAATTTGAATTATATGCATTATTCTTTCCTTTCTCGTAACTTTTGACTCTATTTTTTTCTGCAATCCTATAAAAGGCATGAAATATAACTTTTCCTAAAGCAACAACTATCACGATTGTGTTAATGTTTCAGGTTTTATTTTATCTATTCATGCCAGTATTGTTATGCAAACTGACACGATTCTTGCTATAAATAATATCAAAAGAATGGTAAATGCTATTTAAAAAGAAGAAAATAGTGAAATTGTATGTTTTACTTTGTTTCCAACCTCTAACTTGCGGCATGACCACAAATCTTTCTTCTCTAATAATTGCATGAAGTAGCAGTTGGAATGGTTTGTAAATAATAGATTTCATCTGTAGTGAACAAAGAACATCAAAGCCTTTGGTTATGGTATTCTTTCCTCTTAACTTCACCTTTGAACTATTATTCCTTGTGCACTTAGTTTTATTGACTGTGTGTGCATGTGAAAATATGCATTGCATTATTGTTTGTCTTCAATGCTCATAAAAGCATTTTTAGAAGCACTGGTAAAAAAAAATATGTCACATTTTTATAAATATTCTCTTTATTGTATTCAACTTAATGTATATGTGAGTGGCGGCGCATGATACATGCCGAATGCACCATTTTAAAAAAGTTTATATTTTCGTTATTTTTAGAGCTACAATGCTTTTTTACAATTATTATTTTGAAGTTTGAACATTATGAATCATAATGCAGAGAGTTCAAGCTTCAAAATCTTTTTTTAAAATGAGCATTGTAGCTCTAAAAATAACGAAAATAACAACTTTTAAAAATGGTGCATTGGGCACTTATGCGTAGCAACTCACATATACATTTAGTGGAATACAATAAA
>VCCN01002619.1:692063-713123 GCA_006491835.1 Architeuthis dux
TTAAGTCATCCAACTTGGCCATTCATGCTTTTTGACAATTATTATCATTAGCATCATTGCTGCTATTCTATGGAGGTGTGGAGTGGCCGAATGGTTAACAGCACACAGAATGGAACCAGTAAGCTGGGTTCAAACTCTAGCTGAAACAGTTTGTGTTTTATTCACACTAATTTTTTACTAGTTTTTAGTTTTAAAATTATTTTTTTTTAATCACAACTTAACTCAGGCTGTCAATCTATGGTAGTGAGTAAATAGCACAGATCGGAAATAAAGAATAAGCTCTTGGTGAGACTCTAACTCGCATCCCTCTTGCCACTTTGCCATTAAAGCTACAGAAGCTTTAATGACTTGCAGAAGCTCAAATCCAACCTTTAAACCCACTCTCCATCTTGATCTCTCCGGTGCCATGATTCTGTACTGGTAGTATCAGTAAAGCAATTATTTTATTACCGTAACCCATTATTGTTAATTTTTGACTACACTCAAAAATTGATAATAATAGGCTCCTCACACTTGAAAAAAAAAATCCTTTGACAAAAACTTTTTAAAAAGTACATAATGAGGAATTTTTAAAAAAGGAATTCAATGTCTTAAATCTGACTCTTGTCCTAGTTATTCATCATTTTGTTATATTTAAATAACCTGCTGTTGGATCCACTTTCTAAGATTTAGAATTGCATCTGGGTGGAAATTTCTTCCATTTTATTAAAATCATGATTTTTTATACTATTTTAGAATCTGTGATTGTTATCGTAATGTTTTATTTTTTGAAACAATTTTGACGTGCCCTTGAAAATTATTTTAATTTGATTTAATTAGACATCCCTAATAATGCTTGAATAAATGCAAAATAATTAATCACCACTACCAAAGGTTTAGGTTATTCATGTGTTCACACATTTATATGTATCTATCTATCTATCCATCTGGACTTTGCCAAGCTCTAATCGTTAATAGTAGAAACTTGAAATTGTGTCCACACACTCCCCTCAATGAGTAGGGAAAATTCTTTTTTTTTTTGTTTTTTGAAAATTCCCCTCCAAAATAGAGTTTTAGTGGGAGGTTCAATTTTCAATGTAACCTTATGCTAAATTGGTCACTAGTTTGTGCCCACCTGTTTTTTAAAAATTCAGTCATTTTTTTCGTGATCAGCATATATAGGTGGCGGGGATTCATAATTTCCCTTGGAATGTTAATTATTATAAGAGGTTAGACCTCTGCCGAAGTACTACTCTGACATGTATGTTAGCTTGTGCAAGTCATAGCTCCCAAGCTTCACACACAACCACCATAAACCCCCACTTGGTGCAATGGGTAGGTACTGTATGAGGATGGATCTACAGACAAGAACCATTTATTTGAAATCCTTCCCTACCTGAAACCAACTGAGAACCACTCACCCCATTTCGCAACAGTGGGAAATAAATAACAGCCTACCTCTTGGATTTGGAGATTCATACTTTCCCTTGGAATGCTAGTTATTAAATTATTTTGCATATTTTGACAGAACTGATTAATAGCTCCAAATGAATTAAAACACAAAAACAAAATCCACTGTAGTAAAGTTCAGTGTTATTTTGTTAGATCAAAATCTTAGGCTGTGTTTGCACATTACAAGGTTTCTAATCAAAACTTGTTAAACGATTGTGTTGAAAGAATTTTCAACTTTCACTTTCATATTGATAGAATTTTCAACTTTCACTTTCACATTCTTGTACCAATTATTTTGCCTGCTAAGTTTCAAGTGACAATGCTCAGTATTTGTTATTTCTTATCTGTATTCACTACATAGTATAATTTGTATTGACTGACTACCTAATGTGTGCAGACATTGCCAAGAACAGTAATGCCTTCTGTTTTATTCATGAAGCCTTTACTATAACAGTTTTTGTTTCTTACAAACTGAGGTTTCTTACTCTTCCGAAATGATTTTCACTACTATCTTTTTGTTTTCTTTTGGATTTCCCAAGGTTCTCCATTTAAGTAATGTGTGATGTCTGTACAAAAACACAGACTTTTTTATTTATTGTTTTAAGCTTTTTTTGTATGCAATAACTGAAAAAAGAAAATCTAACTGGGCTTCCTACCAAAAATTATCTATTTTAATGTTATAACTAGGTGCTGCTTAAAAAAAGAAATCAATATTTCAGAATATCATTGATTCCACTGTAAGACTACAGAAATAAATCTAGCATTGGGAATCTGCTATTAAGTGGCAGAGATTGAATTCTGAAATTCTAATTTGAAAATATTGAATGTGTTTTGGGAAACTTTTAAGCTTAAATGTCTTGATCTTTAACTAAACATGTCCTGTTGTATGGTTTGCCAGAAATGAAGAGGAAATAGTGCATCTTTAAAAAAAACTGTTATGACATGAATGAATCTTTATATGTGAGGCTATGAATGAATACACTAGCTATTTCGGTAACCCATGATATCACAGGTAGGATTTATTTTTAAAAATACATCAACATTTTCATTTACTCTAATAATTACATATATGAGGATAGATCAATACATCCATAGCCTGATGCAGTTATTAGCTGAATTTCGATCTGCAATTTTCACTGTATAATGTATCTATGTAATTAATCGAGAAGCATTGGGTTAAGTGCATTGACAAAGAAGGATATTATGTCGAGAAATAAATATTTGTTGTGTAAAATAAATGCTTTTTTATCATTAAGTTACAGACTTATTGATACAGTAACATTTGGTAGTTGCAATGGGGGTGGGAGGTTAAAACAATAATCCAGGTTGTATTTTAATGCTGACTGCATTTGAACTTTGTATATGTAGGCAAAATTTCAACATTGCTGCCCACTGACTTTACTGCTACTCCACCACTCCCCATCTTAGCTCTAATTAGTTTCTGCACTAGAACTAAACTAAATATTTTTGGTGGTAGGGGAAACACATTTTAATGAGTAAGCACTAAATTTTGCAAATTTGTTTTTTCTTATCTAAAACTTTCAGCATGTAATCTGTATATTATGCATTGAACATCAGAAGAAAGGGATTGTCAGTGGTCAGGAATTAAGGCAAATGTTACTGATAGAATAGGGTTATTATATGTATAATTAGTACACCCATGTCGTAAAAAATGACAACCTTTTTGTTTTTTTAATCCTGCCTGTCTAGGCCGTTAGCTGCTTTGATGTATTGTCCCCTTTCCCCAATGTATACAATCTGACTGACATACTTAATACTTAAAATTTCAACACTGTGTCATCAGTGTACCCTTGGCGATTGAACACACAGTGTACCCTGATGACTTACCAATCAGACTGCTATGGTCTGCGTCGGAATTTAAATTGTGACAGTTCCACTTAATTTCATATATCAGTTTCCTTCAGCGTAACAGAAAACAAATTAATAAAAACACATCAGTATTTATTTAGTGTTTTGATGTCAAATGCACAGATCTTTTATCACCAAATCTACAGGTTGCACATTCTTTCTCTTCTCTGCTGTTTTTATGTAATTAAGATTCCATCTTGAAGTTTGGCTTCCATCATTATTGTTATTACCATTTATACGGAAAGATGTTTCAGAAATATCCTTTCGTCACACACACTTTTCTACTTGATCTGTGGAAAATTTCTCGATGCAATATTCTATTGCCTTGTTGTAGCTTGAGAAAAAATAGTTTTTTCCTCCCCATCTTTTTTTGTAAAACTTTTTACCTTATGCACAGTCTAAATTTGAATTTATTATCAAGTGGAATAACTACTGATTAAAGTTACCTCCTTCTACCGTTAGGTAAAGTTTTAATTTTTTTTTTTTCATTCTATTCACAGAAGAGTTCCATTATTTTTTATTCTCTTCACAGAAGAGTTCCAGTCAGGAGCGGTATCAAGTGGTTCATGAAATTAAGAATTAATGAAGTTACATGAAATGAATTATGATATGAAAGAGTAACAAATTGCTTCATTTTCTGGGACATGATCACATGTTGTCAAAACCTGTAGTTACATGCATTATGTACAATTTTCAGATGTAAATTGATTAAAAATTGATGGACATTTAGATTATTTTTTTTTATTTCATCCTTATTTTTTTTTCATTTTACTTCTGTCTAACTTTTTTCCCCAGTTTTTGATTTCAAATCAGTATTTGCGCTAATCACATAGCTGCCTCTTTAAGCTCTCTTTAGATTTCCTATTGTCATTTTGGCTCGTGTTGTCGTAGAAACAATATTGTTCGTTTCTAATCGCTGGTCTCTATTTTCTCATTAGCCTGAATCCAGGCAAAATACTCTGATTACCATTATTACTACAATGAGTTCATTCAGTATTTATACTCTATGAATATTGAAGATTTTAAAAGTGCTTAACCCATAAGAACCTGGACCCATTTCTACTCGAGAGAAAATTATGTGGGATCTAAAACAGACAAAATGGACCGCATTTTTTTAAATATCAATTTGTTCAGGAAATCTGGTCAGATTAGGTTAAATGTAATATTGGACATGTTATTAAAGCATTAGAATTGTTAAATGAGTTAAAACTTAACTTTTAGTGACAAAAACAAGCTTTTTAAAAAGGTGCTATTTCTCTTCCACGTGGATCCCAGGCAAATGACCCTTTTTAAAATGGAATTCTGGGTAAGCAAATTGACCCACAGTCATGTGACTGTACCAGGATGTTCAGTACATGTTGCTTAGTACACTTCATGGGTTAAAATCAAGGATACAATTGTATAAGGGATTGTGTGATCAAATAATATACAAACAGGTCTGGTTAGTCACTCGATAGAAACCGTCATGTGACCAATGTCTTTGGCAGCATGCTTTGTTGGGGATTATCAATGAATAAGTTATCCGCCTTTTGTTAGGCTGTGATCACTAAAATAGTCTTAATTTTCAAAAAAACAAGCGTGAATGGTGCTGGACACAAACTAAATGACCAATTTAGCATGAACTTACATTGTAAATTGAACCCATCCCCCCACCCCCACTAAAAACCTATTTTGGCAGGGAATTTTAAAAAAAAACAAATATTTTTTTCTAGACATAATAAGGGGTAAATGTTAAGATTTTCAACCCTCTAGCTCCATTAGTGCAGCCTGTACTACACACGATACATGCATACATAGCCAGCCAGCCAAACTTAAAAACTGAAGAAACCTATGTTGATGTTAACAGTTTTGGTTGACAGCTTCTAATACACACCATATCTCTCTCTCTGAGAGAGAGAGAGAGAGAGAGACCACACGGAGGCGTGTATACATATACTCTCTGTTTTGAAATCAGAGTACTTTTCCCCTTCCTCTTCATTGTGGTAATGAGTATCACTGAGGACAGTGCCTTGTACAATTCAACCTATAATTCTTTTATATTTAAACTCTCTCTCTCTTGAGAGAGATGTTTACTTTCTAGAAACTGAAAATTCACTCTGCAGGAGAGGGCACTTTTGATAAGGTGGCCATCGTATAAAAGAAAAGGAACAATATCTTTGAAGAAATTTCGCAACAGATGATAAGTGTGCGGAAGAAAGAAATGCAAATCAGCCAACCATCCTACCACCAGTTAAGCCCGTTAGCAGGTCACTCGCAACCCCACCATCCCGTCTGGGGGAGGAAGGGAGAGGGGGATGGTTTTGGTGGCTTACGAAATCTAGAGAATGTAGTTGAAGTAGAAAAAGTAAGAGCAGCCGGCTTCTTCTTCATCATTTGTGTCAGGATGGCCAGCAGCCCAACTCAACACCTTGTACTCTGGCAACCTGCCTGCATTTCAGTTGTGTTACACCATTGTTCATACAGCAATTGATACCCACTCAGAAGAAGGATGGGTAGATGAAGTGTGATGTACATACATAAGTGTGATGTACATAAATAAGTAAAAATAGTAGAATGGAGAACAGGAGTTGTGATGATGCTGATATATCTGTAAATGTTTGCAAGACAAAAGGAGATACATACATACATAAGTTGAGAGAGAGGGGTGTTCTCAGAATAGAAAGGTAAAGGTAGGACATTTTGATAGTGGCAGAGAAAGAGGAATGAAACAGGAAGGTTAATGGATCGGGTATTGAAGAGAAAGGTAGTGGGCTATAAAAGTAAAGAAAGCATCAGAGTTAGGGAGGAGAAAATGAACGTCTTGAGAAGTCAGTAAAGAACAGAGAGAGAGAAAGATAAGAAAAAGATAGAAATGTAGGTAAGAATAGACGATCTTGTGGTGGGATGAGGAATAGAGGGTATGAGTGGGTGTCACTCGAGTAAGTGTGTTTCTGCTGAGGAAAGTTATAAAGAAATTTGACAAGTTTTGGATATTATGTTCTGCTGTGATTACCTCTCAAGAATAATTGATTTCCTCATATGAAATGGACCTTAATGGAATTGACATGGTATGTGAGCTAAGTGATTTCTTATTCTGTAACTATAAACAGAATTAGAATTAATGTGTAAACATTGCAATCCTGAGTTGGGATTCCTTTACATAGAAAAGTTAGATGTGAATATAATCAAGGTGTACATACTATTATAGTATAATTCTGTTGTTGTTTCTTTATTTATGTATATCAAATACGTTCTTGGTGCAACTTTTTCTCGTTACATAGTTTTGTATTTTCGCCTTAAGCTTAGGTTTATATACTTGAAATATTTTTTTTATATATATATCATCATCATCATCATCAGCCGTTATAAGTCCACTGCTGGACGAAGGCCTTTCCCATCTCCTTCCATGACAACCTATCTTGTGCTAATCTCTGCCAAGTCTTACCGGCAAACCTTTCTATCTCGTTCCTCCATCTTGTGTCTGGCCGTTTCCTACTTCTTTTACTATCCCATGGGCACCAATCTGTTAATCTTTTCCCCCAGCTATTGTCATCTCTTCTGGCTAGGTGGCCGGCCCATCTCCACTTTTGTTGTTTAATTAGTTGTATAATATCCTTTACTCTAATCTTTTCTCTGATCCATGTTGATCTTTTTCTATCTCTCAGCGTTACCCCTAGCATTGCTCTTTCCATGGCTCTCTGTGCTATTCTAAGTTTGTTTTCTGCTCGTTTGGTTAATTTCCAGGTTTCGCAACCATAAGTCATGGCTGGTATTATGCAGCCGTTATATACTTTCCGTTTTAGGCACATTGGCAAGGTGCTCCTCAGAATGTCTCTATTTATACCAAATGCTTTCCAGCCTATCGTTATGCGTCGCTTTATTTCGCAGTCATGGTCTTTCCCTAGTTTTATTACCTGACCTAGGTATATGTATTCATCGACCTCTTCTAGTATCTCGCCTTCTATCTTTATGACCTTTTTGACACACACACACACACAATTACTGATTGTATCCCTAAGATTTCTTCATTCTCAAACTTTAATCTTTTGGTTTTTACCTGCCAACTATTTTCATAAAGTAAAAAAGAAGAAAAAAACAAAGTCTACCCATGTTTACCCATTCCAAACCTTGCTGTTATTTTGACGAAATTTGGCACAAGATCAAAAGAAAGAAAACTATTTTTGTTATTATCTAAATCTTCACATTGTCATGTATTCACACAAGTTTGTTTCTTTTGTTCACAGACAATTGAACTTTCATAAAGTAGTTACTATTGCTTTGCTTACTATTCAATGTTTAAGATATCAGAAAATCCATTTTGCAGCTGTTATTTTGGTTTTCTTAAATATGAAAACATAGTTTATTTTTTTAGCAGATATTGTGATTCATTCAGTAATGTTGCAGTTACTCTAACCTGTTAGATACATATACATTACTTCTCTGGAGTATTTGTTTTGTCACTCTACTTTGTTTTGAAGACTATTCCAGCTTTTATAAACTACTTTAGTTTCATTAAATTAATTGAATTCCAAACATAAGTTCATAAGTTAACCACAAATTTACAGTGATTTTATTCAAAATCTATCAAGAGTTAGACACACGTATCTTTATGCTTATACAGTAATCCCTTGATATGTGTGGTTTTGGTTAGTGCGCAAAAATGTACTGTGACCATCCCT
This sequence comes from Architeuthis dux, assembly GCA_006491835.1. Classification (NCBI taxonomy): domain Eukaryota; kingdom Metazoa; phylum Mollusca; class Cephalopoda; order Oegopsida; family Architeuthidae; genus Architeuthis; species Architeuthis dux. Next base: position 700,022 of record VCCN01002619.1, read on the forward strand.
TGATATTTACGGTATAAAATTTGCTTAGTGCGTTGCAAAAAAGTTTGAAAACGGCAGAATGAAATATTTAACATAAATAATGGCTTTATTCATCTTGAAATAGGACATCAAAAATATTAATATAAATAATGGTTTTATTCGACTTGAAATAGGACATCAAAAATATTAACATAAATAATGGCTTTATTCAACTTGAAATAGGACATAACAAATATTAACATAAATAATGACTTTATTCAACTTGAAATAGGACATAACAAATATTAATATAAATAATGGCTTTATTCAACTTGAAATAGGACATAACAAATATTAATATAAATAATGGCTTTATTCAACTTGAAATAGGACATCAAAAATATTAACATAAATAATGACTTTATTCAACTTGAAATAGGACATCAAAAATATTAACATAAATACTGGCTTTATTCAACTTGAAATAGGACATAACAAATATTAACATAAATACTGGCTTTATTCAACTTGAAATAGGACATAAAAAATATTAACATAAATAATGGTAACAATCAGCAGGGCTAGTTGATATCGGTAGAGTAAACATTTTCGATTATTTGTATAACTTATTACATTAGAGATCAACTAAGGGAGGCAATTGAGTAGGGTTTGACTAAGGGAGACAATTGAGGAATGTAATAATATACATTAGTCTAGATTGTTTTTTTTCTCCCCCATTGATTCTTAACTTTGAATAATGCAGTTTTGATATATGTGGTGTACATTGAGGATTTATTAACCGCATATATCAAGGGATTACTGTACTATGAAAAGGGACCAGCTGTCTTGCATTCAAGAATGGACATCTAGAATCTTAGACAAGACTCCCTCAGCTTATATCACCTGTGCCTAATTCATGGCATCCAACTGGCTTCATGTCTGAATTATTTTCCCTTTCACCTTTTCTTCATAACTAATTCATACCTTTTATTGTACGTTGTATTCAGTATTTGTTATCATGTACATCTCATCAATTGCCTGTTGCTAAACAAAGAAAATGATACCCACAGATGAGGCTGTAGTTATATCACTTAGATTCATGATATGTTGTCTTACTTTTTGATTACTATTCAATGACTTAATTTAGAATGTTTTTATCTATACTAATGTCAGTGAAGCTTTACTATTTATAGATGACAATTTTCCAGTTCCTTTATGAATGGTGGATTTTATACTCTGTAGCTTAGGATAGAAAATTCTAAAGTTTACAATAATATTCCCATCTCTTTGTTTTGATTTGATTAATACTTATAGTGCTGCTTTGTATAATTCTTAAAATCTTTATACTTCGAAGAATAAGCAGAGTTTGAGATTGCTAGATCAGAGAAATGAATCAATTTAATAATACAGAGGAAGCTGCTTATTGTGATCACTTTAGGCAGGGTCTTTTCGATAACAATAATCGGCTGATATCATTAAGGAAAGAATATAAAAATTGGAACAATTTACATCAATTGTTATAAATTTACATTCATTGTTATGCTATTAAATTCATTGTTATATACAACTTTGCATTATAAAAAATTAATATGAATTTTTAATTCATTTTAAATAAAGTGTTTGGGACCGACTGATTTTGATAACAATAATCATTTGATATCATTATCCGTGATTATAATAAACAGTTTCCTCTGTATAATCTTTAAATATTCATATTAATTAATCATCAACCAAATTTCAGACATTTCACAGCATTATCATTTAATGTCCTGTCAGTGTTGAAGATCTATCAAAGATAGGAATAAAAACCGATTTGATGTTTTTGCATAGTATTTCAAAATATAGAAATTTATAGAGCCAATATTTTATCCTTGTTATCGATATTGTTTTGTAGAATAATGCTGGTTGTAGATGTTCTGCCGATATGAGATGTCTCGTCGTTGGGTTGTACATTTACAGGGCTGAGTTATCTGTGGAGGGGAATAAAACATTTTGGTTCATACCGGAGAAAGGGCTCTCCCAAATGGCTGGAGTGAAAGACGACAAAATTCATTATTCTCAAGGAAAATATGGGTTGCTTTTATTCCCGTTGATAGCTTCGATGCGGGGCCGGTTCGTGGATCAGTCGTGGTATTGAATTCTGTTTTTCTGTTAAAATTCTAATGAGTTGTTACATTACTGAAGGACTGACAGTGATGATAGCAGTTCAAATCAAGGCGTACTGGTTTTCTTCCTCCCACTCTCTTCCCCACCCTGATGCTCTTAGCTTATTGACCTCTTGCTGTTCTCTGCCGAACTCTAACTGCCGGCTGATTTAAAATCTCTGCCCTCTAAAAAATCTCTGCGGAGCTGATTGGCCGAGACTTCCTGTGAGACCCAGTCAACCGTTTGACACAAATCCTGGTTCGGAATCTGTCACGAGTGTGCGCACTAATAATACTATCTCCCCAAATTTAAGTCTTCTGATAAGCGAACACACGAACACACAACCTGAGTGCATTTCATTACCCTTTTCAGTTACTCCATTTCGGTAGTTTGAAAAATAATTTTACCGGCTGTTGCTTCTTGGTGAGGAATTTTTTCAGCATTTGTTCTGAATTGTTTCCCCAAAATATCTTTAATGATAGATCAATAATATCAGAATTAAAATAAAACCCTATATGTATTCATGGTTATTACTTTCTGATTACATCACTGAAAAAATTGATCTATTGCTGAAGGCTTATTGATTATGTTCAAGTCTTATAGATAGAATTAAAAATAAGAAATATTGAGGTCCTTTCATTCAAGGTTTCATCTATGTCTATGTTGTAAACAAGACATTTCAGGCCGATGCCTTCTTCAGACAAGTGCAGATTTCAACCCGATGTGGCTTCCACTTCTCAACAAATCTAAACTCGACAAAGACACTGAAACACCCAGGCCATGAGCTATAAGGGCTACCCCCTTTAAACATAACTTCTGTTTAACCCATTACACTCGGTTGTTACACCTGAAGAAGGCCGAAGAATGGATCGGCCGAAACATCGTGTTTATAACACAAATAACAAGAAGGAGTTCAATCGTCCGAAAAACCATTTGAATATTAATGACCCTTCTCAAAACTATAGAAAATAAAATAATTTGTTCTGTTGATATACCATATAATCATGTACACATACCATATAATCATGTACACATACTTGATATCAGAATGTATGTACATATGCAGAGAAAGTTAATTTCGTTTGTGCTTGTATTCTACCTTTAACACGTTCTCTTTTAACTGGTGGAAAATCATTTCTTTTAAATGGGGTGGGGATTATAAAGTTCTTTTTCCCATACGCACATTTTTTGTTGCCTTTAAGCCAATAATTATCTATATCAAAATACTATCAGTCCTATGTCTATTTTTGATTCTCTTTGATGATATCTCTGGAGGTTAAGAATTGATTATGAAGTCCTTTGTGTCTACATGAGGACCACCTGTAATTTTTGGGAATATTGCCAGCATTGAAAATGCACACTTTTAATAAAGAGTCATTTTTAGTGTTGTTTGAGTTATTGCATTTTATTTTTACTTCTGTCAATGAAGTTGGAGGAGGTGTATGTATTTACTTGTGTCTGTCCGTCTGTTTGTCCACACAATAGCTCCAAAAGTTCTCACTGAATTTGAATCAATGTGCTACAGAAGAAGTGTTTACATTTTAAGGCAGATCCGGGAATGTTTTCCTCCCCTGCATTGTAGTTGTATATCCATGCAACACAATATCTCCAAAGGTCTTCAATGACATTTTGTGGAAGGGTGGGCATTGGGCTACAGAAGAAGCGATTACATTTTGGCATGGATCCAAGAAAATCTTTTACAGATACCTCCCCAGCATCTTAGCTATATGCCCACACAATATTACCAAAAGTTCTCAATTAAATTTTCTGGAAGCGTAGGCCATGGGGTATGGAAGAATTGGTTCAATTTTTGGTCAGATCCTGGAATCTTTTAAAGTCACCTTTCTTGCATCGTGAATATTTGTGAACTGATTTTCATTCATTTTTAGTAACAATGTGGTTGGCAGAGGTATGTGCTCTCCGACTGCTTTCTATTTACTACTTATGTTGCTATATGTTAAGTAAGTATCATGAGTTATACCCCTTAGGCAGAATAGTTCTTATCCTCTTCCGCTAACAGGTGCTGTTTTACGTTCTGGTCAACGAGCAGCCATATTGCATTGTGTTATTAGTAGATATGAGAGATCGAGAACACGTGTGTTTGTGTGTGTCGTGACCGCAGTCATTTTATGAATAAAGGACCTGTAAGTAAATCTTCTGTTTGCATTTTTAATCTGTTAATATCTGTCATCAAACCAAGCTTACACTATATATATGAATATATGTTGGCTACAGTATCATACAATGACCTCTTTAAAATGATGAAACTAACCTAAAATTAGGACATCTTGTTGTGAGTTCAAATAGTCGACGCTGCGTTATTATGTTATACTTGTTCTTATTTTGTGTAATTACGCATATATGCACACATAAACAAGTGTAAAGAATGTATCAGCTTGAAATAAAATTTGTGTGGGAGTGTAAAATAGGTGAGACAAACTGGGTTTTCTCTTTAAAAGTTGATATTTTTTTGTTTATTAAATAAATTAGTCTTACTAAGAGAGCCAACTTGCTGACATTTTTTTTTTTTTTTTTACATCACGAATAGATATTTTAAGTAAGCATACTCTTGTACCAATGTTTATTTTATTAGGTGTGTGTGCTTCAATACAGGTTTAGTTTTTGAGCTGGTAATCATTTTAAAATGTGTACTTTACTGTCTTTTTTCGCTCTATAATCAACTTGCAATGTGACAAGGTTAGACTCTGAGGTTTACTTGATCTTGTTTATAGGGTATTGTTACATTCACCATTGAATCTCACAGGCTTAATTAAAAATAAGGACCAGTATTATTTTTTTTTAATCAATTTATTCTAGTTTCGTACATTTTATTATTTCAGGTTGATTTAAAAGAATGCTCCAAGAACTATTTACATCAATATATTTCTTTCTTTTTCAAAGATAAATATTATGGTTCGTCTCATGAATTTTAGATTTTAAACTGATTACTAGTCTATATAGTGTTCAATAGTTCCCCAAAATACACTTGTAAGACATGCATCTTATAGACTGGCATCTTTTCGATTTCAAAAATGATTGATACGGTTTATAAATATATAAATGTTTGCCACTAAGATGTGGCAGAGGTTAGCACAATCATCATCAACCGCCATCATCTCCTTCCGTGATGAAAAAAAAAGATTCAACAATGTAAAAAAATTGCCAATATCTAAGCATAACTCTTAAATTCATGGACTGTTTGTATTGACAGTGGAACTCTTCAATGAATAGAATTAAAAATTATGGAACTCTTTGAGTGACTTTTCAAAAAAAATTCACATCAAAGGGGGATAATTTCGATCAGAAGTTATTTCCCTTCATCAATTTTATGAATTTAAGAGTTAATAGATTGTTTAAGAAAAAACATATGCATTCATTATTTTATTAATTTTGACTATTTTTTACCTTCATCTTAATTAGTAGTTATTTTTATCACAACTTTGACTCAGGCCGTCATTCTACGGCTACGAGTAAACAGCGTGATCAGAAATAAAGAGTAAGACTCTGGTGAGAATCGAACTCACGCCCTTCATTGCCAGAGGAAGTCCGGTATACGCATGGCTGCCATAAGGATGAATTCGAATAGAAAAAGGTATTTAAAAATTCACCAAATGGTCAAAGGGGGATAATTCCGATCAAGAGTTATTTCCCTTCATAAATTGTATGAATTTAAGAGTTAATAGATTGTTTTAACAAAGAACACATGCATCCATTATTTTATTAATTTTGGCTAGTTTTTACCTTCATTTTAAGTGTGTTCATAGTCGTCAATGTTTGTCTGTGCACTGTCAGTCTTTTTATTTTATGAATAGCAAATGAAAACTTAGCAGCAGTTTAAGTTTCACGATTTCTTTTTGCTACAATTTTCCTACTGAATTGAATAAATCAATACTTATATGAACAGACAGAGACGTTGGATTGTTTTGTAACTGCATTTTTTTTTTTTCTAATTCATCTTCATAAATTTATTACTATTAATCATTAATTTATTTCCCATCAAAAAATAAAATTTTATCAGTTTATTCAGGTTATTGAATAATGTATTATAATATAATTGGCTGATTGTGGTTGCTTTAAAATCCTTATCAGTAAAGAGGGTGGGCGCATTTTTATTATTAGAAAATCTTTCCATTATTTTATTGAGTGGAAAATACAGATTAAACCCAATGTAGCTTAGAAAAATAAAACCAAAAAATGATATTTTAATCTGAAAGGAAAATCCATCAAAACATCTCTAAGTAGTAATATTATCTTCATTTATTGTCAGTTTATAACAAGTGTAGACATTTTCATTGTTTTTCTATTTAATTCCTTACAGGAAAGATTTTTAAATTATTTTTTTAGTCCTTTTTATTTAAATTGAAACTATTGTTTGAAATGTTTTGACTATGTACAATTGTGACTCATTAAAAATTATCAGAAAATATTATCCAAATGTTTGTACCATATTTAATGCTTGTGGCTTATTAAAGTTGTTAAGTAAGTATCATGAGTTATTCCCCTTAGGCGGAAGAGTTCTTATCCACTTCCGGTAAGGGGCGCTGTTTTACGTTCTGGTCAACGAGCAGCCTTATTGCATTGTGTTATTAGTAGATCAGAGAGATCGAGAACACATGTGTGTGTATCGTGACCACGGTCATTATTTGAATAAAGGACCTGTAAGTACATCTTCTGTTCGCATTTTTAATCTGTTAATATCTGTCATTAAACCAACCTTACAAAAGTTATTATCATTATTATAATATATTCTACAAGAATATAGAAATCACAAGTTGACACATAGCAAATTGCATTAAACCACACAAAACTAATAGATGGTTCAAAATTGGATTTTTCCTATTATGAAAAAAGGAAATCTTTATTGACCCCAGAAGAACAAAGGCTGACGTGGGAGTATGATTTGCTATGTGTGTCTGTCGTTACTTATCCTTTTTCTCAAGTGGATAACATGGTTATTCTATAATATATTTCAATGAAATTTTGTATGTAGGCTTGTGGAGAGATTCTACTTGGGGGATGGTGAGTTATGTCTAATCTGATTGTTTACGTTTTATAAGCAAATATATTGTTTTTGTTTACAATTGGAAAAATTTCTCAAATCTTGACCGATTTTGCTGAAATCTTTTGAATAGAAAAAGATATTTAAAAATTCAACAAATGGTCAAAAGGGGATAATTTCGATCAGGAGTTATTTCCCTTCATAAATTTTATGAATTTAAGAGTTTGTTTAAGAAAAAACACATGCATCCATTATTTTATTAATTTTGACTATTTTTTTACCTTTATCTTAATTTGTAGTTATTTTTATCACAACTTTGACTCAGGCCGTCATTCTATGGCTACGAGTAAACAGCGCGATCAGAAATAAAGAGTAAGACTCCACACTTCTCATTGCCAGAGAGAGTCCGGTATATGATCGGCTCCCATAACCACTCAGCCACAGAAAAAAACATTCATCCATATTTTCTCATTTCTTGTTATTTTTGTGAACAAATATAAGTTTGTCATAGTATTGCAACATAAATTCATTTTGCTGATGATTATTGGATAACCCTAAACTTTATATATACATACACAGAATTGATTTCTACCAAGAAAGGATCATTTTATTTTTGTATATTTTTTCAATTTCCACAATGAAAAGTACATGAGTTGAACTTTTTCTCCCATATTCCATGAAGAGCTGATGGATAATATAGTTTCATTGCTTCATTCCTTCACTTTTTCTCTTATACTGCTTATATCTACTTTTCTTTCCCATACTTTCTCTTTTGACCACCGTACATCTCCATTTGCCCAGAGCACTTGAATCGATCAGTAGACGCATTCTTTGCAATCTCATCTCTATTACTCTACAACTACATATCTTCAACTAGCTGTGGTACTGTAACCCTTCTTATGTAACATTGTTATGCTTTTGCAGATCTAGTGCAAATAACGTTATCATTATATAAGCCAGTGGTTCTTAACATTTTTACCCGCTTAAGTAGTTGAATCCGCTCAGATGGTGTAATGGTTAGCACGTCTGGTGCACACGCAGAAGGTCCTGGGTTTGATTCCCAGTATGAGTGAAGAGTGTGGAAAAGGACAAATTTACCAGTGCACTAATTGAATACATTCTAAGTTGTGTTATTAGGGTGGAGATATCCCTTCGGTGGACTTGCATCCTGCCAAGGGGGTGGTCATAAAGACTTGTAGGAATAAAATCCTGGTCTCGATCAGACTTGAAACTCGCAAGGATCACTAAGCTGACGCATGCAACAGAAACCGGGTCTTCGTCACCGGGCTCCATACTCCATTGGGAGTTGTCTCTTAAGAGACAGGACGCTTTACCTTAGTAATTAAACCTTGCCTCCACGCCCCCATCACATCTCCAACCAAATGATTAATTCAAAATGGGTACTGGAAATCTGAAGAAAAAAAAGATTAATATGTTATGTTCATCACGATATTATGCAAACTCTGGTTAAGAGAATTCCCCAAATAATTAGAGAAATCCTTTTTTTTTCCTGTGGGCTCGTGCCCGTCTTGAAATTACTCAGAACCCCTAGGGAGGCATGCCTGCCTAGTTAAGAACCACTGATATAAGCAGTTTATTACATATAATAGGCTGGTTATCATAACATTGTGGTGACCATCAGTTCAGTAAGTGGTATTATGTTGGTGACATCAGACTGTGCTGTCAACTGCATCTTACCTTCGTTGCCAAAGCTTTCAGAAACTCATATGGACTGAAGGAATGTTTTATCCATTCACCTATTAACATGTTATAGAAGAAGGTCTTCTCTTATCAACCATAGTTGTCAATGTATGTTAGTTTTAGTTCTAACTTATTGTCTCCCTACCTAGTAGTAGTCACAAAAAGAGTGAAAGTCTGCTACAGCCTATTTTTACTTTTATTGGTGGTTCCCAACCTTTTTGAGTCATTCCCCACTTTTGTCAATAAGATAGTATCCCCCACCCTTCCATTTATTAAGTTGCAACAAAGAATAATTTCAAATGTTTTTTTTTATTTTACGTATAATTAGACAGCTTCATACTAAGAATTAGTTTAATTTTATAATTGTATAGCTGCTGCTGTGTATTTGTTACTCAAAGAAAGCAAGCGGAAATAATTAGGAACACGTCTTTTTAAATTCCAATTTATTACCAAAAAAAAGAAGAATTCTGCTATACATATCAATGTGATCTCTGTTCTTGTTTTTTTGCTCCCAGTTCTTCAATTTGTGGGTCTGTCAGTGAGAGAGCACATCTTGAATCATTCTTAACTTGGAGCTTATTTCGAGCCTTCGACTTGATAGAAGTGCAGAAAACCTTATCTCTAGACTGGACTTTTATTTTTACCTAATAGCCCTATTCCCCCCTTAAACTTAATGAACTACCTAAATTCCCACCCTGGGGAACCACTGGCCTATGTTTATCAGTGCTAGGACATCATAGCATCTGATGTGTGTGTGTGTTTGAAAATCTGCAGTAATAACTGCATAGTCAAATCGAGCCATGTGTTTATTTGAATACATTTTTTAATGTCTGAATCAAAATTCTTTCATTAATTGCAATATTCTTTGATTTCTAATACCATTACTCCAAGGTAACTGACCTAAAGATACCCAGATTTTTATTGGGCAAAACCAATTTTGGCTCAAGGCCAGATGCATAGAACACCGAGTTTTTGGTTTGTAAGATTGGCATGCCAACTATTGTTGTATTGGAGGTGTGCAGGCAATCATTAAGTTGACGTGCTGTAGCTCTGTTTTGAAGAGCCATTTCCAAAATGTTTTTCTTAAACATTCTACGTGGAATTATGCCCATCTAATTTTGAACTGTCTGCTCTGCACCTCATGAAAGTAATGTAAAAATATGTTTTACACAGTTCATGATTGGCAGTAAAAACGATTTTGTTTTTATTCCTCAACATTAATAATGAACTTTGGTGCTACATGATTCATACAGGGTGTTCATAAAGGACGCAACCCTAAGCACAAGAGAGTAGTATTTACGCTCACATAAATTTTATGCTATGATGTTAGTAACATGGCTACACAGTACTCAGAGACAAGTTGAAATGATTACATCATGCGCTAGCCTCATTCAAGCATCAATTCCTTTGTTTTCTGTTAGCTATGTTGTTTTCCAATGCAATGAAATGGGTGCAAACCTGCATCCCAAATTAAAGGAAATTCCTTTCAACATCTATTGTAAAGTTGAAATGTACGCGTGATTAACATCTTTTTGTAATTTCTGTCCTTAAAAAATAGTTTTTAGATATTAAAATAGTTTAAATACAAATTGTCAAAAAGATGGTTGCATCCTTTTTCAAAACACCATGGATACATTGAGAAAACGGATTATCATCTCTGCTTTTACATCCTCAGAAATTTAGGAAAATATTATTTGTACTAAGAGAGGAATTGAAATTTAAGAAGTTTAAGTAATTTTGTTCTGTCTTAAAAGTAGATTCTAATAAAAGAATCAGCTTTCTATTATGCATGTTACTCTAAACACTTGGTTTCTTTTTCTGTCACTTTGAGATTCTACAAAAGGTTACATCTACTCATCCAATCTTTATAAGAAGTTACGAAAAAAAACTGCTATGTTTGTCATATAACCATTGTTGGTTAGCTCTAATATTAAATTGCAATCTTTTTGTTATTGCAAATAGAAATATTTCACAACATAACATAAATTTTGATGTTCCAGAAACTTATTCCTGTTCTTTTTTTTCTCCATTGATTATCTATTGTAATGTCTCTGTTGTTTTCCAATGCAATAAAATGGGTGTAAACCTGCATCCAAATTAAAGGAAATCCCTTTCAACATCTATTGTAAAGTTGAAATGTACCTGTAATTAACATCTTTTTGTAATCTCTTTGTAATTTCTGTCTTTAAAAAATAGTTTTTAGATATTAAAATAGTTTAAATACAAATTGTCAAAAAGATGGTTGCATCCTTTTTCAAAACACCATGTATACATTGAGAAAACTGATTATCATCTCTTTGCTTTTACATCCTCAGAAATATTATTAATATTATTTTCTTGTAGTAAGAGAAGAATTGAAATTTAAGAGGTTTAAGTCATTTTTTCTGAGTTGTCTTAAAAGAAGATTCTAATAAAAGAAACAGCTTTCTATTATGCACGTTATTCTAAACACTTGGTTTCTTTTTCTGTCACTTTGAGATTCTACAAAAGGTTACATCTACTCATCCAATCTTTATAAGTTACAACAAAAAAAATCAACCATGTTTGTCATAAAACCATTGTTGGTTAACACTAATATTAAATTGCAATCTTTTTTGTTATTGCAAATAGAAATTTTTCACAACATAACATAAATTTTGATGTTCCAGAAACTTATTCCTGTTCTTTTTTCTCCATTGATTATCTGTTGTAATGTCTCTACCATTTTTCACTGCAGTCTGACACTTTCGAATCCTTTTGTTACCTTCTATTAATTTTGTATCATCTGTCATTTTAGGTCTCTCATAACATTAGCGCTCACATTTCAACTCTGCTTCCTCCTACCCAAGGAGAACGTTTCTCTTCACCCCCTCTCTCACCTTGCCTACCCACTCACTGATGATATCTTTGATTGCCAGCAATTCCATTCTCATGATCATATTAACACTTTCCCGTCTCTAGTTTCCCTTAATAACCACTCCTAATCATCTCCAAATTATACATTCAATCATTACATCTTTTATTTTTCTTCTTCTTCATTCCTCTTTTCACTTCATTTCTAACTCTCCCCCCTTTGCAGCAGACCCGATGCCATACTGATTGCTTCGGCACAGAACTTAACCGTCTTTTTGGAGTCTTTCTATCAAAGGTTTTCTTTGCGATTTCTTGCATGAAAAATACTAACATATTCAAAAGAAATTATAACCAATCTAATGATATGATGGCTGAGTTTTGAAAAAAAAAATCTATTGCATTGAGATAATGCTTAATTTAAATTTCTAAAAGAATAAACACACTTTTTTTATATGTGTTAAACAGTTTGGAAAAAATGAATTTTCACAGCTTTAAAATAGCTTTAAAAATCACTCGTTTGAAAATATGCTTGAGGGTTGGTTTGCATATGGAGATAAGTAGCCAAAACAGTGCATTGTGGTCAGAAGTATTGAATAGTTTTTTCATTGAATTACGGTACCCCTAAAAAAACAGGTTTTGATCTCTGAAGCCTCATTTAGACTTTCTGCAAGAACTAGCTGAAAACATCACCTGCAGGGCAGGTTTTCAGCTATTTCTTATAAACTGATCAATATATTATTTCAACTCATAGTTTGTCTTCAACATAGTCTGGTACTTGTAAAAAATCTGTGCTAGTTCAGTATTGTAAACATCTCTATATTTGAGCATTTGTGAAAAGCACTGTAAATAATTGCAAAAAAGAGAGGAGAGACTCTCACCGAGTTCTCCCAACTGATTGGTTGATATTTTTACTCTAAGTGCATCTTGTCTTTCTGCAGCACCACTGTCTGTTGGGAGATCCATCTGCACATCAGATAGATCTTAAAATACAGAACAGCATGGATATACTGTCTTGACATATCATTAGTGACATTTCCTTTTCATTTCATCGTAAACTTTGAGCTTTTCTTCCTGTGGGGTATTTTGTATTGATTTTAAAAAGCAAGCAAGCTTTTTCTCATAGGTACATGTGTAGAGTTACAACTTATTGACTAAGAGCAATGTTAAATAGACTGGTTTTTGTATGCTATGTTACATATGAGTTTGACTTATTTTCTGTCTCAAAGTCTTGGGCTAAAGATGCTTAGAATAGACTCTTCTTTGATAAGACGGTCTATTATATATATATATGATAATTATAAAGGCATTTATTAGTAGATAACCTATTTTTGCCCGGTGCAGGCGACTGCTAAACGAGTGGCCTAAATCATAAATGTGAATAAAGAAATGATCTCCGTACAGGAATCAAATCCGCATCCACCCTGAAAGTAACCGTATACGCAGGTTCTGCTCTACCGATTGAGCTAA
>VCCN01002619.1:722727-739209 GCA_006491835.1 Architeuthis dux
AATTCTTTATCATTCTTATTTAGAAAGGTTAAAGATGTATAATGATTTAGACTGTTGTGTACTAGTATTCGAATTTCTTAGATGAAGCAATTTCAAATATCGTTAATTTTTTTGTAGTATTTCTTTTAGCTTAATATATTTATTTTTTTTCATTTTTTAATTCTTTATCATTCTTATTTAGAAAAATTAAAGTTGTATAATGATTTTTAAATTTTATTTTAGTAGATTTTTTAGGCAATATAAAAAAAAAATTATATAATTATATTGCAAATAAAATTGACTTGAAGCAAAGAAATACAATAGTATAAAGACTAACAACAATGTAAAAGAACAAAACAAAAATTTGAAATAAATAGATAATGGGATTAAATTGCTGTTATTATCAGAAATTGCTTACCCAAAAGTGGACGAATTAACATTGAACTTGTCTAAAATGAAGAACTGGAACTGCTTTGGTATGTGTCTTATGACACGAATGGTTGAAGAACAAGTTTTGAATTTTGGCAACTAAACTGGAAATTTCAGTTATTGAAAGTTTGGTTCCATCAACTTCCAACTGAGAGAAACGGGTACATAACAATACAATCCTCCAGAGTGAAATTTTAAGACATAGCTTTTTAACTGACACTGAGCTTTCATCAAATATGTTTAATTTAATTTAAATTCAATTTTAAAATAGTTTCATTTTAAAAACGTGTAAAGTTCTTGTTCAACATGGCTCAAGCCATGATCAATGAGATCTTTACATGTGGTTTTAACAGGCAATTATTTTAAAATTGAATTAAAATTAAATTAAACATTGGCTTGAAAACAGTCCAATTCTACGTTATAATGAAAATTTGTTATTCGTTTTTTTAGACAAAAAAGCTGAAATTGAGAATTTTTAAAAAATTAATTGCGAAACCCAATATGTTAGCACTAGACGGTGAATAGTGAAGATGTGTTCTAATCAAATGATTTAATAATTACGGTCAAAAACTCCATGTTTGCCAATATGGGATACAATAAATATTGAACTTCCAATCAAAGTTTTTACTGCAATTCTCATTAAAATAAACATTTTTATGCTAATGCGAGATTATATATTCAATGGCACTCACTCAAAATGTAAACTTCATATGATATTCATGTTATAACTCCATCTTAATATACAATTCATAGTTCCTTCTGTAAAGCAAAAGACTGTCAAATTTTTCATTCACACTTTGTTAAAATGCAGAGACAAAACTATATCCGTCTTGCATCTCCCTAGCCAATATCTTCATATTTTCATTCTATTTTTGGTACAATTTTAATTATTGAAAATCTATATCCATTATCGGTTGCTTCCCTTTTCTTTTTCTTTTTATTAAAAGCCACTTTAGTCCTAATGTTTTATTTATTTCCTTTTTAAGATATAAAATTCATTTTTACATATTTCTTATTTTCTTTCTGTAGTATTTTATTTGCTATCTTCAGCAAGATTTAATGCATACCAAAGCAGACACCGTTTATAGAAGTTAAAAATGATATAACTCTAATTCAGTATACTATCATCCCTTCTTAAAACTTTGACAGGTATTGACTTTTGACTACATTTCTGAAATTTCTGTCCATAAAATGTCTATTCTCATATTTAAACTTTCTTGTTTTCTACCATAGTTTCTTAGACAGAATGCAGGTTTCCCCCGCTATCCGAGTGTTCCTATAAAAAAATCTTTTGTAAGCCGAAATGGCATAAAATGAAGAAGCAATAACCACCAATTTGTATGCGGAAAATTTGTGAGTGTTCTCAGACCCCCAAAATGGTGATAATGGTATGTTAGGGTGAGTCGTTGGCGGTTGGAGTGGTGTAGAGTGTTCCTATAAAAAAAATCTTCTGTAAGCCGAAATGGCGTAAAGTGAAGAAGCAATAACCACCAGTTTATATGGGGAAAATTTGTGAGTGTTCTCAGACTCCCAAAATGGTGATAATGGTATGTTAGGGTGAGTCATTGGAGGTTGCAGTGGTGTAGAGTGTTCCTATAAAAAATCTTTTGTAAGCCGAAATGGCATAAAATGAAGAGTGAGTGTTCTCAGACCCCCAAAATGATGATTATGCTGTCGTTGGCAGTTGGAGTGGTGGGAGGTGCAGGAGTCTGGGATGTAGGCGAGAGAGGAAGAGGGTATGTGCTGCCTCTATAACAAGAATATTTCTTAAAAGTGAAAAAGTGGACTTTCGAAAAGCTGGGGATACCTGTAATAGAAAAAGCATAATGGATATGCCCGCACATGTATAAAATGATGAAGAGCTTCTGAATTTTCATTCTATGCTGGTCTGTAATATTTTTGTTTCTTCCTTTTAGATGGGGCAAAGTGATCCAAAGCAGCCAAGTAAACAGGATTAAAATTTAACCACAAATAAAGTCTTTCATTTGTTATTGCTCTCATACTCTGAAAACAATTTCAAAAGAAAAACACCATTGGAAATAAAATTCTAAAAAAATCAAGAATATACCTTAGTTAAAAAAAGTATATTTATTTTTCTGAAGGATGATCGTTATACCCATGGGAAATAATAACATCTTTGATCATTCTTTTCTTATAATTCCAGACTTTAATGATATTCTGATTCCGTAGAGAATTCTTTTTTTCCAAAAAGATAACCTTAAAGCCAGAAAGAAACCATCTGCAACATTTTTTTAAAAAGTTATATTTAAATATTTTTCTTTTAATGAAAAGTCTGTTAAAATATTGTTCTACTATAAAATAAGTTGACTGGACTGATACCAGTATTTTTTTACATTATAATTCACTTAGTATTAGAAAGTTTTCTTTAAGAACATTACTTGTCCAAATTATAACAATCTGAATTAGTAGTTTAACTCTGAACGTTGCCCTCCTTGCTTTAATTAGTATAACATCTCTCAAGAGCTCGAACTACAAAATCTTTGTTGCTTTTCACACTATTTATATTTATGTTCTTATATATTTTAAACTTTGATTCTGATTTTGACATGAATCATAGAACTCAGCCCTTTTGTATTTTGAGAGTCTTGAAAGATGTATAAAATGTGATATTTCTTACTCGTATGTAAATGTGTATACATAACAAGTGCCTAATTTAAACCTTTAGGGGCCTTAGTTTTTATCAACCATTGAATATATTAGTACTATTCAATTACTGAAACCTTTTATTATTACTTGAACCCGTCTCCTTGCAGATTTAAAACTTACTGAGTCCATGTCCAATAAATGTGTCAGAGTTCTTTTATGACATATAGAGAATGTGTGTCAAATTTGTGTTATGACATACTCCCACTATAGTCTTACATACAAGAGATTTTATCCATGACAAACTTGTCCACAAAATAATCATAACTTTAATGACTGTAAGTGTATATTTAATAATTACACACTATTATTTGCTTATTTTATTCAATGAACACTTGCCAAAACCTCTCAGACTTTCAATTTGAATTGTTCAATAAATATAAAAATAGAAAATACAAAACATTGAAAATTGCTGTACAGTGTTTATTTTATTGATTTGGAATGCTTTTAAAAATATTTTTGCTTTTGACATTATTGCTTATTGAAGCTATTCAGACGGTTTTGTATGATGCCATAAACAATAAATGCAACATAGTTGGCTCAACCAGAACCATTGTCCCCTCTAATTTTCTTATGGCCTGCGCAGGACCAAAAAGCCTGTAAGCAACCCAGGAAGGGGAGTGTGCAGAAAATATTTTTACTTTTGAGACAATCATTGATTTTTAATCACCGCTGACCACAACACTGGTTTATTGCTGGGTTTAGGTTATGCATGTGTTCTGACATTTATATGTATCTATGTATCCGGACTTCCCCCAGCGCTAACCGTGGCGTGTTGCAGTTTTTTTAATACAAATGGTCAAAGTCATTGCTACACAGCATAACAGTAGTCAGCACTCTAAAACATGTGATTAATGTGCAGTTCCAAAAGTTTGGTTTCTTTATGGACAGCCCTCATATATGCTCGCATATGAATATCTACTAAGCTAAGTCTAGCACATGGTCACAATAGTAGAGCATCTAGAAATGTTATATGAAACTTACATGCTAACCAATGTTCCCTCTAATTTTTTCATGGTCTGCACAGGACCAAAAAGCCTGTAAGCAACTCCAGAAGGGAAGTGTGCAGAAAATATTTTTATCTTTGAGACGATCATTGATTTTTTTGTCTAAAGATTATGAAACAAAGGTCAGTTACTTCTTGGTAGACAGCCTAGTCAAATAATTCATGCACCAATTTGTATACATTAAAGCCTTTGCATAAATATACAATCAAATGATGCTACTTAGAGCAATAGCAATATGATGATTGCTTGTTCAGCCATGTAGTTTTTTTATTGAAACATTTTTCTTTATCTGGAACTTTAGAAATTCGTGCGCAGCATTCAAATTTTACTGCGTGGCATAATTTTTTCTTGTGCACAGACGCGGAGCTTAGAGGGAACACTGCGCAGAAACACAAAAGAATGAACTTTTTGATTGACAAGATTTTGATCGAAATGCTGATTCATCTTGAGCGATCTCTTGCGGACGCTCATGCATGTCGACGAGAATGTTGAAAAAATTCATTTTGAATGATAAATGGACCAGCATCAGAATGATTGCAGAAATGATCTCCATTGATAAAAAGACAGTTCTTGACATGCATGGGCATCCGCAATGTTCATCTTCTTCGACATCTTCTCAACCTTCAGATCACTTGTGCTACTCAAACATACATGCACATGACGTGTATTTATTCGCATAAACTTCAGCTCGCATACAAAAAGATTCAGTAGCCGTTTTGTTAAATTTCTCCAAAAATCTCAAATTGATGCATTGCTTGATTTTTTTTTTTTTTTTTTTTTTTCTAATTTAACATTTTTTTCTAAATGACCTTTTTATGACACATCAGAAAAACATGTCTACTTCAAGCGATACGTAACAGCAAACTGAAGATGTGAACGGGTTGAAACTTTCAGGGTTTGTATGCTTGCCCATTGGTCAATGTTTACCACGTGGTTCGTGCATGTGACTTATATAAACCCAGTCTCATTATTTAATAGCCATACCTCGTATTTGCTTTAGAGAATGCTTTAAAGAGATAAGTTATTTCCTTTGAATGTTTAGTTACTCTTCTGACTCTGTAACATTGGTTCATTACTTTGTTTTGTTTTAATTATTGTGAAGATTATCATATTTTGACAGGATAAATGGTTTAGAATAATTGTTGGAAGCTGAATGATTTGATCTGAACACACATTTTGAGTTTGTTTTGTCTGACATATTCTTAAGTTAAAGGCTCATGACAGGTTTTTGAGAGGGGGTTGCAGACGTTTTATCATACCGGGGTCTGGAGGCCCAGAGGCTCAAGGGGGCCTGAAAGTTTCTTGGTTAGAACGGGTTAGAACTTTCATGTTTGCCCATTGGTATATTTTGTTTCATCACACCTGTATATCTATACGTAACAGCAAACTGAAGACGTGAACGGGTTGAAACTTTCATGCTTGCCCATTGGTATATTTTGTTTCATCACACCTGTATATCTAGACGTAACAGCAAACTGAAGACGTGAACAGGTTGAAACTTTCATGCTTGCTCATATTTTGTTTCATCACACCGGGGTCCAGAGGCCTGGAGACTGAAGGGGGCACCGAAAGTTTCTTGGGTAGAGCTGTGTATCAAAAACTTCTGAGTCAATACAATATGTACATTAATAAAATATATTGACTATCGTTTACCAGCGCGCGAACATAGTGTGCTAAAAGTGTTATAGCAGATGAAAACAGGATGGATAAAGGACGAGGGTGTTTGTGCAGTGTGTGTATTTGAGGGCACGAAAATGGCTTTGCACAGCCTTAAAAGATTCCTCTCC
The DNA here is from genome assembly GCA_006491835.1 of Architeuthis dux. Taxonomy (NCBI): domain Eukaryota; kingdom Metazoa; phylum Mollusca; class Cephalopoda; order Oegopsida; family Architeuthidae; genus Architeuthis; species Architeuthis dux. The sequence goes on from VCCN01002619.1 coordinate 728,594, forward strand.
GAGTCTCTAGCTCATGATAAGTATGTAATATACTTATTGTAATCATTTATATTATTTAGTTATCACAGATTTTATATCTCCAAGACTGAATGCTCATCATTGAACGGCTTTGTTGTCCGTATTTGAAACCAATTTTTTTCTTAACACAATTTATACACCAACATTAGAAATTGACCTGTTGTTTTTTTTTTATCTTCATTTTGAAGATCTAATCAGTAATTGTCACTGTGAGGGATCGTTCGATGACGAGAGCCATGATCTCCCAAGTGCGCAATGCGCAAGGCACCTGAAGAAGAAGAAGGAGAAGAATTAGTAAATAATATATTGTAATTTAATAAGCAAATTTGAATTCTGTCAGACACTGAATGTAAGTTAAAATGTAGATAGATTTTGACTGTAGCTGAGATGATGAAAAACATTATCCTTTTAGAATCAATTGAACTGGTTCCATAATGTAACTAATATCTGGTTAGTGTATTGGATGGAGGATATATAATGCATGTATAGATGTACATCTATTGAAACAAGCAAGTTGTCATGAAAATCCCTTTTTTTTCTTCTTGCTATTGTATTGTAACAGCCTGTCCTCCATAGCATCTTGCCCAGGCATCCGACTGCCACTCCCACATAGGTCTTTTCAGTCACAGACAGCACTGCTCCAACCAATCAGGCAGCCAGACGGACTAGGATGCGTCACCCATGGTCAGCCTTGGCCGACAGGGGCCCAAGAGGTAGATTGTAAACAGGTCTTCAGGCCATGCCAATTGAAGATATTCATTGGTTGATATACAGGATCACCCATAAATAAGTACACTCCTACCACTATTTTATATAAAGTTAATTTTCTTCTAAACAAAACATAGCAGGATTTTATTATTTCTAGTGGAACATTACACAATCAAAATGTATATTATCAGGTATTATTTATGACCAAACTCTACAGCATTGAAACTGTTGCCAAAAATATGAATATGTTGCCGTCCAAAGATGGGTTCACTATTCTGAAAAAATATTTTTGGCAACAGTTTCAATGCTGTAGCGTTTGGTCATAAATAATACCTGATAATATCCGTATCGATTGTGTAATTTTCCACTAGACATAATAAAATCCTGCTAGGTTTGGTTTAGAAGACAACTTTCTATTAAAATGTTGTAGAGGTGTACTTATTTATGGGTGATCCTGTATGAATTCAAAATACAATGCATGCAATTCAAATAAAAAAGAATTGAACAATTAGATTTTGTGGTTTTGCAGTTTTTATGCTTTTTAATTATGAGTATTTTTAGATTCTCATAACTGATAAAATGTTAGACAGTAAATTCATAAGCTTCATGTTTCTATTTCTTGTAGATTTGTGCGGCAGGTGAAATTATTCAAATATGCACAAATGGATTAGAATATCTTTCTGAGCATTAGTTCATTATAGTTGAAACCTTCATTGCAAAATTACTAAATTCTGGTGGATGATTATTGCTGTTATTTTGTATCTTATGACCATGAAAAAGGCACGATACATGGCATGTCTCACATAAAACACATACAAGGCATGATACATGGCATGTCTCTCATAAAACACATACAAGGCATTCAAGAATAATTACCATAAAAATAAATTGGGTTTCCTCCTATCATAGTGGCCTATGGTAGCAATAGCAGAACGTACCAGTAAAACTTGGCAATATGAAACTTAACAATCCAAATAGTTCTTCGGACGATTGAACTCCTTGTTTGTTTTGTTAACATAACGTTTCGGACGATCCATTCTTCAGCCTTCCTCAGGTGTAATATCTGAGTGTGATGGAGTAAACAGTTGATTTGATCAAACTATTGTGATAAAAAGGTGAAGTGGGAAACATTATAGAATTTTGTCTTTGAATCTTAGATATCAACATTTTAGTTTATTAATATTTCCTTGAATTCTGGCTGCTTTTTATATATTAAAGATCTTTTTTTATATTTTAAGAACATTTTGTTGTATAGTTTTATTACTCAAGTTAAATAATTCTATGAATTATTTACCACATGTTCAGGTGAAAACAAAATGGAGTCAGATTGAATAAATCTTGGGAGACTTGTAAGATTTCTGAAGAAAAGTTGATAAAAGAATACTCAAAAATTCTGGAAGTTAGATGATTTCACATGCTTTTGTTACACTTTCAATAGCCCCCCCCCCAACACACTTTTTAGTCTTCTGAATAGAAAGGTGAAAACATGTAGGAGTATACCTGACTCCAATCAAGAAAATGACCTTTTGCTAGTATTTTGTTTACTTAATCATATTCTTTTGAAAATATTTTTTGGCAAGAAGATTTTTGAAAGTTTAAAGTGTTGATTTGTTGTTTACTGTTACATTTCATCATACATTACTAGTTCTCAAACCAGGGTACGTATACCCCTTGAGGTATGCAAAAGAAATCATGGGGGTACTTGAGGTTTGTAAAATCCCTGGAATTTTGAAGTAATCACAAGCAACTAGAACTAATTTCATGCAATTCTGTCAATTGAGAATGATCTATGGGTGTGTCTCTTTGGAAATATGCCTAGAATTGAGTCACTTGTTGGAAAGAGCCAATCGCATCCATCTCATTAAAAATGTAACATTAATTTAATGAAATTAATAACAAATACTATATATCTATTGTCCGTTCTATTGTATCTATACATTTTACACTATATTCTCCACGAGGGGTGCACCAACTCTGTTGGGCAGGTCGAATTGGTACACTGGAAGAACACGTTTGAGAACCCCTGAACTACAAGTTACTAATAGATATTTACAGGTGAAGATCCTACTTCGTTTGCTCCTACTTTGGACGATTATATTCCAAAGTAGGAGCGGACGAAGTAAGAGCTTCACCTGTTATTGTTCCCAGATTGGATCAAGCTCCCAGATTGTCCATTTTTTTCAGCAATGTGTATAACCCAAAACCAAATTTTATGCAAGACTGTCAATTGAGAATGATATGCGAATGTGTCTCTCTGAAACTGTGCCTAGAATTGAGTTACTTGCTGGAAAGAGCCAAGCTCATCCATCTCATTAAAAATGTAACATTAATTTAATGTCTATTGTCTATTCTATGGTCTCCATACATTTTATGCTATAATCTTCACAAGGAGTACGCCAACACTGACGGACAGGACAGACGGGTAGGCTAGAAGAAAAAATACTGTGTAAGTATGAAAGTAAAAAATGTTAGCTTCTGTAGCAGTCATCGGTAAAATCAGTCCTTATGATGCAATCCATTTTTGACGGTTAAGTCGTCCTACAAATTTCATGATTGTGAATGATATGCGGATGTGTCTCTTTGAAACTCTACCTAGAATTGAGTTACTTCTTTGGAAAGAGCCAAGCTCATCCATCTCATTAAAAATGTAACATTAAATTAATGAAATTAATAACAAATACTACATGTCTATTGTTCGTTCTATGGTATCCATACATTTTACTCTATATTCTTCACAAGGGGTGTGCCAACACTGCCAGACAGGATGAATATATACGCTAGAAGAAAAAGTTTGATAATTACTGTTTAACCTATGACATATGATGTAATATTTATTATTAGGAGTTTGTGATCAAGTAATGTTTTTCTGCAATTGATCAGGAAATAGGATTATTTCACAAAGTAATTCTATTTCAGTATGTTGCCATTACTTTTTTAAAGCTTTTGATAGTCACTCTATTAGAAACTGTCAACCAGAACTGTCACCTAAACTGTCAACATAGGTTTCTTTCAGTTTTCAAGTTGGTCTGCCTGCCTATGTATGTATCATGTGTGCAGGACGCACCAATGGAGCTAGAAGGCTGAAAATTTCAACATTTAATCCTTATGTTTAGAAAAAACGTTTTTTGTTTTTTGAAAATTTCCCCTAAATAGGTTTTTAGTGGGGTTTTCAATTCGGAATGTAAATCTATGCTAGATTGATCGTTAGTTTGTGTCCACTTGTTTTTTTGAAAATTCAGACTTTTTTTTTAGTGATCACTGCCCAACAAAATGCAAGAGAAGTAACTTATTCCTTGATTACCCCAATATTTTTTTTGTTTTTTGAAAATTCCTTCCTTAAATAGGTTTTTTGTGCGGGGTTCAATTTGCAATGTAAGTTTATGCTAAATTAGTCCTTTAGTTTGTGTCCGGCAGCATTCATGCTTGTTTTTGAAAATTCAGACTTTTTAGTGATCACTGGCCAACAAAATGCAAGAGAAATAACTTATTCATTGAACACCCGTTTTTCCAATTTTTTAATTGATCACCCCCAACACGGCATGCTGCCAAAAGACGTTGGTCATGTGACAGTTTCTATTGCACGACTAACCAGACCTGCTCCTTCTATAGTGGTGTTAGTAATTAAAAAAAATATTTTGAAAATTTACTGTTATTAATGAGTAAAATGGAAAATTGAAAAACTCCAATTGTGTTTTTGTCTTTTTTGCTTCTTTTGCTTTCTTATACTGCATCCTTTTTTATTGCTAGTATACATTACCTGTTTCTCAATGCATGTGACATTAGCTGTCATTTGTCTGCCCCTCATTGTTCAATGTTCGTTTATTGATACAAGATCAAGACACAAGCTCTTCACTGTTTTCACTCTTTTTACTCTTAGATCCCAGTTTCTTCACAACAGGCAAAGGTTCTCTTTACAGCATCCAGAAATCGTAAATATTCATCAGGTCTGACTTGGGAATGGCGTTGCTTAACTTTGCTGATCTATAATTTGAGAAAAAAAAGTAACAATTCAGTTTTGCTGAGCAAACTTAATTCTCATTTAAAACATTTTCTGCTATAGCAGTGGTTCTCGAACATTTGGCTCCATGTCCCACCTCGACAATGATAATAATAATTGTTGTGGGGCGGGGGGTCAATTTGCAATGTAAGTTTATGCTAAATTAGTCCTTGGACTTCAAGAAAAATGAAGACTGGAGAGTTGGTTTATAAAAATATGATGTTATATTTTTATTTCATCAGACACGTCGTTCAGTGGCGGAGAATGAAGAGTGGGAGAGAGATGATGAGAGTCGACAGACTTTTCTTAAAATGGACATTGGTCTTGTGTTTGTCCAAAGCCTAGGTGCTCTCTCTCTGCTTTCTGCGGCGCCCAAGCTGGTTTGCCAACCCACCACCTGCAACTCAGGATTTAGTTGATATCCTGTTTATGACTTTTAAACACCTGTTGTGTCTGTTCCAGTCCCAGACACCTACAGTTTGGGGTTTTTGGTTGACATCCTGTTTATGACTTTCAACACCTGTGGGAGGGGGTCAAATCTGCCTAAATATCTAGCATAATAATATGAAGTTAAATTTGGAAATTTATCAAAATTCAGAGTTTAAAGTCAAGGAAAATATGTGTAAAGAAACAAATTCATGGTAAAAAAAATACTGATATATGATTTTTAAGACACTTACTAAAATTTGTGTAATTTCTTTACTGTGTGAAATTTAGTAACAACACCATTACCTCATGCTTTTATACTCCAGAAAGTTAAGCGTTAATTACTATAGAATCTAGTAAAAATTAGTAATTAATAGTTAATTAGTTAAGCCTTAACATAAATCAGTTTTGAGCCACAGAACGCTTTTCGGTATTCACATCCAAATTCCAAATTGCCCCCCAATATATTTAAATTGCCCCCTTGCGGGTTATGTCCCCCACATTCAGAATCACTATGCTATAGCAACTCTATTCCACTATTGTTGATGTATATATGCTTTGGTTTTTACATCATTTATTCGTGAACAGATTATTTCATTTTGATTATCACTATATATTTACATAAACTGTACTGATTATGATGTATAAACTCTTGATGGATTATAATACTTGCTGATTAGTGGGCGTATCAAATTATAAGCATGTTTCAAAAATTGAGCTGTATTTTTAAAAGTATCTGTTATAATTTGTTCAGTTAAAAAGATAACAGTAATTTCAAGTATTCGTGATGGTGTATTTTGCTTGACAACCATATCATTACACTTTACATCCAGTGTATTTGAAAGTTCACAGAGCCACTAATTTTTCTTCTTGGAAATTTCGAAGCCTAGATTATAATTTAAATTCATGCAGATTCAGGTGATGAATTGTCATTTAATAAATGTGCGAAGACAACTTGAATGTTTTATTCATTTGAATTATTAACAGGAATGTGTTAATCAACATTAGGATTTATGGCAAGAAAACAGTATTTTAATTTCTTATTGGTAATCTTTGTAAGAATATACATTAAAATTGCAGTTACATTTCCAGTGGATGGTGGTTAAATATTTCTCCATTTGTTAGATGAATTATTATAAATCATTATTATTTAAATTTTTATGACTACTTTTTACGTTCATCTTAAATTTTATTAGTTGCTTTTTTATCGCAACTTTTTGCTCAGACCGATTACCTTCCAGCAGTGAGCAAATAGCGTTGATCGGAAAATAAAGAATGGGTTTGTTGAGTAGCCGAAGCCACATCAGGTTGAACTCCGCACTTGTCTGACTAATGCATTCAGTCGACATGTTACAACAAACCCAAATCCAAACAAGACAAGGATAAAGAAACACCCGAATCCTGCGTTATAAGGGTTACCTTCTTTGAAATTAAAAACTTCTGTTTACCCCATCACACTCGGATATTACACCTGAAGAAGACCGAAGAATGGATCGGCCGAAATGTTATGTTAACACAAACAAGAAGGTGTTCAATCATCCGAAGAACTATTTGAATGTATTTATTTATTAAGGATGAAAGTAATTCAAGAAATTATGCATGTAGGTAATCAATATTTGTTAAACAAATGAGACACATGATTAATTTTGTTAATATCTTGATGACCTGAATTCCAAGTTTTCAGGTGTACACGCATATTTGTATGTATGTGTGCACACATATTTGTATGTATGTGTGCACACGTGGGTATAAGTTTGATTAAAGACTGTAGAGAAGGAATAATATAATTTTCTAAACTATTCTTGATTACTTACAAAAGAACAGATGTCTGGATTCAATGAATGTAACTATTGTCAAAACACTTGGGATCCATTGCTTTTCACCATACTTTTATGGCTATTATCAAGATCAGGGGAAAACTATAAATGTTATTTGTCTTTGAAATTTTAAATACTTTTAAACTCGGCATTATAACGTTTACCATTTGTGCATTATGATGATATATTGTGTATTTGGGCAGAAATCCTGTATTTATGCAAGTTTGGTTGAATACGACAGACAAGGAAAACACTATTAATTTTGGAACTATTCAAAATCGTGCAAACAATAAGATTCTAAGAACTTGAAAATGACTGAACGCACAGTCGAAAACACTCGTTCCTATATATTGTTTGGATGTTATTTATACAATTTGAATCCTAACATACGTTCTCTTGTGCGTAAACAAGAAAAATTAACGAAAAATGACTGAACGCACAGTCGAAAGCACTCGTTCCTATATATTGTTTGGATGTTATTTATACAATTTGAATCCTAACATACGTTCTCTTGTGTGTAAAACAAGAAAAATTAACGAAAAAGATGAAACGGTTTTCCTTGTCTGTCGTATTCAACCAAACTTGTATATATGATGATATAAAGCACAAAGCAACATACAAGCAAAGTTTGTGAACAAATGAACATATAGACAAGGAAAATAGTCTGACCATATCAAGCACAATGATATTTATCAATTGTTAAATACATCTAAAACTAGCATTCCAAGGGAAATTATGAATCACTGCCACCCATATATGCTCTGTTGGGGGTGATCAATTAAAAAGTTGGACTCTGATCACTAAAGAATATCTGAATTTTCAAAAAACAAGCGAGCACAAACTAGTGACCAATTTAGCATAAGCTTACATTGAAAATTGACCCCCTGCTAAAACACTATTTGGATGGTAATTTTCAAAAAACAAAAAAAAGATTTCTCCCTATTCATTGAGGGGAGTGTGTGTACACACTTTCAAGTTTCTACTATGAACGGTTAGGGCTGGGCGAAGTCTGGATACATAGATACATATAAATGTGTGTTTGTTGTGTGGATGTAAGGGAATCCGACAGAATGGTAAATTAGATTAGACAATGTGGAAAAGAAAGATTGAGAAAAGCGTGTTATGTCTCAAACATATTTATTATCATGAAGATAAATCTTTATGCATTTTGTCGTCGTGAAACATCAGAAGAGAATTGAACATAGCAGAGACGTGCAACAATCCACGATGAAATGCATAAAGATTTATCTTCATGATAATAAATATATTTGAGACGTCACACACTTTTCTCAATCTTTCTTTTCCACATTGTCTAATCAAATTTACCATATAAATGTGTGAATACATGAATAACTTAAACCTTTGGTAGCGGTGATTAATACCAGTTCCCAAACTGAATATTTTATTTTGTTTTGAGTTTCTTGATATTATGATAAGGGATTCAATATATGTATTCTATACAGCCGTTATTGACAATTAATGCTGTATAGTATACACATATTGTTAACTAGTATTTGGCATGTACTAGTGGAAATATCAGTTCATTAATATGAGCACAAATGACACTTTGAGAGAGAGTGAAATAGACAAAGATACCTCTTTATACTTTTTAGTGATTTATTCCTAACACAGCTCTCCTTCGTCACGTTCCTTGCATTTTTTACTACTGAGTTCCGTTCTTTCCTCTTGTCATTAGCAAAGCAAGATGCTTCCCACTCCTCTGCTAGATTTATGGAAGCACTTTGTCATGTTCAGCCTGATACAGTGCATCGCTGATAATACTTGGTAGCCAATTCCTCACTGCTAATTAGGCTGTTGACCTTTTGAACATTTACGAATAAGTTAATCTTCATCAAAATGCAATTTGTTTTTTCTGTACACCTTTTAGGATTTTTCTTGCTTAATGATATTGTCATTTGATCATTTATTTCATTAATAAATACCATTTCCTTCTTGCAATATAAGGAATGTAATATATAGAATGAATGGCATTTGGTGCTGTGACTCATCCGAAGAATAGTGTTGGTTCCTTAGCCTTAATTGTTATAAATGTCTTTTTTATAATATAACTTATGGGTTCACAGATAGATCTTGAATCCCTCTTTTATACTTCATACTCTCTACAATCAATCTTTGATTTTCAGATGTTTAAACATGGAAATTAACAAAACTAGCTGAAAACTAACTCAGAATAGCACAGAGAGCCATAGAAAGAGCAATGATAAGTGATAGAAAAAGATCAACATGGATCAGAGGGAGGACTAGAGTGAAGGATATTATACAAATAATTAAGCAACAAAAATGGAGATGGGCTGGTCATCTAGAAAGAACAGATGACAATAGATGGGAGAAAAGACTGATTGGTGCCCAAGGGACAGTAAAAGCAGTAGGAAAACACCAGACACAAGATGGAGGGACGAGATAGAAAATTTGCCGGTAAGACGTGGCAGTGGTTAGCACAAGATAGGTTGTCATGGAAGATGGGAAAGGCCTTTGTCCAGCAGTGGACTTATGACGGCTGATGATGATGAGATATGTCATATGAATAAATGTCTTTTTAGATCCAGGATCCACTCAGACCTTCAGCTTGCAAGCCAAAAGTCTTTAGCAAGTGGATTTTTACAGGGCAAGATTGCAAGCCCCACCCCACCATTTTCTTTAGCTGGATTCCACTCCTAATTTAGAATTCAGAACTGTCCTTCTACTAGACTGGTTGTCAACCAAGACTAGAGAACCCACTGTCTTGTTATTTTACCCATAGCTGGTGGGAGAAGAGATGGATTCATCCCTTTCCCAAGGGCATTAATACAAAGTGAATGCAAACAGCCTCGGACGGAATTTGAACTTGGCTCACCAATTCCATTTTCTGGTAACCGTTACACCACTCTGGACACCACTGATAGATTATTGAAAGACTTCAAGACGATGGGGAATCCAGAGGTGTTGCATCGAAACTGCAAGATTTCCTGTCAGTCGGAAATTGCTTTTGCAGCTGTGATCCCAGTTAGTCAAGAGACAGCTGGCATGCCAGTCCAAGTGGCAAGAAATTGTTCCTGGTTTGAATTCAGAAATGTCTGTCTCCTAGGCTGGTTACCAACCAAGGCTGAAGAGCCCAGTCTGCCCTGCTATTTACCCATAGCTGGGGGGGGGGGATATGAATTCATGTCTTTCCCAAGGGCATTAGTGAGACACATACTGTCTCAGCCAGAGTTGGAACTTGGTTCATTGATTTCATTTGTTGTGTTGCTAATAATTAGGCCAACCGCACTTAGATCACATCCGTTAAAACAAAACAACATTGTTTTCTTAGAGATTCGAAAATGACGGCTGTTCTCTTTGATTGTTAGCCGATTCCAATCCAAACTCCAAATAAATAATAAATAAACAGTCACGTTTTGATTACAGTCTGTTAAAACCGTTGTTTTCTTAGAGATTCTAAAAAGTCATGTTTTCTCTGATTGTCAGACTCCATATAAATAAATAAACACCTTTTGATTACGGCTGTTAAAAAACATTTCTTTTTTTTTAGTTCCTCGAAAAGTGTGTCTGTTTTCTTTGATTGTTAGACTTCAAATAAACAAATAATCACATTTTGATTACATCATTTAAAAAACAGTTCTTTTCTTCACATTTTGATTACATCCATTAAA
>VCCN01002619.1:780744-791094 GCA_006491835.1 Architeuthis dux
AGATGTATCTTCAGTTGGTCTTACTCTTTATGATAACTTTAATCATAGAAGGAACTCTTTAGTTATTTTCTCATGTGAAAATCAAGCAAACCAGATGCTTTGTGTAATCCAAAGCACATTCGAATATATGGACACCACTATATTCAAATATATACAGACACCACTATATTCAAATATATACAGACACCACTATATTCAAATATATACAGACACCACTATATTCAAATATATACAGACACCACTATATTCAAATATATACAGACACCACTATATTCAAATATATATGGACACCACTATATGCACATATATGGACACCACACCTTAAATGCCAACCCCCTATTACATCTGTTAGATGTATCTTCAGTTGGTACTCTTTATGATAAATATATTGTCATCTACAATGACACGGTTTCTGCTGATTACCTCTTTCAACAATGTTGGAAGAGGTATATGTATTCACTTGTTTCTGTCTGTTTGTCCACACGATATCTCCTAAAGTTCCCAATGAATTTCATTGACGTTCTGTAGAAAGGATTATTCATGGGCTAAGGAAGAATTGATTGAATTTTGGGGCAAATCCAGGAATTTGTTTATAGCTACCTTCCATGCAGCATAGCTATATATGAATTGATTTTCATTCAGTCTTTAGTGACCATGATGTTGGCAGTGGTATGTGTTCTGAGTGTGTTCTAGTTTTATTATTGACTTTATATACTTGCATTTCTTTTGTTTGTTTTGCATCATCTCTTTAAAGTTTGTAACTAGTGAGAGACTTGTCTCTAGAGATTTAAAACTACATTGTGCTATATTTTGAATGTTCATTGACTTCTTAGTCCTGTTCAATGATATCTTAATAATCAGTTGATCAATCAACTGATAGACTGATATGGCAATATATCAGTTCTATCTTTTTCAATTTAATATTTAGTACATGATTTTGAACAAGTAAGGTACTCAGATGGTTCTTTGGACGATTGAACTACTTCTTGTTATTTGTGTTGTAAACACAACGTTTCGGCCGAAGAACCATTTGAATATTAAGGACCCTTCTCAATACTATAGAAAAGTAAGGAACTTCTGTGTATCTGTTGGATTAGTAAATGATTCTGTTTCTATTTAACCTTTTAAAAGGTTTACTTTTTACATAATCAAGAAGAAAGATTCACTATTGATGTGCTCTCTGTCATTTTAATCAGTGTTTCTCTGTTGACCTCAATGAAAGAATTTTGTTTCTATAGCTTTAAAAAGTAATGAGTTAAAAACAAAAGTAAATGCTTTCATCACATCTGTTTTTTTCTAACTAAATGATTTTCAAGAATGCTTCTACCAGTGTTGCCAATTTAGATGTTTTTTTAAAATTTAATTTGTTGAATTTGAAAGTCCAGTGTTGCCAATTTAAGTGGGTTTAATTTTGTTTGTTTGTTTTTTTTTCAAATTTGGGAGTCCAGGGTTGCCAATTCAGATGTTTATTTAATAAATGTTTAGAATTTGGGAATGTCTTCCAAATTGGAAAAATTGAAAAAGAAAGACCCATCTAAATTGCCAACTCTGGCTTCTAAACAGAGCATTAACTCTCCTGAAATTGGTTTAATATTACATTCTAAGAATTGTTCATACTATTGAACTTATTCTGTGTGTTTCTTTTGTTGGCACCAACTTTCGGCTGATCCATTCTACAGCCTTCTTCAAAGAATGAATTCAGTAGTCCGAACAACTCTTGGAATGACACTTCTCAAAATTATAGACAGTAAGTTAATGATAATATTGATAAACTTTTTAACTAACTTCATATAAATAACTTTATTAACGAGTTGCATTTTCTTTAAATATTGACTGCAACAAAATATTACAAACTTACAGATCCTTTATTCAAATATTCACAATGACCGTGGTCAGTGACAGCCACATGTGTCCTCACCGATCTACTAATCACAATACAATAATGGCTGCTCATTGACCAGAATGTAAAACAGCGCCCCCTAGCGGAAGTCTTTTGCCTAAGGGGAATAACCCATGATACTTACTTAACAAAAATATTGATAATCTTTTTAACTAACTTTATATAAATAACTTTATTAACAAGTTCCATTTTCTCTAAATATTGACCATACATTGATACTCTTCTTTAGCCGGCCTTATATTTTACAGCAATGATTACACAGGTTTTCAAGCAGTTTTGTCCAGTGGAGACTTGAGTATTACGGTTCCTAAGAAAGGGCACTTTATACAAATGTATATATTATTTTCTATAGTTTTTTGAGAAGAGTCATTAACATAGAAATAGTTCTTCAGATAATTGAACTCCTTCTTGTTGTTTGTGTTGTTAACACAACATTTCAGCCGATCCATTCTTCGGACTTCCTCAGGTGTTTCTTTATATGTCAGGTTTGGGTTTGTTCAGATCAAACCCAAACCCGACAAGGCAAGTATATAAAAAACACCCGAATCCTACCTTATAAGGGTTTCCACCTTTGAAATTACACATGAGGAAGGCCAAAGAATGGATCGGCCGAAACGTTGTGTTAACTGCACAAACAACAAGGAGTTCAATCGTCCAAAGAACTATTTGAATGTTAATGACCCTTCTCAAAACTATAGAACAACACAAACAACAAGAAGGAGTTCAATTGTCCAAAGAACTATTTGGAAGTATATATTATTATTATTATTATAAACTATTTTGCTTCAATAATATTTTATAACTGAGTTAGACAAATTACATCCTGAGATTGCAATTATTAAACAAAACTTGTTTTGAGATCACTGTTTATATACCAAAGATGAGTAATATTTCAAAATGTCAAACATTTAGCAAATGAAAATGAATTTTTAAATTCATTTTCATTTGGTAAATGCTTGACATTTTCCCTACTTGTTTTTATAGAAAAGTTGTAAGTTTTTCTCACTGTCTACATAAATTGATGGTTTTTTTTCAGCTCATTTAACGAGGCCTTTAACAAAAACACTTGTCACTAAAATTTAGGTAATGCTTGCAACAAAATTGGCTAGTTTGTTAATTTAATTTTATGCTCTGCGTTTATTTAATTTCATCATTTTTTTAAAGAAGTTAACAATGTTATTTAAATTATACAAATATTCTTTTGATTTGTTTGTTTTGTTTAACGGCACATCGACCCTTGGTGGGTCATTTAGTGCCGAATTCCGTAGGGGAGGGGGGATTCCATGTCCCCGTGACTAGAGACTGGAGGGGGGGATAATCCCAAATCCCTGTCACTGAGACAAATGCCACGAGGACCGGGATAAAGGGTGGGGGGGAGATCCCAAAAGTTTCTCAGGACAAATCCTGAGCATGCTAATGGTGATCGCCTCCCGACCAGTTGGCCAAGATATCCTGTGCAACTTCATTCCAGGACGATACCCGAGCATGCCACAAGGATCCCAAAGGGCCATGGTTCTCTGAACTTCGAGGCCATGACGGTTTTGAAGAACAGATACTCCACTTTGATCCTAGCCACAGCCAAGATATCCTGCCTCAAAGAAGTTAATTCGCTCGATACTTCTTCACTATTGCTGAATGAGTTTGAAAACAAACAAGTTATATTATTTATTTATTACAAAAATATATCTTAAGTTCCAATTTCATAATGATTAATCACTGCTACCAAGGTTTAGGTTATTCATGTGTTCACACATTTATATGTATCCGGACTATGCCCAGCCCTAAGATTAGGCTCAATGTTATCTATCTATCCATCTGGATTTCACCCAGCTCTAAGCGTTCATAGTAGAAACTTGAAATTTTGTACACACACTCCCCTCAACGAGTAGGGAAAATCCTTTTTTTTCTTTTTTTTCTAAATAGGTTTTTAGAGGGGGTTTCAATTTTATCTATATATCTGGACTTTGCCCAGCCCTAACCGTTCATAGTAGAAACTTGAAATTCTGTACGCACACTCGACTCAATGAATAGGGAAAATGCTTTTTCTTGTTTTTTGAAAATTCCTCTCCAAAATAGGGTTTTTGTGGGGGGTTCAATTTTCAATTTAAGCTTATGCTAAATTGGTCACTAGTTTGTGCCCGCTTGTTCTTTGAAAATTCAGACCTTTTTTAGTGATCACAGCTCAACTTTTTAAGATCTTGAATTTTTAAGATCTATAAAACTCAGAATAGTATGTAAAGTATACAGAAAGGTTAAGTAATGCAAATCTTCTGCTTGAGAATGCAGCAGAATTGATAGATTAAAACCAAACCGATATATAAAATTAACATTTTCCTACTGTGATTTGAAATCTGATCAGTAGGCGACTCTCTTACCAACTGAGCTAAACTGACAAGTCTTACATATCTATGGATTTATTTATTACATATATATATATATATAATATAAAACTCCATTTTTATTTGTGTTAGATGAAATATTATAAATCATTATTATTTAAATTTTTTATGACTACTCGTGTCCCACCCGAGGCTTATTCTTTATTTTCCGATCAACGCTATTTGCTCACTGCTGGAGGGTAATCGCTCTCAGCAAGAGTTGCGATAAAAAGCAACTAATAAAATTTAAGATGAAGATAAAAAGTAGTCAAAGAAAATTTAAAGTTGCAGTAATCATCTTCAGTCGGAATAGAAGTAGGAGTAGAGTTTGACCCTGCAGCAGACAGGCTTTTTTTTGTTTCTTCCTATTTTTATGCTACTGTGTACTTTTAAAATACTTCATTTCTTAAACAAGGGAAAATATGCAACACCTAAACCAGCCATGGGCAAACTGCGGCCCACAGGCCATATGCAGCCCTTTTGACTTTCTGAATGGCACGCTTAATTCTGTGAGGAAAATAACGTTTTATTAAAATTTCATCTAAGAAAAAGAGAACCTTTTTTTTTTTTAAGAAATGAGAAAATTCCAGGATGAGTGGACAAATGATTACTTCTTTGTTGGAGTAAAAAACAGACCAAGGTGTCTAATACGTTCTGAATCCCACTCCGCACTTAAAGAATTTAACATTAAGTGTCATTACACAACTAAACATCCCGGGTTTGATAAATTTAAAAGAGATATCAGAAAGCTTAAAATTTAAACACTAAAGAAACAGATCGGTAGCCTAAACACGCTTTTTTCTAAAAAGGCAAACAGAGTTCAGCAAAATGGTGCATGCAGGCTATGTTGTTAGCAAAAAAGGTTCCTAACATTCTAAAAATTATTCTGACGGTGAATTTGTGGCCCGGTTTATGATTAGCAATATCTCATGCGGCCCGTTGCTCAAAAAAGGTTGCCCCTGCATGACCTAAACCATGCTACGCACTTTTGACTGATATTATTCATTGCATAATGGCTCGTCGGCTCTTCTACTTTGCTTGCGAAGATTGGTTCTTGTCTGTCTCCTCTTTCTGTCTGGGTTGCTCGAGGTTATAGTCTAATCCAATTTCGATATGCAACGCCACACATTAAAATCAAATTGGCAATAACGGCATTCGCATTCCCTTTGAACCAGTAGGAACCATGGAAAAGTAATGATTGACAAAAAAGTCATCAATGGATACAGTACTTTAGAGTAAAATAAGTTGAATTCAAAGAATTTGTATTTATTCTAAAATGGAAATGTGTTCTTTTATGAACTTATTGGATCCTTTTCCTTCCATCTACTCTAGCTGCAGCAGTCTGTTACAATACTAGACTCCTTCTCTACCTCTGCTCTTCTCTCTCCTTTGAAAACTACTCATCCTATACCTTAGTGAGAGTACGGGTAATAGGCTTCATAAAATAGTGAGTAGTTGGAAGTAACTCAGCTAAAAGGAGACATTTTATCATAGTTACAACTACGGTGCTCTTTGTGGATGCTATTGTATCTACAAACATTTCTCATCTGTTTTTCAAGCATTGTTTGTAGCCTTTTTTTCTTTCCGCATTCTTTTTATATAGCATTTTTTTTTCATCATTTCCATTTCTGTAATACATTGATTGCATTAATTCTGGGTCTGATATAGGAGTATGGGTAATAGGCTTAATAAAATTGTGAGTAGTTGGAAGTAACTCAGCTAAGAGGAGAAATTTTATCATAGATCTACTGGGCTCTTTGTGGATGTTATTGTGTCTACAAACATTTCTCATCTGTTTTTCAAGCATTGTTTTGTAGCCTTTTTTCCTTTCCACATTCTTTTATATAGCATTTTTTTCTTCATTATTTCCATTTCTGTATTACATTGATTGCATCAATTCTGAGTCTGTTATAATAGGCATCATAACATTGTGAGTAGTTGGAAGTAACTCAGCTAAGAGGAGAAATCTTATCATTAGATACAACTACTGGGCTCTTTATGAATGCTATTGTATCTACAAACATTTATCATCTTTTGTTTTTCAAGCAATGTTTGTAGGCTTTTTTTCCTTTCCACATTTTTTTTCATTATTTCCATTTCTGTAATACATTGATTACATTAATTCTGGGTCTGATATAAGACCAGCTGGTATTTCCAATTAATACTCACATCATGTATTTCAAGATAGAGATTTAAAGAGACGGATATATTGTAACTGGTTTTTGTAACTGGTTTTTGCCTTTTTGGGATTTACGGTTTAAGTTTTGCACTATATTTTGTATTTCTATTTCATACCTTGTTAATCACCACTATTTCATACCTTGTTAATCACCACTACCAAAGGTTTAGGATATTCATGTGTTCACACATTTATATGTATCTATGTAAGTATCTATATATCTATCTATGTAGCCGGAATTGGCCCAGCCCCAACTGTTCATAGTAGAAACTTGAAATTTTGTACACACCCCCTCAATGAGTAGAGAAAATGCCTTTTTTCTTTTTTTTCTAAATAGGTTTTTAGAGTGGGTTTCAATTTTATCTATATATCTGGACTTTGCCCAGCCCTAACCGTTCATAATAGAAACTTGAAATTTTGTAAACACACTCCCCTCAATGAATAGCGAAAATTTGAAAATTCCCCTCCAAAATAGGGTACTAGTGGGGGGGTTCAATTTTCAATGTAAGCTTATGCTAAATTGGTCACTAGTTTGTGCCCGCTTGTTCTTTGAAAATTCAGACATTTTTTAGTGATCACAGTTCCAATTTTTTAATTGATCACCCCCCCCAAACTGCATATATGTGTGGCAGTGATTCATAATTTCCCTTGGAATGCTAGTTTTACCTATGTTTTGGTTTCTATAGGCTTAGGATTGAATGAAACCTACCTGATCTCATTTTTTATTTTAGGAATTAGATATTTCTTTAAGTCCTAATATAGAAACCATGAAAAATTGGTCTCGATATTTTAATGAAAACCCACACATTCTAGCATATTACTAACAATTACACTGTCCAGAAAATGGAATCTTTGTTAGTATTGTTTAAAACATTCTATTTATATTTCAAGCCTTTACCTTTTCACTTTAAATATCTTTTCTAAGCACTTTTCAAAAGAATCCAAGATCATAGCATTTGAAATTGATACAATTAAATACAAACATTAATAAATACATTAGGCTTATGATAAAATGTTTTACGTAATATGAGTATGTAAATATTAATAAACAGAACAGTAACTTACTAGATGTGTGTATGCTTGCGTGTATATATATATGAGCATTTGTGTATGTTAAGAAGTATCGACCGTGATCAAGACGTTAATATCATAGCTCAAGTAATTATCAACGGAGAGGTTCTTTGAACACGTCGCAATTATCAGGAGGAACCTTATGGGTCTTTGTTTCAAACAGGATAGAAGAGCCTAGAGCAGCAGCTAAAATCTAAACCAATCATCAAAGAGGGATTTCATTCAAATGTAGGCCAAGCAGGTAAATCAGCAGGAGAGATAGTTGAAAATCAATACGTTCATCGACTTATGCTTCAAGATTTAGACAGTTACTTTTTTAGAAACCTTCAACCAAAACTGTCAACATAGGTCTCTTCAGTTTTTAAATGATTCTGGCTGGCTGACTATCTATGTATGTGTAATGTGTACAGACTGCACCAATGGAGCTAGAGTGCTGAAAATTTAAACATTTACTCCTTATTGTGTCTTTTTGTGTCTTTTTTGGGGGGGTTTTGAAAATTCTCCCCAAAATAAGTTTTAGTGTGGGGTTCAATTTACAATGTAAGTTTATACTAAATTTGTCGCTTAGTTTGCGTCCATCTTGTTTTGTTTGAAGATTCTGACTTTTTAGTGGTCCAACAAAAGGCAAGAGAAGTATCTTAGTCATTGATCACCCATTTTTCCGATTTTTTAATTGATCACCTCCAACACAATCATGCTGCCAGAAGATGCTGGTTTTTATTGAGTGACTAACCAGACAGGTTTCTTTTGATACTGCTTTGAATGGCCTACATTAATTTATAGGGATTCTGATATCTCAAATGAGGCGACTATCAAACCAAAAGCTTTGCATAAAACAGCAGCAAATCCTCTCTTTAGGAAGACTTGCAAGACTTCAAAACTATCAAGCCACTCCACTGGTATTATATCCTGTGAGATTGTAAGGTGTATGAAGCTTCTTCTGAATTAAATGCAAAAGTATCTAAAGAAAACTGAGCTTGGCTCGCTGCATTTGAATGATAAGGTGTGTGTAGGATAAAATTAACAATAAGAAGGCTCAAGTAATCATCATTCTAAATATTTGCTCACAGTGATGGATGATGTAAGACGATTATCGATTGATATTATAGCAATAGAACAATTTATGATAGCCTAATGTTATTAACAACTGCTCTGAAGAGATAAGGTTTAATAGATATATTGAAATTACAGGTTAAGTTTTAACACTTTTTCATAATCCCTATTTTAAATCGATCCGTTTTAAGATTATTTGAGATGGCAATTTGCAATCATTTTAGATTTTACGGCACTTTTCTTGTGAAGAACATTTGTATATTAGTGGGTATTATTTATTTATTTTTTGTTTTTGTTTGGTGGGTGATTTAGTGCTGAATTCAGTAGGGGGGATCCCATGTCCCCATGACTAGAGACTTGAGGGGGGAGAATCCCAAATCCCTGTCACTAAGACAAATGCCACGAGGACCGGGATAAAGGGTGGGGGGGTTTGTAGATCGAGATCCCAAAAGCTTCTCAGGACGAATCCTGAGCATGCTAATGGTGAGCGCCTCTCGACCAGCTGGCCAAGATAACCTGTGCAAGTTCTCCCAGGACGATACCCGAGCATGCCACAAGGACCCCCGAAGGGCCATAGTTCTCTGAACTTTGAGGCCATGGCGGTTTCGAAGAACAGATACTACACTTTGATTTTCGCCAAAAGGCTGCAAATCCGGGTATTATTTTGAAGCACTATAAGAAATAATAAAAGGAAATAATAGTCAAATTTTAAACATCTTTTATCACAATAGCATTTCGAGTTATATCAGTTCTTAGGCTTATTATATATATGTTGTATCATTGTCACAAGTTATATGCCCAACTATTATGACTATGGTGGGTTGTTATGTATTGGTGTTATAATTCTTAGAGTGGTTAAGTTTAATCCTGCTATCCCAATTATGGGTTGTACTTATCGGATATTAATCACTGCTACCCACAACACTGGTTTATTGCTGGGTTTAGGTTATTCATGTGATCTGACATTTATATGTATCCAGACTTCACCCAGCTCTAACTATTCATAGTAGAAACTTGAAATTGTGCACACACACTCCTGTCAATGAGTAGGGAAAATGTTTTGTTTTTTTGAAAGTCCCTCCCCTAAATAGGTTTTTAGAGGGGGGTTCAATATGCAATGTAAGTTTATGCTAAATTGGACACTAGTTTGTGCCTGCTTGTTTTTTGAAAATTCGACCATTTTTAGTGATCACAGCCCAACGAAAGGCGAGAGAAGTAATTTATTCATTGCTCACCCCTTTTTCCAAATTTTTAATTGATCACCCCCAACACAGCATATATAGGTGGCGGTGATTCATAATTCTCCTTGCAATGCTAGTTCTGAATATGTTGTCTCTGTTTCATATGAAGACTTGTCCAGGTCACATTATAACAGATATTTTCTTACTAAAACTCTTAATCTCTAGTTGCACTTGGAGCTGTTATAATTGGTACACTAAACTCCATCTTGTTTTGTCCTCTATACTTCAGTAATTCTACCTTTTCATACACTTGAGTGGTATCTATTGCTTTCTATTTTATTATCTTTATTTGTTTTAATTGGTCAACATTAGTGGATACTTCTCTTTTCTGGATGTAATATCAGAGTTAAACTTACTATAAGTGCTACACCTACTATTTCTTCTTTTACACAAAGGTATATGAACTGATACTTAAGCTCTAGATATTTTAGAATGACTGGAAATAAAACTTGAGACCTTATATTATTAACTTTTGACTAAGCAACGAAATAAGATGAAAGAAAAACTAGCCAAAAATTAATAATAATG
>VCCN01002619.1:792163-802267 GCA_006491835.1 Architeuthis dux
AGATTAGCTGCACTTTGTGCCAAGACTTAAAAATTTAATTATCATTTGTCTCTGTTAACACACGCTAATAAGTATCACTGAACTTGTTCCAGATATAGAATATCAAAACCTCACTGTCTAAAATGCTATGCTCTAACTACAGAGTTAAACCTTTTAAATACAATCATGTGAGTTTGAAATTTTGGCAAGCCACTAAGGGCTGCAAACAACAGGTGGCATTCATCTAGTCGGTTTTACCGAACATTGATTGGTCACTATTTTTCAGAGTTTATTATTTACCAACAACTTCTTTTTTTTTCTAAAATTACTGCAATGGGGGTATGTTAATGTTTACAATTTATGAAAACAAAAGCATCTATTGTAAATCTGGTATTTATATCTTTTTTTTTCTTCATAAATCTTATACACAATATATGTTATAAGTACTAAATCTTATCGTAAATAAATATTAGATTTACAATACAGATTTTCATAAATTGTAAACATTAACATACCCCCATCGTAGTAATTTTAGAAAAAAAAAAGGTTAACCAGTGTTTTTTGTAAATAATAAACTCTGGAAAAAAGAGACCAATCAATGTTCAGTAAAACCGACTTTGGTAAGATGAACCGGACCCGCAAAAACTGACTCTTATTAGAAGAGTTATGTGATTCTGAAAGCTCTTTATTTGATTTTTTACTAACTGACATTTCCTTGAATTTAATATTTGCGTGACTGCTTTAAGCAAAAGTTACATGGGGAAATACTAGGTTGGAAAAATGCACATATGAATATTTTCCAGAAATAGGAAATTGCTATCTATTAAAGAAACAACAGCCGTAGACATCTTGCCATTCAAGTCGGATGTTGTTCAATGAACAGTAATTACTGAATGGCCGATTGCGTCTACCATTTCTGTTGCGGTCGCCAACAACTATTCTGACAAACCTCATCAAAAACTTTGAACGTTTTCACTGTTGAGACTATTGCTGTTAAAAGACTTTCTTTCTTGGAAGAAGAGAAAAAAAAATAGCATTCCAAGGGAAGTTATGAATCACCACCACCCATATATGCAGTGTTGGAGTGATCAATTAAAAATTAAAAAATTTAGCATAAGCTTTCATTGAAAATTGATCCCCCCCCCCACTAAAACCCTGTTTTGGAGGGGAATTTTCAAAAAACCGAATACATCATTTTCTCTACTCATTGAGGGGAGTGTGTGTACAAAATTTCAAGTTTCTACTATGAACTGTTAGGGCTGGCGAAGTCCAGATATATAGATAGATAAAATTGAACCTCCTTCTAAAAACCTAGGATGTCCTCTACAAACCTAGGGGATTTTCAAAAAACAAAAAAAAAAGCATTTTCCCTACTCATTGAGGGGAGTGTGTGTACAAAATTTCAAGTTTCTACTATGAACGGTTAGGGCTGGGCAAAGTCTGTATACATAGATAGATACATATATATAAATGTGTGAACACATGAATAACCTAAACCTTTGGTAGCAGTCATTAATGATTGCTTTCAAGTTTAGTCATGTTAAAGTGATAGAAATCAAATCTAAAACCATCACCGACAAATTCTATCAATGGGCGTAAATTCTTTTTTAAATTGACAATCGTGATATGTTTATTATGTTCTCAAGCAAAAGCTTCTTTAAAAATTTGTGTAGGAGTGATTTTTAATGGCATTTTTCCATCTATTTTAAATTCATCGATATAGTTCACGATATAAGCGGGTGGGTGTGGACCTAAACATTTTTGTCTATATTATCCCCCACTCATCCAGAAAACTGAATAAAAACTTGATATGACTAAAATATTAAATTTCTTCAATTTGCAATCAATTATTGTTGAAACATCCCCACAAGGGTGCGAGAGACCCCCATAGCTAGCTCGGGCATCTGTCAGGAGAAGGACTCTTCTATCAAAGCTACGACCTATACTCCTATCCGCGCCACTCTGGTGGCCCATAGGATGTAACCCCCCGGGTTTAAAGGGTGGGGTCATTCCTGGACATGTCGCACTTCACCTTAAAACTACACTGCTCAGGCTGGAGGTTTACTCTGCATTATTGGTCCCGCTGTCTATGGTCCAAATGCTGTGGAGGGCCATCCCCCAAATCTTCACTGGCGAAGCCAAGCCATTCATTCATTCATTCATTCATTCACATTGTGTTTTACATATAATTTCTTTGATTTTCTGGTGAAAACAACACCTTCATTCACTGAACTTATTTTGGCACTCGTAATTGTCTTTTGATTATTGGCAGTTCAGTTATAATGCGGTTGTCTTTCTTGGATCCCAACACTCGCATTATAACAGCGGACTACTGTGCTTAATAGGCAATTTTCTTTCGCTTTCCATCTCAGACAGTTTTTTTGGGAAATTTCAACTCTAGCGCTAATCTCATTATATTTTGACATCTGGCCTGTCTGTGTTGTGGCATTGCATTTCTCTTGTGAATATTTGTCTGCTTGATTTCACAAGTGGAATTCTGATTTCTCTTTGGCAGCAAAGAAATTGGAGGCTGAATTGAGAAGCAATCAACAGTTTATTGCTTGAACTTCCCCATTTAGCCATCAAGTGATTTTTAACAATGGGATTCAGCAGGTGAAATAGATGTCCTGACAAGTGTTCATAGAGGCAGAACAAAAACCCTGAAAATATTTTATAGCTTAGTCACTGAACATATCAGATGGTCCAACGTATTTCTCTAAAACAGTTGTTCTCAACCGTGTTTTTTCCCACGTGCTCTTTTCAACATATTTCCGAAGGTCATTCATCTCCCCCCACCCCCCCAGTTCCAAGTTTGACTGACTCAGAAAGCGCATTCCAGAATTGTAGTTTCTAGAAAGATCAATATTCCAACGGTTTGACTCTGACAATCTGTGGTCCCATTGCCGCCTTGAAACCATAACACCCCCACCCCCCATTGATTCCCCCCTGCTTGAGAACCTCTGCTCTAAAAGGTCTGAGAGGTATTTTGTTTTTCCTGATTTTGTACTTCTATAAAAATTTGTACAAGAGTTTCTTTTGTGTGTGATTTCTTTTAAATCCCATCTGCTGTTAAGTTCACCATGGGCCAGCGGTTTGTAACTAGACCAAAACACTCACTACCATTCTTCAAATCTTTGCTGAATGCACAACTACAATTAGATGGTTGCCATGTTCAATTTCCCTGTCTTTGAATATAACTGAGGACACTATGGACACTATCCATTGAATTGCAATTGAAAGTAGTACAGGAATACCTTGAATAGTGCAGGTTTGATGTAGTACGGTTAAGCTATAACTGTACAAATTAATGTAACTAAGTATAAGCTGGAAAATACAACACATTAAATGCATAATAAGACCTTGAACAGTGCAGTTTTGATTAGTGCGAGTTTTGATGTTGTATGGTTAAGTTATTGCTGTACAAATTAATTTAATTAAGTATAAGCTGAAAAAACAAACCCATTAAATTATAAGACCACGAACAGTGCAGTTTTGAACAGTATGGAAAACTTTGGAACAAATTAACTGCACTAATCAAGGTATACCTGTACTTCACTATTTTAATAGACAGTCACTTTTAGTAAGTAAGTAGTGTCCTTACACTGGCTATGTCTTCAGCTGTCCTTGCTTAGGCTTTATATATCACATACTACTTACTCGGCTTAGGCTTCACATATCACATACTACTTACTCGGCTTAGGCTTCACATATCACATACTACTTACTCTGCCCATTTGCAATGTGTGAGATAGACTCTAAGGTGGCAAGCACCCGAAGTGGTATCACTCATTTCACCCTGCACTATTTTGGGAGGGTGGGTGGATTCATGCCTTTCCCAAGGGCATCAGTGCAAAGTGAACACGAACCGTCTCAGCCAGAGTTTGAACTCAGCCCACCAAGTCCATTCTCGGAGCCGTTATCCGCTCGGGCCACTCCACATCTCCCGGTCACTTTTACATCTCATAATTGTTGTATTCTACCATTAATTTAATGTTCATTATGGCAAGTTGTGACCCCCCCCCAATCTGGCCCCGCTCTTAGTTTACAAGAGAAGGATGAGCCATAAAGATTCATCTCAACTTATCCCCGCCTCCACCCTCACCCGTCTCATCTCCTGCGATTGCTTGACTGACAGGAAATCAGATTGTTGCTATCTTTCTTGTATTGGGCTGTATTGAAACCACTTAATCTATTCTGCTCAACTCTCTCTTTTGTTTTTGGTAAGTCTTGGGGGTCGGAAGTGGGGATGAATAAACAGACAAGTGAAGCAGCAAATCAAGTTTCTGGCAGATTGGCATTGGCTTCCTTCTCTTCGAGTTGCCAATCTCTCCACACCTCGTTGCATCTGGCTTCTCAGAAAAATGGCAAATATTGGAAACTGTTTTATTAAGGTTCCTGGACAGTTGAGCCAACTTGGGTGATATCGAATCAATTGTTAGTAGATATTCAGTTGCTTATGCATTTTGCAAGTGACTGATTTCACATTATATTTTGGTGAGAAGATCTAAATCAGATTGAAGCCGAGTCAAATGATGAAGGAACCAATCTGCCACCCTTACACCTGCAAACTTGGATGCAGCATTTATTGGGTCTCAGGGATTTTACAATTGAGCATTTTCAGTAGGTATGAGTTATTAGTCCAGGAGCCAGCAGTATGTAGGGTACCAAAATGTTCCTTAGGATGTCCTCTACAAACCTAGGGGATTTTCAAAAAGAAAAAAAAAAACATTTTCCCTACTCATTGAGGGGAGTATGTATGTGCAAAATTTCAAGTTTCTACTATGTACGGTTAGGGCTAGACAAAATCCGGATACATAGATAGATACATAAATGTGAGAACACATGAATAACCTAAACCCAGCAATAAACAAGTGTTGTGGGTAGAATTAATTATTATGGACTTTCAAGTACATGCTTTAGCGCTGAATATCCTTGCTATTTGGGAATCAATTGTGTAACTGTCATTCCTATCATATCAAAGGATACATTAGTTACATTTAAGTTGTTTTGAGATTCTGAGATGAAGTATTTTTTGTCAAACTCCAGTCCATTGGAGTTGACTTTATCCCCACCCCCCTGTAACAAGAACAATCCTCACCTAATTCAGGGGGTAAACTCTTCATTGTTTGTCTATCATGTTAATTTAAACCAAACCGATATATAAAATTAACATTTCCCTACCTGGATTTGAAATCACAACCAAGTGATTGCTAGGTGGCTCTCTTACCAACTTAGCTAAACTGACAAGTCTTATATCTATGAATTTATTTCCTATATATACACTAGTTGCAGTAATCATCTTCAGTTGGAATAGAAGTAGGAGTGGAGTTTGACCTTGCAGCAGCCCAGCTTGTCATTATTAATTTCCATTTTTTGTTCCTTTTTGTCATAATATTCTTGGCCAACTCATTCTTCAACCATTAAAGTAAACATTTTAGCTTATTCAAGGCTCAGATGCTTGCTCATGGGCTGCAAGTAACTACTCAAACAAACAACCTCTTTATCAGATTATCCATGGTATACCTACCATTGCTTGAAAGCTCAATGTTTTCAAAATTCAAATCCACTGTTGTTTTTATTCTTTGCCTTGAACTAAAAGTTTCATTTAGCTCCATTTGTAGACAGATAAGATATTTTTTAAATCCAAAGTGTAAAAATGAAGTATATTCTCTTTTTTTTTTTCATTTCTTCTTGCCAAGTGGAAGGTGTGATACCTAAAAAAGCCATCTATGGTCCAAATGCTGTGGAGGGCCATCCCCAAAATCTTTGCTGGTGAAGCCAAGCCATTCATTCATTCATTCATTCACATTGTGTTTTACATATAATTTCTTTGATTTTCTGGTGAAAACAACACCTTCATTCACTGAACTTATTTTGGCACTCGTAATTGTCTTTTGATTATTGGCAGTTCACTTATAATCACTTGATGGCTAAATGGGGAAATTGCCTATTAAGCATAGATAAGATATTTTTTTAAATCCAAAGTGTAAAAATGAAGTATATTCTCTGGTTTTTTTTTCATTTCTTCTTGCCAAGTAGAAGGTGTGATACCTAAAAAAGCAACATATATGTGAATAGGCTTAGTCTGAACTCCTTTGGGACATGAAGACTCCATAACTTGATAAGTTGTACAGACAATTCTGTATACCGGATGAACTTGTCTGTTTAATATTTCAGTTCATGATTCGTCCTGACAGCCAGGAAGTTCCAAAACTAAATTTATCTTGCCATTGATCAACTACTAAATAAGTAAGCCTTCTTCTTTTCAACCTCACTTTCAGATTATGCTTAACCCTTTCACAACAGTATAACTGTAGTTGAACTTTTCCTGCATACCAGATCTTGAAGGGATCTTTCTTATTATTTCACTGGTTTTTAATCTATAAAAAAAAAAGTCAAAATAGAATTTGATTTGTAAGGTATTTTTTTTTTTCTTTTTTATAAGATATACTTTTTTAGTCCAGGGGCCCAGCAGGGACTAGCCCCCCCCCCCCGATCCTATGAATATAGTACCAAAATGTTCCTTAAGATGTCCTCTTTCAGAAAAAAGATGTTTCCAAGTAAAAAGTTGGGAAGAACTACCTCATTTGCATGAAACGAAATGGCCGCCAGCACACAAAAAACAGAATTTCATATCTCGTCTCCCAATTGACATATCTGAATACTTTAAAATTTAAAAACAAGATTTAGCGTTTTAAAATACTCATTATTATGGATTATGCGGTCGGGCACCGATGGGACAAGTGCATCAATCTCGATGGCGACTACATAGAAAAGTAGCATAGTAGTGCTGGTAACATATGCATAATGTTTTATTTGTATCGTAATAAACATGTTGGATTACTAAATGTTTGTACCTTATTTTTCGGACATCCCTCGTAATAAACATGTTGGATTAGTAAATGTTTGTACCTTACTTTTGGGTCATCCCTAATATATGATTGAAAGCAAAGGTCTAAACATTTGTTATTGTACAAACTATCTAATGGCATGGCAATACTTATATACTTTACGGCCCTGTCAGCTGGGGCCTAGAATACGCCGACTGTATCCCCTGCAGAGGGGTAAGACCCAACAGGCACCACCAAAGTCGCAAGACTCTATTTTATAAAAAATACCCATTCACCAAAGTCGCAAGACTTTGAATAAATAAAAAAAATAACCGTTTACCAAATTCACAAGACTAATTAAAACAAACAAAACAATCTTTCACCAAAGTCGCAACACACTAGTTTAAAAAAAAAATTTTTTAAAAATAGCCATTGACCAAAGTAGCAAGACTCAAATTAATAAAGAAATAAATGTTTACCAAAGTCTCAAGACTCTAATTAAAAAAAAAAAAAAACGTTTACCAAGGTCGCAAGATACTATTTTAGGGATTTTAAATGGATTTCGGCATTAAATGACCCATCAAGGGTTGATATGCCGCTAAACAAATCAATCAGTCAATCATTATATACTTTATCTGATCCAAGTCTGCTATGAAAAATACATGGTTCATGACGAGATCCTGCCATTGTCTAAGGCTCTGACTGTGAACAGCTTTCACTTTTTGAGGTGATTATTTTTTGACATTTTATTTTCTCCCTGCAGTGTTATTTTTTATTTAAAAAACTAAGTGAACAACAGCTAGCCCATACACAACCCTTAACATCAGACCGTATTGATTAGGAAAAGTGGTCTCTTCGATTATTCCAAAATGCAATGTTTCATGTCTTATGTTTAAGATCAACATTAATGAAAAAAATGTTTAGTTTGAGTCGAGCCAATCTATTGTAAAATTATCCCAGAATTTTTCATAAAGAATAAAATGGAAACAAATCTTAAGATTATCTTTTCTTTATTTTAACTTTAATATATTCCTTCTTAGTCCTTCTTTCTTCTATTGAGAATCATTTTTTAATAAAAAATCAAATCCATTTATTCTAACCTCTGTCTGATCTCTGTGTTGGATATTTAGACAGCCGTCGGCGTAGGTCACAGATTTGACCCCCACAGGTGTTGAAAGTTATAAACAGGATATCGACGAAAACAAAGTTATAAACAGGATATCGACAAAAACAAAGTTATAAACAGGATATCGACAAAAACAAAGTTATAAACAGGATATCGACTACAAGGTGTCCAGGACTGGAAACGGACACATGCAGTGTTCAAAAGTCATAAACAGGATATTGACTAAACCCTGACTGCAGGGCTGGAAAATCAGTGTGGGCATTCGAACCCAATAAAAGCGACACAGGCCCTTGAAAGGCTTTTCCAATCTCCTTCTATGATGACCGCGATTGTGCTGATCTCTGCCATGTCTTACCATCAAACCTTTCTATCTCCTCTCTCCATCTTGTGTCTAGTCTTTCCCTACTGCATTTATTGTCCCACCAATCAACTAACCTCCTGCACCATCTGTTGTCATATCTTCTTGCTAAGTGGCTTATATAATACACT
The DNA here is from genome assembly GCA_006491835.1 of Architeuthis dux. Classification (NCBI taxonomy): domain Eukaryota; kingdom Metazoa; phylum Mollusca; class Cephalopoda; order Oegopsida; family Architeuthidae; genus Architeuthis; species Architeuthis dux. The sequence continues at coordinate 800,588 of VCCN01002619.1, forward strand.
TATCACACTTTCCAATGCCTACAAAAGTGAACCCATAATCTGTTAACAGTAGATGATGCATATTTTATTTGAGTTCCGATGAAAATAGAGTTGCTTGCTTTATTTATGCATTACTTTTCCCAACCGGCTTAGAAAGAAGCAGATGAACCAGTGTAGAAACCTTCAGGGCCAGAAAATGAAGGAAATTACTTCTTACTGAAACTAGAAAATGCAATAGAAAGAGGCAAAGTTAGACGACCTAACCGTCAAAAATGGATTGAATCATAAGGACTGATTTGACTGATCACCGCTAAAGAAGCGGAAGAACATTTTTTTACTTTTGAAGAAAAAAAACGATTATTTCATTTTATTTTTTTTGATTAGATGAAATATTGTAAACCTTTTTTACTTTCACAGTATTTCTATTTACTTGAGTACTAAGCCGGCATGATAATCTTTTAAAGTTTTTTTTTTTATTAAATCAAGTATTGTAAACCATTTTTATTAATTTTTGACTACTATTTACATTCATCCAAATTTTTAGTTTGTTTAATCACAATTTCAGTAAGGCCGGCACAGCAGTGTTATTGTTTTGGTTTTAGTAAAAAAAAAGCGATCGATTATTTTATATTTAATTTTTATTTAGACAAAGTATTATAAACCATTTTTATTAATTTTTAACTAAGATTCACCTTCATCTTAACTTTTAGTTGTTTTTTTAATTACAATTCAACTTGGTTTTACTAAAAAAAAGCTATTATTATTCGTTAAACCATTTTATACATTTTAATTTCTTTTTAAATACTAAAAATTAAGATAGGGTAAATAGCAGTCAAAAATTAATGAAAATGGTTTACAATACTTGATTTAATAAAAAAAATAATATAATATAATCGTTTTCTTTCTGTGTATATTCACAAGTACAGAGTTATTTTTTCAGCGTATATTCACAAGTACAGAGTTATTTTTTGAGGCTTTGTTGCAAGTCTAGAATTTTTGGCTGAGTAGCAAACTATTTCTAATTCTGAAAATGTCTGCTAACATTTTTTTTCAAATAAATATACTCGCAACATTTATTTTTGTGTAGACATGAAAATCTGTATATCTATATAAATACATATGTGTACATATACCTAGAAAATGATGTTTACATTTAAAACATACATCAGGTATAATTGTATGTACGAGTTAAGATGTGGGCGGTATTTGTATTAAATGTGCATGGCTGTGTATGTCATTGTTAACAATTAATTTTTATCGAGAGTTCACTTTCCTGCTTTACTTTTTTCATCTTTGAGAACGAACAGAGGAATGTGAATGTTTAGGTGTGCCTCAAAAGCTGTGAACTACATTTATTGATCGATTTATTTGGTGGGAGTCTATCTGCACTGACTACAAATATTTATTCATATTGATTTCTTTCGGTGATGGTCAGAAAGTGGCTGGCTGGTCGACTGGCCGACATCCTCCCTACTTCTCTAACTGCTTTTATGAGGCCAGCAAAGATAAGAACGTGGCTGGGACATTTTTAGCTGTTCAGATGGAACAATACCAATACAATGTACTGATTAGATTACTAGATGTAATGCTTCTACTTTGGTTTCGAGATATACAGTATCTCCCATAAATAAGTACACCTCTACCACTGCGTTATAGAAAGTTAATCGTCTTCTAAACCAAATATTGCGGGATTTTATTATT
>VCCN01002619.1:802859-816732 GCA_006491835.1 Architeuthis dux
AAACAGATTTTTTTTGGCATTTTGGCAACAGAGGTATTGTTTATGACCAAACTCTACAGCATTAAAAAGTGGTCGGGGTGTACATATTTATGGGTGATACTGTACGTGTATGTGTGGGTTCTGTTTTAGACAGCATTATATGTATTGGAATTTATTATTTATTATCAGATTACAGATTTGAATTTTAATCCTAAATGTCATAATGTTAATGTATTGACAATAGAGCCTGTGCCTGAAGTAAATCAGTTTTGCTAATCTAGATTTTTTTTTTCTAATTTGGGAATCCAGTGTTGCCAATTTAGATGGTTTTATTTTTTTAAATTTTTCATATTTGGGAGTGACTTCCAAATTCGAAAAATTCAAGAAAAAAAAAATCTAGATGGGCAACACTGAAAATATTTGTTTACCTAGGGGACATTGTTCAATTAGTGAAACATGAAAACTGTAGGTAGTTATTATGTTGAATATTATTATTATCATCATTGAAGCATTGTCAACCATTATTGATGTAGGTTATAATGTCTTGATTTTTAAATCTCAAGTTTCATTACACAATAAAAACAAATATTATCAGGTATTGTTTATGACCAAACTCTATGGCATTGAAACTCTGTTGTCAAAAATATGAATATGTTGCCATCCAAAGATGAGTAGTACAAACCCTACTACTTGTTAATAGAAAGTTAATTTTCTTCTAAACCAAACATAGCAGGATTTTATTATTTCTAGTGGAACATTACACAATCAAAACGGATATTATCAGGTATTGTTTATGTTTTAATATAAACAACTCAAATATACATCTTGCTTTGTAACTTATCAACAGTAAGATTCCATAAAAAAGAAAATATTAAAGGTTGTTTTTAATATATAGTCAAATGGCTATTGGCAAATATGATGTTAACCCTCAGTCATTTCAGGAGTTGATTGCTAATGGATTTAACTCTTTATTGACTGATCACTGCCACTCAGTCATACAAGTATGGCGACTCTTACGAGAGCACACTGTCATGTGTTCTCCATGGATCTGCGTGTGCGTGAGAAAGGACTTGGTGCACAGTCCGATCCTAACTTGGCAAGTTGTTCTGTTAATTGGCGGCTAATCATTGTAGGCTGAGATGGCTGCAGAACAATCTTATTACTGCATACAGCACCTGTTATTCCCAGATGGTCACCCATCTGTGTAATGACCAATCTTGACGTTGCTTAACTTTGATGATTGTACGAGAACCATTGTATCCAATGCGATTTTGTCTAAAATTGGCCTATTGACTAAACTGCCTAAAAGATGATTGTTTGATTAGGCCCTATTTTAATCATTATTCATTTGTGTTAAATTCAATTATACTTCCAGATAATTATTTTATCTCAGTCACACATTTACTCAAAATATCCAGTGTTATTGCAGATTTTACAAATACGAGTCCTAAAAAGAAAAGACATTTTGCAATGATTTGAAATTAGAGCTTTACTTTTCTTAACTGAGTTTCTACTAACAAGACTAAAAAAAGAAGTGGCACATGTGAAGGGATATCAGATCTGTTATTATACAGCCTTTTTTTGTACCTCTGCATTCAAACATGCAAGTTCCTCATTGTGCCTAAATCAGTAAAATGCATCTCCAATAATTGTTATTTCAACCTTCTACTTTATGTGATATCAGTTATAAAGCCAATATTATGCATTATAAGAGTGTTATTGATAATATTTATTTTTACAGAAAGATTTTTATTCTATTTGCACTAGGCCCATGAGAATATGTTTATTGATTCAAAATTACTCATAGTTTTGATTACATATACTTATGTTAGCTCCATCATAATAAGGAAGACATGATATCTGCCCGTAGTTTTGATTACATATACTTACATTAGCTCCATTATAATAAGGATTTCAAAAATTGAAACACAAAAAGTATGAGATCTGTCCATATTTTTGGTCACATATACCTACGTTAGCTCCATCATAATAAAGAAGACATGTGATCGGCCTGTATTTTTGGTTACATATACTTACGTTAGCTCCATCATAATAAGGAAGACATGAGATCTGCTCGTAGTTTTGGTTGCATATACTTACATTAGCTCCATTATAATAAGGATTTCAAAAATTGAAACACAAAATGTATGAGATCTGCCCATAGTTTTGGTTATATATACTTACGTTAGCTCCATCATAATAAGAAAGACATGAGATCTGCCTGTAGTTTTGATTACATATACTTACATTAGCTCCATTATAATAAGGATTTCAAACCGAAACACAAAAAGTAAAATGTTTGCTTTCTATCGCATTAATTTTTAAAGGTATAGACTTGTTATATTGCTTTATTTGTACTATCTGCCGACCCTTTAAAGGAAATTCTTATAATAGAAACGTTATTCTTTATGAAAGTTACTGCGTATATTATTGATTAGCCGAATAGTGTTAATTTTGGAGGATTGTAAATAGAATCAAGTAATTAAGAAATGCATCTATCTTGGGGGAGTGTCAAGGGAAGAAGAAAGTCTCAATTTAAAAACCACAAAATCTTAATCTTTTCTTCTTGGTTGTAATTTTCCCCACTTGACTCAAGAATTAAAGTAATAACTAATTATCCATAATCGAACCTTAAAACATTTTGAATGAGAAATTCTTTATAATAGAACGTCAATCAATAACTTTTGATCTTCTGCGGGGGGGATAATTAGTTTCTTTGCTCCCAAGTCATTAAGTAAAGAGAAAAAAAGGTAGACTTGCAATCTCCTTGTATAACAGAATAAAGAGAACAAATGCTGCGACTTTGTTAGCTGTGACTTGGAAATATGCCATTCAAGGGTTTTGATAATATTATATATGAAATCAAATAATGGATAATTATATATCCGACTGAATATGATAATTGTAAAGATATTTGGGAACCTAGATTTGCTCGGCGCCGGTGAGAACGACTGCTAAATGAACGGCCTAAATCGTAAATGTAAATAAAGAAACAAGCACTGAGCGGGGACAGAACACGCGTCCACCTTCGAAGCAACCTTATATGCAGGTTCTGCTCTTCCCACTAAGCTATGGTCTAATATTGTCTCTTATGATCTTGACCTGACCTAAATATTGGTCATCTTTGCATTATAATGTGGTCAATTAACCCAAGGTCTAATCATATTGTCTCTTATGATCTTGACCTGACCTAAATACCGGTCAGCCTTGTGTTATAATGTGGTCAATTAACCCAAGGTCTAATCATATTGTCTCCTATGATCTTGACCTGACCTAAATACCAGTCATCTTTGCGTTATAATGTGGTCAATTAACCCAAGGTCTAATCATAGTGTCTCTTATGATCTTGACCTGACCTAAATACTGGTCATCTTTGCATTATAATGTGGTCAATTAACCCAAAGTCTAATCATATTGTCTCTTATGATCTTGACCTGACCTAAATACTGGTCATCTTTGCATTATAATATAGTCAATTAACCCAAGGTCTAATCATATTGTCTCTTATGATCTTGACCTGACCTATCAACAAGCTTTTCATCATGTAGCATCTCTCAGATCTTTTGTTTGTGAATTAATAATGCTTATTTCTATCAAGGCATCTCTTTAATCTTTGATACTATTCAAGCACATAATACAAGTATAGTTTAGCTAAGAAACCCAGTCTAAAGACTGTAATACTTTGAAGTCATTTCTTTCCCTAACACAAGTTTAACTTATCTGACAACATGAAATGAACCTTTAGTAGTTTTCTGTTCAATTATCTGATCATTCATCTACCAATTTGTTCACTTCCTTTATGTGTTAAATCTTGTGATCAAAACCTCAGAACAGTATCCTTTCTAACAAGACATCAAAAACATGGGATTCTCTTTAAGTTTTGACGAAAGGCAAAGATAATTCAAATTTCAGTGAAATAAATTCTGTAACTGCAATCTGGTTTAGGGACGAAGAGAAACGTGCAACCAAGTGATTCATACCCCTTTGCTTTTGCTGCTGTTCAAAGAGCAGCTCTTTTGAATATGTTTGCTTATCTTAGAAATATAAATAAAAATATAAAGGTAGAATTTAAAAAATAATCTTTCATCTGTTTATTTCGCCTTTGATCTCTGCTTTCTAAACATATCTCTAATTTTTTATGAAGACTGTAAGGCGGTTGTTCCCAAACTTTTTTCGCTGCCTCATTCTCTTCTCATCTTACAGGGTGCCATGGCACACACATTGGGAATCATTGCTGGAAGGTTTACTTGAGTTTGCCTCTTTTTAATCACTGCTACCCACAACACTGGTTTATTGCTGGGTTTAGGTTATTCATGTGTTCTGACATTTATATTTATCTATGTATCTATCCAGCCGTAACCGTTCATAGTAGAAACTTGAGATTTTGCACACACACTCCCCTCAATGAGTAGGGGAAATGTTTTTTTTGTTTTTTGAAAAATTACCCCCCAAAATAGGTTTTTATAGGGGGATTCAATATGCAAAGTAAATTTATGCTAAATTGGTCTCTAGTTTGCGCAAAATCTCAAGTTTCTACTATGAACAGTTACGGCTGGGTGACGTCTGGATAGATACATATATAAATGTCATGAATAACCTAAACCCAGCAATAAACCAGTGTTGTGGGTAGCAGTGATTAAAAAGAGGCAAACTCAAGTAAACCTTCCAGCAAAGATTCCCAATGTGTGTGCCATGGCCCCCTGTAAGATGAGAGAGAATGAGGCAGCGAAAAATTTTCAGAAACTAAATGTAAAACCGAATCAACCCGAATACTTCCCAAAACCTGAATATTTCATGTAATGCCAAGATATCTACTCTTCCCATCTTTGTTTGATGGATTAATCATATTCACAAAATTGAGAGGAGACTTTTATTTGTGGGCGTTGAAGAGGAGAAAGTCCGAATTTCTAGAATTGATATGGCTTCTTGATTCGGATTCCTAATACGTTGATATTCACAAAAGCTGATTATACACCTGTTGCTGTCGGCAATTGGAAATAGATCCAGGAATAATTATCAGAACAGGGAACCGTTTGAACATTAGAGACACAAATAATTGAAGTATTAAACATCTTTAAATATTTGCAAGGAATGGAGTGAGATGTATTGTTAATCATAATTCTGTCTCCTTAGCAAAGCTTACACATATCCGAAATTGGTTGTATAGTTTGTTTCTCTTTAGATTATTTGTTAATCCGTCTGACTCTAATCTACACTTTTGTCATGTATCCACTTCATTTTCTCCCTGTTTATTTCTTTAAAGTCCCTTTGGCAAGAATACTTTCTGCTGATTGTTTTGAATCTTTACAGATTTCAACAAAAGCCAGATCTTGTTTACCATGAAATGGCTATATTAAGAAAGGTTTTATTAAAGTAGTAATGGATAGTTTTAATTGATAATATGCACACAGATTTGTTTTTTCTTTCTTTCTTCTCTTTATTTCTTTCTTTTTCTTTCTTTCTCTTTCTTTATTTCTTTTCTGTCTTTCTTTCTTCCTTTCCTTCTTTTTCTCTTTCTTTTCTTCTCTTTCTTTTCTTTCCGTCTTTCTTTCATCTTTTTTCTCTTTCTTTTTTCTCTTTCTTTTTTCTCTTTCTTTTTCTCCTTCTCTTTCTTTTTCTCCTTCTCTTTCTTTTTCTCCTTCTCTTTCTTTTTCTCCTTCTCTTTCTTTCTTTCTTTCTTTCTCTGCCTTTCTTTTTCCCCTCTTCTCTTCTTTTTCTTTCCGTCTCTTCTTTTTCTTTCCTTCTTTCTTTCCTTCCTTTCTTTTCCTTTTAAATTCAGCTCCTCATTATTTCTCTTTCTATCTCTTTCTTTCTATCCTTTCCGTCCTTCTTTCATTCTTCTCTTTCGTTCTTTTCTGTCTGTCTTTCTTTCTTTTTCTTCTTTCATTTCTTTTCCTTCCTTCCTTTCTTTTTTTAAAATTCAGCTTCTCATTGCTAATTTCTTTCATTGTCATAATTCTTTCATTCAATCCCTTTCCTATTTTGTTTCTCGTCTTCTCTCTCTTCTCTCTCTCTCCCCCTTCCCACTCGTCACTCCAGTCACATGTTTCAAAGATGCTTTGAAATGGCAAAATGTTAATAACTCTGCCTAATACTCCCTAAAGTCATCCAAAATCAGTTCTGTGTGCAAAAGGCCTTCATGTGTCTTCCATCTCGCTGGTTGTCATCAGAAGCAGACATTTTCTTTCGATTACATCAAGTTGTTGCTGGCTACATCGGCTACAACGAGGCAGAATCTCTACAAAATTTGCATAATTGCTTAGAACAGCATGAATGCTAATGTCTTGTTTTGACAATTGATGCATCGGAACAGTTTTGCAAAGAAGATGAATACAAAAATACAAAACGTTATAGCTATTAATTAATTCAGAAAACTCAATCCAAAATATAAATGTTAATTACATTCATCATTTTTTTCTTCATCAAAAATGATGTTTTCAGGGTCAAATTCCTCGCCTTTGGGTAGCGTCTTGTATATGCCCGCTCCCAATTCTCAACCTACCAACCTAGGCTTTAGTCAGGTTATGTGCAACACCCTCCTCCCCCCCATGATATCGCCAAGGAATTTCTTTTTCCGATCTGTCTCATTTATATTTTATAATTTCCTCTTAAAATATTACCTGGGAAACTGTCCCTGTTGTAAGCTTGGTTTAATGACAGATATTAACAGATTAAAAATGCAACAAAATATTATGTACTTACAGAGATCCTTTATTCGTATTAATGACCGCAGTCAACCAAACACGTGTGTCCTACACCAAGCTCTTTATTCTACTAATGAACACAATCAGTAAATGGCTGCTCGTTCGCCAGAACGTAAAACAGCGCCCCTAGCGGAAGTCTTCTGTCGATGGGGAATAACCCATGATACTTACTTAAAACCTGTCAAATGATATTTATATGATAACCCCACTTAAAATCTGTGCCGACTTTTTATTTCTTTTCCTGATTGAAATATGATTCGGTCATGCTGCTTCCATCTTGTTCATATTCATTAATTCTTAAATTCATACAAACAAAATAGAATGTAAATATCAAGGGAAATAACTTCAGATTAAAATTACCCCCCTTTGACCATTTGGTGATTAAAATTTTTTAACACTAAAGAGTGTTAATTTAAGACCGTGGTGACGAGAATAAATTTGATCATGAAGTCATCTGCATGTCTACAGATAGTCTAATGTTATTAATGTTGCTAGGAAAAGACAATGTTGAGACTCAGAATAATATACACACACACACACACACACACACACAAAGAGGCTAACATCCTCACATGATATTAACAACACTCCAAACCTCAGTGTTCTCTAGCACACACACATTCACAGATACTAACAAATGATCACCACCAACCACACATTACACACCCCAGCCCACACTCACACTTTTCCCCAAGACATTTTGGCCATGGAATGTACACTGAGGTCAATACATTGAGGTCAGCCAATACCAAACTACTGATAAAATCTAGCAACACAAACACACACATACACACTCTCTCTCTCTCTCTCTAGACAGTGAGATTTACCAGTATCAACTACTCACTACTAAAAACCTTCATTCAGTTTGAAACCTCAGTCCAGGAAGACATGGCAATTCGCTTTCTCTGATTTTCCTTTTGAAAACGGCCTAATAAGTCAAAACATATTAAGGTATTAAATACATTTCTTGCAAATTATTCTGAGTCTCTGCATTGTCTTTTTCCTAGCATCATTATGTCGGATTGTACACTATACATGAATGTGTGAAGCTATTTGGACCCTATTAACTTTTCTAGTTTATATTATTAGTATTTAATAGGCACATATACACCTAGGTATATTATATAATTTTGTTGTGGAATATTTCATAATATAAGATCTGGAATGAAAAACTATGGCTAAAAACCTTTCCATAATGTTGGATTGCTTCGCAGGTTACTTGATTGTTCATACTTCTGTAAGTTTAATATTTAAAAAGTTTCCCCACTTATTTTTATTATTAGATGAAGTATTGTAACCCATTGAAATAATTTTGACTACTATTTACCTTCACTTTTAATTTATAAGTTATTTTTATCACAACTTCAACGCAGGTCAGAGTAAAGGTTTTAAAGGTAAGATTTGACTTCTGCTTGCCATGAAGCTTTCGTGGTGGAGTGGTATAGCAGCTGGGCATAAAACCATACTTCCCTCTGGCTTGAGGGACGTGAGTTCGAATCTCGCTCACTTTATTTCTGTTCCGCGTCGTTTGCTCAACATCGAACAAGTAACGGCCCACATTGAATTTGTGATAAAAACAACTTATGAATTAAAGATGAGGGTAAATAGTAGTCAAAATTATTTAAATGGGTCTCGCCACTTGTTTGAACAGCAAACATATGTCTCATTATTCATGGCTCTCACTCTGATCTTTACGAGAAGCTTGATGAATTGGGTGATGGAGAGGCACGGATAGTGCTTTCATCTTTTCTCAACGCATCCCTGCCCCACACCAAATTGTTATTCCTACAGAATCATTGATCCAAAGTTTTATTCTAAAAGGAAGCTCTTTACTCCCAGCCCTGCCCACACGCACGTGTACACTTGCTCTCTAAATTCTGATCACCGGAGCCGTTTTCTCATGCCTGCTTCTGTCACCTTCGACTCTCTACAGAGCTGCCATAGTAATTGGATCGTAAAGAAGGAGCCATCACTGCGCATACTCCCCATGCATGCTTAGCATCGAAGCTGGCTTCTAATCAATATGGGACCCCTGGCCCACCAAGACAGGAGATATATATTCTCAACTACAATAGCTGCTACTTACATACCCCTTCTTCTCTAACTCTTTTCCTAACTTCCATCTGCTTTTTCTCTCGTCTGTCCCAACCTATCAATCCGCCCCCACAGTCTGATTTAAAAAATTCACCCCCTCGTTTTTCTTCTGCTGCCACTTGATAGATTACACGCTGGAAAGGCTTTCTTTCTTCCTACACATTCAGACGCTACTCGTTCTCCCAAGAATTCTCTATCTGATTGAGAAATTACGCAACACACAAGTTATTATGTGCAATTGGATAGTTTTTCTTCATTTGTATTGTCATGTTAAGTAAAGAAACTTTTTTTTTTTTAAAAACTGTACTTTTGTTATCTTCTTTAGATATCTTAATAATCTTTTTTAAATCACAGCTACCAAAGGTTTAGGTTATTCATGTGTTCACATATATGTATCCGGATTTTGCTCAGCCCTAACTGTTCATCGTAGAAACCTGAAATTTTGCACACACACACACCCCTTTCAATGAGATGGAGAAATGTTGTTTTTTTGTTTTTTGAAAATTCCCCCCCTAAATAGGTTTTTAGAGGGGGGTTCAATTTTATCTATCTATCCATCTGGACTTCGCCCAGCCCAAACCGTTCATAGTAGAAACTTGAAATCTTGTACATACACTCCCCTAAATGAGTTAGGGAAAATGCTTTTTTTTGTTTTTTGAAAATTCCCCTCCAAAATAGGGTTGGGTTAATTTTCAATTTAAGCTTATGCTAAATTAGTCACCGGTTTGTGCCCGCTTGTTTTTTTGAAAATTCAGACATTTTTAATTGATCACCCCCAACACAGCATATATGGGTGGCAGTGATTCATAATTTCACTTGGAATGCTAGTCATATATTTTTTCACTATTATTTTGAAAATTCATCCATTCATTTTGCTCTGTCAACTTTCTTTTTAATACACTGTCTATTTTTCATATCTTATTCTGAAGACATCAAAGTACATTCATATCTACAATTTTGCCATTCAACTGAGGGTTACGCAATGCTTTTTAAATATTGAATTTTAAATATTTATAAACTCTTGTTTTTCATTGGTACAAAACCTATAAATGTCCTTTTTATCAATAAACTAACAGCATTTGTACCTTAGCACATAGGAGTGAGTGTGAGAACTCTTCTGGTTAAAACCTTTATTTTAATGGCTATTTTGGCTATACGCCCAAATTAAGGGTGTATGACTGTGGATAGATCTGTCCCACTTACTACTCATTGAATTCAGTCTGTTCATATACCTATTTACATCTATTAAATATGCAATACTTACTTCAGTAGAGATTTGTGTTATAACACATGAGTATGTCAGTACCAAGCTAACTAGGGCTTTACTTTACCAAAGACTGTGCAAAGGTATTTTACATATCTGTATACTTGAATATAAGAAAACAATTAAACATGTTGCAATAATAGGAAAATATTCAATGAGCATTATTGGCAAAAGATGAAGTGCCCAATTACTTTCAGAATCTGACAATATACACTTCACAGATCAAATACACTTGATATAGATGTAAGTGTGATGTCCCACTCTTTGACAAATTTGAGATAATCACAAAGTATGATTTATAAGTCTTTTTGTTCTTGCTTTTACTTTTAAAGAGTGTTTGTTGAGTGTTGAGAGTTATTATTATTACAATATAATTTCTTTGAAGATGGTAAGCAATAAGTGATAATATATATGAGTGGAGATGTTTATTAAAGAAATCATATTCAACGAGTATATAAAATGTATTATTCGAAGGTTGAAATAATTTTGTCCTGTGGTGTTTCCTTAATTCACTCTGTATAGAAGGGAATGAAAACAGGTTTTTTAGCCAACTTTAAACTTTATTATCCCTGACTGAACGGAAAAAGCAAAGACTGTTTTAACTCTTAAATTCATAAACTGATTGTAATTGACAGTGGAACTCTTCAATGAATAGCATAAAAATAGTAGAACTCTTTGAATTGAATAAAAAAAAATTTAATTCACCAAATGGTCAAAGGAGATAATTTTAATCAGAAGTTATTTCCCTTTAAATTGACATTCTATTTTCTTTGTATAAATTTAAGAGATAAAAAGCTGTACATATTATTATGAATTAGGATTTTGTGTCTTTCTTGGTACTTTTATCGACATGTCATGTTATTATTTTTCCTGTTATTCATAGAAAAAAGATTTGTAATAGAAAAAATCAAATATATTTTCAAGAGTGATTTTTCTGCATAAGAGATATCAGTACATGCATCTCTGAGATCGCTTCACAGCCTTTTGGCTGAGATCAAAGTGTAGTATCTGTTCTTCAAAACCGCCATGGCCTCGGTTCAGAGAACCACAGCCCTTTGGGGATCCTTGTGGCATGCTCAGGTATCGTCCTGGGAGGAGTTGCGCAGGATATCGTGGCTGTGGCTAGGATCAAAATGGAGTATCTACGCTTTGAAACCACCATGGTCTCAAAGTTCAGAGAACCACGGCCCTTCGGGGTCCTTGTGGCATGCTCAGGTATCATCCTGGGAGAAGTTGCAGAGGATATCTTGGCCAGCTGGTCGGGAGGCGATCACCATTAGCATGCTCAAGATTCGTCCCTAGAAGCTTTTGGGATCTCCACACCTTCTCCCCCCTTATCCCAGTCCTCGTGGCATTTGTCTCAGTGACAGGGTTTGGGGATTCTCCCCCCTCAAGTCTCTAGTCACGGGGACATGGGATCCCCCCGCCCCTACTGAATTCGGCACTAAATGACCCACCAAGGGTCGATGTGCCGTTAAACAAAGCAATCAATCAATACATCTCTGATGAGAAAATTTGAAACCTTCAGAAACTAATGAAAGCGTGCCTATCATTGTAGTTTTTACCAAAGGGTTCTTTTGGTTAGCCTACAGCAAATGTTAAATTATCAATTTTTATTTTGGTTCAAAGAACAGTTTTAATAAACAAATACTATTATTGGTGTAGACATGACATCATCATGAGTAGAATCAGATCAAATGATAAAAATTGACCTTTTGTTCATCTTATCATCTGACTCACTAAGATGTTCTATTTTGATCTTTGATTCTACTTTTTTTCTTTGGTATTCCTTTTTTTTGATTTCCTGACTCAATAACCAGTTTCTTTCCTTCATATTTTCCTTATATCAGCTGATCCTTGCTGTTAGTCAGATGATAATAAAAACAAGTAATGTTTGTGAATAAGTTGAAGTTAGACCAATGTATGCAAAGAGGTGCAAAGTTTGAAATTCCACTCATCTTTCAACCATTGGGCGAGGGAGCAAATTTCTAGGATATAAATTATGCTATTATCAAAATTCTATCGTGTGATACAAGATAAGTGGCTTTAACAGAGAATACCTTTGACTATAGTTTATTTTATCATCAAAGAAAAACAAAGGGGGTGTGTTATGGTCCTTTTGGTAAAAGGTTTAGCCTGTCATGTGTTTGTTCAAGTTTGAGCCCCATATGAACAGAAATATATGTGTACATGTAAAATTATACTGAGGCATGTAAATATCTATCTTTATTTTGATATGGGAATTCACATAGATGTTTTTTGTGTGTCTGGCCATTAATGCTTTTTGCGTCTACAACAAAACAACTGAAGGAAATATTCAATGAGAAGGTAGACCTTTGCTTAGTCTGGCACAAGGTCACAGTAATAGAAATGGCCTGCAAGACTAATCTGCTAACTACTAGGACTGATTGAGCATACCTTTTCATATATAGACAAGGACTCATTCCTTATACTATATAAGACTTATGTCCACGCACACCTCGAGTACTGTGCACAGGCCTGCTCACCGTACTTGGAGAAAGATAAAAATCTTTGAGAAAATGACCAAGTCTGGAGTTGATTTTGTTTTTCTACTGTAACAAGAACAACAAGAACAATCCTCACTAAAATTTAGAGGAGTAAAAATTAACATTCCCCTACCATGATTTAAAATCATGACCAACTGATTACCGACTGAGCTAAATTGACAAGTCTTATAGATACGCAAGGGGCAGGAATTTTCAAAAAACAAAAAAACAGTTTTTTTCTAGACATAATAAAGAGTAAATGTTTAAATTTTCAGCCCTCTAGCTCCATTGGTGCGGTCTGTGCGCATGATAAATACATAGCCAGCCAGACCAACCAGACAACTGAAGAAACCTATGTTGACAGTTTCTGATAGCATATGCACTTCTCTTATGCAAGGAAATGCATACAGCTATCCTGAAAGATATACTTGATGGTGCATAAGCATAAGCAAAGATTTATGCTGATGTATCTATATTTAGTGCATAACACATTCAATATACATGTGTGCAGTCTTATTCCATGTGCAATGTGCACAAGAATCATCCAAAAGCAACCACAAAACCACAAAAAAATGAGAGAAAAAAGGAAATAAAGAGTAGAGGGACGAAGGGGAGTAGAGTAAAGACCAAAAGGAAAGACTGGGTTAATTACGTATTTTTTGTGTGCATATTATGCAATAAAACATATTGGGAAAATATTGGAGGAAAACACGCAAATACTACTGAACTGTTGTCCACATAGATAGCATGTCTTTGATCATCAATAATTTCAGGCTAGTCTGCTCTTCTTGTACAAGGTTTTTCCATGATCATTATTCATCGGGCAGACATTATTTAGAGAAATAAATATATACCGTATTTGATGGCATGCAAGACCCTTCTTATTTCAGTGGCAAATATTAAGAAAAAATATACAGTCCCCTGAATTATTCTCATTTATCACCCAGTTTTTTTTAACTCCTCTTCAAGTGGGGCTGGCCAATGAAGGTTATGTCTACCTTTTGAGCCATTTTTTTTTGGGGGGGGGAGGTCATATATGCTATCGAATATGATGTGATAATGAGACTCTCTTTTATATATTTTGCTGTATAACTATTTTAATAATATATGATGAAAGGAAAAAGACAATGTGGTGACTCGGAAATAAATTTCAAAAATTATTTATGGCCTAACATGTTTTGACTGAGAAAATCAGCCCTTTTCAAAGGTGTCTGGAGAAGTAGAACTCACCGTTTTTCTCCAGACAACTTTGAAAAAGGCTGATTTTCTCAGTCAAAGCATGTTAGGTTTTGATTGATTGATTGATTTGTTTAGCGGCATATCAA